>SCLH01000682.1:107912-124763 GCA_004367855.1 Oikopleura vanhoeffeni | reverse complement strand
GATTTTCTTCAGATCGATCATTTTTACTTTATAAATCCTCTTTTGAAAAAACACTCAAAAAACGCGCGTTTGCTATCGAATGTGTCTAAATTACAGTTAAATTTATTTTTTATTAATTAGAAGCCCTGAAAAACGGTCTCGACCACCAGCTAAAATTTAAATAATTTAATTTTATACGATTTCTACGTCAAAATCGAAAATTTAAATTTTTGAAAAAAAGACGAAAAAAATATACTGACTTACTATTTTCGTAAGTTATATTGACTCCAGTATGCCGGGTTTATGCAACCCCCTTAATTCGAACTAAAAGTTTTCTTAAAAAGCAATAATTACAAAAGTTGCCTGGATTATGAAACATTACTTTTTGATGTATATTGAGAAGAATATAAACCCAGTAAAATTTTTTCATCAAGAGCCCATATCCGTATCTGTCAAATGCACGACCCCCTTAAGGGGGTACCCCTCGTGGGAAATGCCGTTTTCATGGTTTTTGAGGGCAAATATCCGGAAACTATACATTGTGATACCTAATTGTTTAGCCTGGTAGATTAATTGAACCTAAATTTCACTCCCAAATAATATCAAGGATCACTGAGTGCTTGACCAATCAGGAACGAGCGTCAAAGTAGAGTCATATTTTGTAGCAAAAAGCCTATTTTTTTCGTGAGTTTTGGGGGTAAAAAATTATTTTCAATTTTATGAACCACAAGAAACGCACGCAGGTCGTGTACTATCGTTTTGAAAAATTCGCTCTAGAAAACGCAAAAACGATTTTTTGAGCTGATTTTAGAGGCTCGCGGAAAAGCCTATTTTTTCCTGGATTTTTTAGTCACAATATTGGAACATATATGAATGAACAGCTTATGACCCCGCGGAGGGCGTGTACTATCGAAACCTAAATTTTCTCTTTTTTTTCTCTTCGAAAGCTGTCCTTACACTTTTCAAAATCAAGAAATTTTGGTGAAAATGAAATAAAATAAAATAAAAAATGATGAAAAAGTAGGTTCTGGCTAAGTATGGAGGCAAAATACTACCAGTCGTCTTTCAAATTGTCCATATTTTCAGAAAAAAATAGTCAAAATTAAATCTGGAAAATTTGTTGGGTCAGCATCATTTCACGAGGGGTACCCCCTTAAGTTGAACACTCTTAAAAAACGACCTTATCGATTTACGTTTTTACTGGCAATGAAAAAACGACCAAAATTTTTAAAAACCAACAACTTATACTCTTTAAGACACCGTTCATTTCTTCACCAATGGACACTGTTACAGAATGGGAAATGGCAATTGCAATGGCTCTGATGGGTGGTATCGGATTTATTCACTGTAATAATACCCCTAAAGAACAAGCTGATCATATCAGAAAAGTTAAAAAATACGAACAAGGTTTTATCAACAATCCTGTGACATTGGGACCAGACAACACTGTTCGAGATTTGTTAGATACTCATTTAAAACATGGATTTTCGGGAATTCCAATTACAGAAAATGGACAAACTCATTCCAAATTATTGGGTCTGGTCACAAGCCGGGATATTGATTTTTTGAAGGCTTCAGAATATGATAAACCAATAAGAGAAGTGATGACTACCCGAGAAAATTTGGTGACAGCACCAACAAGTGTCACTTTGAATGAGGCCAATGTTATTTTGATGAAATCCAAAAAAGGAAAATTACCAGTTTTAAATGATAAGGTAAATATTGTTTTAGAGAATTAGTTTTATCTATTTATTTATTCCTGTGAAGATATCTTTATCATAAATTGTTTTTAAACTTTTTAATACTATTAAAAAATGCATTAAAAATACCGATATTATTTTCGCATTTCCAAAAATGAACTTGTTTTTCATCCAAAATTCGTTTCTTGAACAAAATCTTAGGTCAATATCATGTACAACAATACTTTTTAGGATGAGCTCATTGCTTTAATTTCAAGAACAGATATCCGAAAAAATCGAGATTATCCATTGGCATCAAAAGATTCGTCCAAACAGTTATTAGTTGGTGCAGCAATCAGCACAAGATTAGACGATCGAGAAAGATTGGAATGTTTGGTAGAAGCCGGAGTGGATGTCGTCGTCATTGATTCAAGGTTAAATCTATTAAATAATATAATAGTTATAATCAGAGTATCAAATGGAAAGCTCTCCTCGTTTTCCTGCTGTCCCCTTTCCTCTCCCACAAATTTTCTACCCTTTTCTTTCCTCTTCTTCAAATTATTTTCCCTATCCCGTAATTCCCTTCTATTACTTTCCATTTGATGCTATGGTTATAATTGTGAAAACGTCAGTATCTTTCGCTGGGCAGCATATGTCAGCATTCTCACATTTGAAAAATAATGAAATACCTATACTGTATAGCTCTAAATATACAGGGATGTTCTCAATTCGTTGTTTTCTTAAGGATTTATATTTTCGATATTATTTACTTTTAATTATAAATGTTTTTATCTACNTATACTGTATAGGCTATACAAAATAGATGTTATATGTAGATAAAAACATTTATAATTAAAAGTAAATAATATCGAAAATATAAATCCTTAAGAAAACAACGAATTGAGAACATCCCTGTATATTTAGAGGACCTTATTTGATATCCAAAACCGCCTAGAAATATGACGGATTTTGAAGGATTTTAGGTGGTGCGACTCTGATTTGACATATTCTCGGTGAATTATATTGAAAACTAAGAGCTCATGAGAAAAAACGAAAATACTCATTTGTAGATCTATCCTTGATCTTGCGACTCAGTACATCAAAAAATCGTTTTTGACATTAACACGTGTGTGTGTTTACTCAGTACACTTATTTACAAGCAGGCAACATTTCCGTAACTTGTAAATCTATCTCCTCGTAGGCGTTATATCGAAATTAGCTCAAATTTTCACAGAAGACGTATCGATGGCATGCCGAAATTTAAGCGTTTTTGATCGGATGACTAACTAATTCTAAAGGGGCAAATAACCGACGTTTTTTGCAATTTCAGACTCTAAAATCTATCTCCTCCGCGGATAAATTTTCAAAATTGCTCAAATTTTTTCTAAGTGGTCATCATGACATTTTTAAGAGATAAGCGCTAGCTTTTCTGAAATTGCCAGTTAGTATCTGAAATATGATTTTTTTGGTCAATTTTCAAAAAAAATGTCACGTGATGAGACTGAAAATTCGACTGAAATCAAGCTGACGATTTACTGATCAAAAATGTCAACCTAGACGCGTCAAATGAGCTTCAAAATACTTAGAAAAAAACAAAAAAAATTGATAAATTTCGAAAAAAAAATTTGTCATTTGGGTTGTTTCGTACTTTTAAAACATAAATAATCGATTTGGGCGTTTTTATAATATAATACAGGCAAAAAGATCAGAGTCGCATACCTAGGGAGCGAACCGGAAAACTTTCTGACTAAACCATAACAGTTGACCTAAATTATTAGAGCTTACAGGGTAAATGTACCCCAAGAAAATTGATTCTGATCATGAAAAAATCTCTTTGAGCCCTCTAGTGCCCAGAAAATGACTCACCAAAACCGCTTTTTTATGACTAAATTGTAATTTTAACATATTTAACTTCATTTTTTTGAATTAAAACCAACACAGCCGTACTCACAAAATAATTTACTACATTTTTCCAGAAAAATTTTTTGAAAAAAAACATGTTCGAAAATTTTGGATAAATTATGAGGTCATTTTGAACAAAAATGCGTAGGCTGAAAAATGTAAATCATTAATAATTTATAGCTGCGTGCCAGAGCGTGCGACCATATTTGGCATGGTAGTGTAAATTATCCATAGATCACGACTAAAATAGTGGCTTCGCGGACCTCCGCGCTATATGAAACCGGTATTTTCACCGGCAAAAATATACGCCTTAATTTTATTCCTGTTTTTTGCTTAACCCCCTGATTCAAAATCTAACATTTGAATTATGGGGTTAAGCAAAAAACAGGAAAAAAATTAAGGTGTATAATTTGAAAAGAAAAAAATGACATTCGCATACGGTATACCGCGGCATCCCCATTAACCCTTGTAAGCACAGAGCCACAATAGTGGCTCAACCATACCTAAAATCACCAAAAAAAGCAAAAAACGGGATCGTAGAATCTTTTCTTTCAAACACATTATAAAGAATTTTGATTCGTTCCCAAAAAAATAAAAAATAAATTTTCGAATGTTTGGTTCCAGTATTATGGGGAGTTGATTTATTAGGATTCTTCGCCTATGTTTCACTTCCGGAAAAATTATTTCGGAACCAGACATAAAATACAAATGTGAGATTAGCCAGTTTTTAGGAAAGTGTTTTGTGCATGCAAAACAGTTAAAATACAAATTTATTGGTATCTAGGGGCAGATATTTTTTTCGGAAGTGAAATTTCTAAATTTTCAACTTCAAGTATCCCATGAAAAAATTTAATTATTATAAAAGTGAATTTGAACAATCAAAAATTGTCCACAGTTGTACTTCATTACCATATTTACTTGAAAATAATAGAAAAAAGTGTAATAATTCTGCTTTTATAGGGAAAAATAAACATTTTTTATCAAAAATAAGATATAAATCAAAGCCGACAAAACTATGACGTAGGCCAGATACTTGTGCATCGTTTCCGACAGAAATGTAACTCGTAAAGACAACTGTGACCGCGTATCACGTGATATGGTATACCTTGCTTTTCTCACTATATTTTCTAAAAATTAAAATTCTAGAATATAAAATGTCGGATGCAAAAATATTACCTTTCAACTTCCTTATGCAGAAAAAATTGAAATTCCAACTGCCTTAAGTTTTCTGTAAACAACGTTCAAAGTACAGCCACAATTGTGGCTCTGGTACCTTGGCGGAACTTTTTTTTATATGCTCACAAGGGTTAAAGCGCGATATAATTTTGACATGAATACTTGAGGGGATCGATGAATTTTGTAAGAGTTGTTCAAAAATTTCAAAATCAGGGACCAGAACCCTTTCAATTTTTCCTGTCAAAATTATTTCTCGTTTAAAATTTTCAAAATTCGTCACATTTCCAGGTTTTCGATACAAAATAATTTTATTTACAATCCAAAAAGGGCATTTCTTGACATCTCTATCAAAACTGGCGTGTTTTTACACTCCTTAATTTTGATAGTAAATATACGGTTCCCTAAAAGTAAACAGAAACTCGTCTTAAAAGATGACTCATGGGCGTTGATGTGATTCAAATCATTTACCGATCAAGCCAAGCAGGGCCAATGTAATGTTCTTTTTATTTTCGTTATACATTTAGGGGAGTGTACAAGAAATTCGTATTTCGTTATTTTCGTGGCAACCATATTTATTTTTAATTTGCTTTTACCCTGCTCTTCAATTTTCCAATACTTTTAACTTTCGTTTCCAGATAACAATTATGGTGCCGATATATATAATTCAGGAAGTGTGGACTTCTTCAGTAAAACAAGCCCATACTTTCGTAGGTTTCACTAAAAGGTCACTGTTCCTTGATTATAGATATTGCAAGATGTAATTACAATTTCATTTTTAGTCAGGGAAATTCAATTTATCAGATTGAATTAGTAAAACATATCAAAGAAAAATATCCTAATCTCCAGGTGATTGCTGGCAATGTTGTTACACAAAATCAAGCAATCAGTCTGATCCGCGCAGGTTGCGATGCTCTGAGAATAGGAATGGGATCGGGATCAATTTGCATAACACAGGTTTCTAGATTTTTATTTTATTCAACTTAATAGTTTTTCAATTTAAAGCGAATTATAAGATACGAGTTTTTCAAGAAAAACATTAAATTTCCTAGAACACTTTTAAGTATGCTTGAGCCTATATCCATTATGATGCCCGGGTAACACTACAAACTTATTTGCCTGTTAAAAGAATAGGGAATAAGTTTTTAGTGTTACCCGGGCATCATAATGGATATATAGGTTTTGTGCTCACACGGGTTAAACAATTTCAGTAATATTAGAAAAAATGGGCCGATTCGGACCACTTTTTTATTTTATTATACAATAGATATTTTTGCCCAGTTTGAGCCAACTAAGAACTTAAACGGATCATTCGTTTTCAAAAGCCGAACTATATAAAAAAAGTGGCAAAAATGACCAGGGGTCCCCGTAATCGATATTCGTATCAATTTTTTTAAAGATTACATTTTAATCGTTATTATAAGGAAGTTTGTGCGGTTGGTCGACCACAGGGAACTGCAGTTTATAAAGTCTGCGAATTGGCAAGTAAATATGGAGTTCCATGCATTGCAGACGGTGGAATTAAGAATGTGGGACATGTTACGAAAGCATTAAGTTTAGGTAATTTTATAAAGTCATTATAATTGTTTTAAATTTTTATCACCTAAAAAATTATCCTCGCAGATTTTTTTGTTTTCAAAATGTCTTTTTCTTGGTACAAAATTTGCACTTCAAATGTAATTAAAAAAATTGAAAATTAATCAAACATTTACAAATCATTAGATTTAAATAAAACAAATAATCAATAACTCAAGGTAGATATTTTGAAAGATCATTTAAAAATATAATTAAACTTTTAATGAAGAAAAAAGAGAAATATAGAAAATTACGTTTCAAATTACAGATCTTAGTAGACTACAAAATTATTTATTATGGGGTTTGAACGGGTGAAATGAATTTTTACAGTTAAAAACCATTTTTATGCAGAAATTTTCAAATGTAGCTGAAATTAAGAAAAATTCAAGATATTACTTTTTCTTCTATTTGCTGTTTCTTTAATTTTAAAAATAAAGTTGATTATAAGCTAAAACTTTTATTATTAAAATGGGGTCATATTACAAAAAACCGAAGATTCCGCTCTATTATCAAACTCCAGCTGATATGAAACATATGTTATAGCTCCACGTGATTAATTTTGTAATTTAACCCAAATGGTGTCATACTACAAAACTTCACATAAACATCATACATTCAATTTAATTTCTAGGTGCGTCCACCGTTATGATGGGCAGTTTATTGGCTGCAACAACCGAATCTCCCGGAGAGTACTTTTACCAAGACGGAGTCCGATTAAAAAAATACCGTGGAATGGGATCATTAGACGCCATGAAACACAAGGCCTCCCAATCCCGATATTTCGCTTCCGACAAAGCAAAAGTTCAAGTAGCCCAGGGCGTTTCTGGAGCAGTTCAGGACAGAGGGTCAATTTATGACTATATTCCGTATATTATTGCGGGGGTTAAACACGGAAAGCAAGATTTGGGCACAAAATCTATCAAAGAGCTTCACAATTGGCTGAGTGACGGCACTTTGAGATTTGAAAAGAGGTCTGCGGCAGCGCGAGGAGAAGGGGGTGTCAGTGGATTACATCATTTTGAGAAAAAACTTTATTAAAAGTGATCGGCGAATTCTTTAGGAAAATACTAGATCTTTATACGATATCTATCCGTTTGATAATATATGAAAAATATATGATAAAAAACGTTCACAAAATACAATTTTAACACCCGAGAATTTGTATTGTTCAAAAAATATCTATTTTTCTCTTTTTTTTAATTTTTTTGAACTCGATATAAATTTTCGTTCTGATTATCAAAAAGGTTTATTAATGAGTCTCGTTTTGTGTTCATATGTTTAGTAAGCAGTTTCGCTAAAAAATACTTTAAAATTAAATTAAAAATGCTAGGCTGATCAATGGTAAGTTTATTTGGTGGGTAGTACATCTCAAAATTTTTCTTTCAAAAGTAGAGTACAATATAAGAATAGGGAATAAGAGATTTAAGTTACTCGGGCATCATGATCGATATTATAGCCTAATATATAGGGTATCTTACAACGGCCGATTTTGTACAACGGCCTGTAGTTCAACGACCACATGACAACGGTCCAATGGTCTAAGGCCCCCTGCCGGACAACAGCCTTGATGTACATCGGAATAGGCTGTTGTACAAAAAGGCCGTTGTACAAAACGTCGTGTAAGATACCCCCATATATAGGCTATATTATATCGATCATGATGCCCGAGTAACTTAAATTCTTATTCCCTATTCTTTTAAACGCCAATGAGAGATTTAAACTTACTCGGGCATCATGATGGATATAGCCTTAACTTTAGGCCCAAAACAATTAATAATTTTATGCCGATCAAAAATCTATAGAAGTAAATTTTATAAAATTGGTGTCAAATTAAAGAAAAATTGCCTATTTTATAATTTGACCCAATGATATAAATTCAAATAATGGGTCAAATTATTCTGTACAAGCAATTATTATCTAAGTTGACACCAATCTTACAAAATTTATTTCTATAGATTTCTGATCATCATAAAAATATTATTTGTTTGCTATAGCATGTGTATCCTATATACAAATTTATGAAAACTAAATTGAGGAAATCTAACCCTGACATTTCTTTGACCTTGTACTATCTATCTGGTAAAATACGCAAAAGTGTGTTAGACGTCCACGCCGTTACTAACAAATTGAATTTGCGATCATGACAAATATGACCAATTTTCAAATTTGTCCATAGACTATCGTTAAATCATTGCTCGTCTCCTTTCCTTCTTATAACAGTCCTTTTTAACGGTGCAACTACATCAGTAAAATAAAGAAATGATGTGTTAACTCAATTGCCTTTTAATTCAAAATTAGAGAATTTAATTTATTGCGATCAAATCGACTGTAATTTGAAATTTAACCAAATAAAGTTGGTTTCATTTTTTTTAAATTCCGACTTTAGAAGATACCTGTACGGACAAAATAATTGTTCTTAAATTCATGAATAACATCTTTCAGCATTTTTCAAATTATTTGCCGAAAATGAAAGACTTCTTTTTTGCACCAGGGGTGTCGTAATCGATATTGGCCATATCAGATGGCCCCTAAAAATTAATTTGAGGGTCATTTAATAAAGAATCAGTTCAAAAAAAATAGATTCTGACTTCATCACACGATAATTGAGTGTTATTAAAAAAAATTAAATTTGACTGCGTCAATCTATTTTTTGTAAATTACCTTTGATTTATTGACATTTGATAAGGTCAAATTTCACTCAATGATTCTAGAGTCTCATTTGAAATTATGAAACTTGGCCACTTAAAATTTGTACTTTAGTAGTAAAAAATCCGATTTAACAAAAAAAACTATTTAGATTGTTTGACTTAAAATGATTCCAAAGTTGGCATATGAGTGTAAGCAACGCTTCGAACAAGAATTTGGACATAAATCTGAAAGTCTTATTGCAGTTGCAGCTCCTGGGCGAGTTAATTTAATCGGGGAGCATACAGATTATAACAATGGATTTGTATTTCCAATGGCGCTCCCAAATTCTACTGTTATTGTTGGAATGAAAACTGAGACGAATATCATCAATGTATTTTCGATAATTATGAATGAAAAAATTTCTTTTTCAAGAAAAAGGTTTTAATTGTTATTTAACATAAAAATTATTTCGAATTGAGTTATCAAAAAATGGAGAAATTTCATGGAAGTTTCACAATTATTTTCACTTGAATGTTACACAAAAAACGCAAAAATTTTAGTGTACTTTTTCGGCGGAATCTTTTTCATTGTTTTTTATTTCTAAATTGCATAAAAACCCCAAAAAAAGTTAAAATTATTTTTTGAAAAATTTTTTTTGTCTTTTTTGTTTCGACATTTTGTGGTTTTAGACAAGCATGGAACTTAATTATTACACACGGGAGTCATTAAACAAAAACATTGCGTAGGTGGAAAATGTTTAAACAAAATCAAAATGGCCCTTTTTGTGAAGAAATTTACTTTAATCCTATGTAAAATTTACCTGGCGAATAACGAGAACGTTGAAGTTGATGCACTGCTCTGCAAAATTTCATTTAACATTATAACCGGTATTTTCACAGGTCAAACTGCCCAAAAAGCCTCCTTATCTGGCGTACCTAGCCATTTTCATTTAAAAAACCGATGACATTATTTTTTTTTCGAAAAATTATATGTCATTTTTAAAACAATCGGAAAAAACTCTCCATTTTTTAAAACTCGTTAATTTAAACTCGTGATTGAGCTGATTGAAGACTGTAATTTTAAACAAAATAAATTCTAAAATAATCAATTATTTGTACAATAAATTGATTCAAATTTTGATTCCTAAAACTAGCCTACGTTCGACAGTTTCAGTATATTTCATGATATTAGCCCGGACGATAACAATTCCGATTCAGCGAGTAAAATTCAAAAATCCGATCCGAAATGGGGAAATTATGTCCGCGGAGTTTGTGCGTTATTTATCAACGAAACTGGCAAAGAATTACCTGGCTGTGATTTTGTTATCGGCACAACGGTCCCACTCGGTGGGGGACTTTCTTCATCGGCTAGTTTAGAAGTTTCAGTGGCTACTTTTTTGGAGGAATTAACCGGAATTAAATTGACTTTGATGAAAAAAACACTTTTGTGCCAAATGGCAGAGCATAAATATGCAGGGGCTCCTTGTGGGATTATGGACCAGTTTGTCAGTGTGCATGCTAAGGAAGGGCATGCGTTATTATTGGACTGCAAAGATTGCTCATTTAAAAATGTTCCCATGCTAAATTATGAGGTTATTGTTTTAGGTAAGAAAAATCTGTTAATATTTCCAAAATTTTCTATCACAAGTTATGGTTAGATTTTAGCATTTTTTTTATTTTTAACCTGTATGTTTTCTCATATTTGACCAAAAAGCAAAGAACACAAGTGCAACCAAATTTTTGGTTGCGATTTGTGCGAAAATTTGGCTCTTTACCGCTTTTTTCACTTTTGTTTATGATATAATTTTTAGTGACAAATTCTAATGTTAAACACAATGTTGCCGATGGATTATATGCAGGTCGACAAGCTGAATGTTTCAAATCTGCCTCAGTTTGCAAGCAAGATTCTCTCCGAGAAGTAACACTTCCAATGCTAGAAGGTACTTAACTGATTTTAAAATTAGGAATTTAATTATTCTCCAAAAATAATGTCTTTAAAAAAGTTCAATAAATAATTTAAACGACGAAATTTGCTCCCGTCAAACTTTAATTCAGTGATATTTGTATTTATGTAATTTGTCCCAAAAAAAGTTTATGGGGTCAAATTTCATAAATACGAATGTCACTGAATAAAAATTTGATGGGGGCTAATTTCACTATTTAAAAAAAATTAAAGTTCACTCTTTTCTGGAGAAAACAAATTTTCTCAAAAAAATATTTAATTTTTNTTTACTTATATTTTAAGCACATAAAAGCGAACTAGATGAGGACACATATAAACGCGGTCTACACGTTGTTGGCGAAGATGTCCGTACTAGCAAAGCCGCCGAAGTTTTACAAGCTGGAGATTTTGAGACTTTTGGTCGTTTAATGAATGAGTCGCACAATTCTTTGAGAGATAATTTTGAAGTATCATGTAAAGAATTAGACGAACTTGTCGAAATTGCAAGAAAAAATAAAGGTGTATATGGTAGTAGAATGACAGGAGGTGGCTTTGGTGGATGTACTGTGACCCTCGTGAAATCATCAGAATTCGAGAATCTTATGGCACAAATAAAGGTAAAAATTGTACAACTGTGTTAAACTTATAAGTAATAAATCTTACAATTATATTCGTATACGATTTCTAGCAGAAATTTTTATTTATTAAAAATATTCCAAAAAACACGAATCGTGTTACACGATCTTTCTAAATTTTCATTAAAATTAAAAAAAAATGTATCGTCAGAAATTTATATTTTTCGATCAAGCTATCTTTTATTTCTAAAGTAATGTTTCCTAGTTGGTAAAAAACAATAAGAATTTTTAAAATCGTTTAAATTATAACAAAAATTTAGGAGCAATACAGTGGAACTCCTTCGTTTATTGTGGCGAATGCCGGTGCTGGTGCAAGAGTTTTGAAATTATAAAATAATCCAACATTATTTATTTATTTGTGTACAATAATTTATGGTGGCATATTTTTATCATGGAAAAATTTTGTTTTCATTTTGAAACTGCATTAAAACGCAACAAAAAAGTTTTTCAATTTTTTTTATTTTAAATTTGCATATTTTATATAATTTTTTTGTGTTCAAAATCGTTTTTTATGTTGTCTATGTAATTTAAAATTTTAAGGTACAAAAAAATTTGAAAAAATTCTATCTAAATGATATTATACTTATTTAAAACTTCTGTTAGCGTACAAGTTATGAACCAACTTAAAACATTGAAATGTGCAACTCTAAATATTTCATTCCTGAATATAAAATAAATCCAAACAAAAATTTAAAATATAGTTATTTATACATAAACCCAGCAGCATTGAACAATAAAAATAATTACGAAAACAACGATAAAAAAATGTCGTAAACAATCGAGTGCCATTGGAAAATAAGGTTCAAGATTTGAAAAACATTTGAATTATTGAAACATCCTGAGGCACTTGTTTTCCATTGTATTAGATTAACAAAAAATAGATTATTATGAAAACAATTTTACGTTCCTGTAAGAAAGAGATTTGACAGTATTTGCAATTGTCCGGATTTTTTTACAAATTAACTTGAAATATGGATCTTTGCAATTTCACTGTCAACCTTAATCATTTTTTTACGTTATTAACCTCCACCCGGGCCGTTGTTTTTTGAAACACTCAGTGTTTTATTGGGATGTCTTATTTGGGCCAGCAGAATATCGAAACAGAACCCAGTCCGGAAAAGGCCGTTGTACAGGGGCCTTTGTCCGGAAAAGGCCGTTCTACGGTACCCCCGAAAGTTCCGTTAATTTTTGAATACCTCTATATTCCCTAGACGGCTATCAGACGGGAAATGCATTATTTGGATGCAATTTCGAGTATCGTTAACTCCATTGGCCACACAGAAATAGCGTCAGCGCATTCTTCTGAAACATATTTCATTACTTTTTGCTGAAATGTATAATTTTAGAATTATTTCATGATGACTTGATCCTAATTTTGACTGCACAGACAGTATATTTTAAATCTGTTTTCGATTCGCAGATAAATCTCAACTTTCGTTCTGAAAGTATTTAGATTCAAGTACATTTTCTAAGCTTGAATCACAGCTGAATTTATTTTTAATTGAATTATGTATTAATACAGTATTATGCACTTTTGGAAGTTATCATCTCGAATTCAACAATTTCAAGAAAACTTACTTAGGTCGCTTTTTTTTTAGGTCGCACCACCTAGGGGTACTGTTCGAGAGAACTAGACTAGATAGGAACGGTTTTTTTTGCTGCATTCTGGAAATCTTAATCCGAATTTTGTGAACGCAGGATTTTTTTTCTTTTCTCTCGAATGATAGCCGGTGTCAACCGGTAATTGTCCGCAAAAGAGACGTTTTTTTCGGTCATGTTTGAGGCGAATTTTCGATGACTATTCGGTCAGTGATCAACCTAGGCAGCCCAAAAAAGTGTCTACCGCATATTTTTTCCAAGGTTTTCACGTGCAGAAACTATTTGTCGCTATTTGTCTAGTTCTCGCCAGTCGAAATCATGTGGAGCAACTAAAAAAAAGCGACCTTAGTAATTATTTTCGCGAAGAATCGTGAGCAGGTCATGGTTAAAACACATGTGTAACATTTTCCCAACCAAAGTGACTATATCGAAAATTATACTTGTGCGTTATTATTCACTTTTACGTGATAACTGTGACCAATCACATCACACGATTCTTCACCAGGCGACCCACCAATTGGTCACCAGTCACAGTTTTCACGTGTAAGTGAATAATAACGCACAAGTATAATTTTCGATATGGTAGTTGGGGGTTCCAAACCGTTTACATTTTGGAAACCACTCATTTGATTAAGTTTTTCGAAATGAGCACACACATTAGGAGAAAAATAAATGTTTCTAATCGGACCATTTTTACAATTTTTCTTTAATCATAATAAGAAACTTTATAATCTCAAAAGTTTAGAAAAAAAACGAAAAATGGTCCGATTCGGACCAATTTTTAATTCGTATATTTTTTTATAAAATGTCAGGTCATTTTGAGCTATCTAAGAACTCTATCGGATGAATCGTTTGCAAAAGCCAAAATTTTAACGGTTTAGACACCTTTTTACTATAGAGTCGCTTTAGTTGGGAAAAGGATATCACGTAACCTAGTGTAACCTTTTCCAAGTGAATAAATTTAAGCAATCGATGAATTAAAAGATTTCTGGATCCTTTTTTCCTCTCTTTTTCTGTTTTAATTTTAAACTTGGAAAATTGCCAATATTCATTCGGATTAGATCTTCTACTTTCGAAAATTTAAATATCCCTGCTAAAACAAAACAAATGTCTATTAGATTTTGTTTCTAAATAATTAAAATACAAATTGTTCATTTATTCAAAGTTTTCACAAGAGAACATTGGCTTCAAATTAGAGGGGTTTCCATAAGAGAATATCCAGTGTAACTATTTCTTTAATCTCAGTAGACATTTATAGTAAGTCACATTACATTAATTAGTATGGGTTACGCCCCTGTTTCAAGTTAGAATGAAATAATACCAAACTTTATTTAACCAATTATACGATCTAAAATATGCTGGCAAATTTGTGAGGGATTCCTTATTTTAAGAGAAAGTTATGTGAACAATATCATTTGATTTCACCTCAGTGTAATTACCATATTAAGAATTGAATACATGTACATACTTCTCTATTTTGAACTCTGAGCTAAGCTGTTAATTAAGCTTATTTTATTTAAAAGTCCAAGTTTTACTTTCAAAACAAATTTCATGCAAAAAATGAAAAGTGTCAGGACGTTTTAGCAGAACGTTATTTTGATATTTTTCAGGACGTTTGGTATTTTTTCAGGATGTTTGGGTTTTGTCAGGGCGTTTGAGTATGTGATGTACTATCATTTATTGAAATTATTAAAACGTACAGGAGTAGTTGAGGAGTTGCTTTAGTTATTTTGAATTAGATTTTTTGATAGTGAAAATTTTTATTGAAAAGTGTTTTGATTTGTTTGTAAATAACATTCTACATTGTACGTAAAATCCCGTAATATATATTTCAAAATTATATCAACGTTGCGTTTTTCGCCTGATTTTTGCTGACTCATTTTTCAATCTCTGTAATAAAGAGATAAATGTATGATAAAAAAACTTAAACTAAAATAACTCCGGTGACCAAATTTCATTCAATTACGAGGTTAACGCTGCTGACGCTACCGTTAAGTGTAATGTGATTGGCTAGAACTGTCTCCGACAAAATAATATACGCGCCTGGGAACGCCCTGAGGTTAGGATGTACGAGGATAGACATACAAGTTAAAAGTTTTTGAAATACCCCAAAAATGATTACGAACCATTTCTCAGGCATCGGTGATAAATAGTTCTCATCTATTTTTTTGAATTTTGACATTATACAACAACGTATAATTTTTTCAAAATCAAAACTTAGACCTATTTTATTTAAGTTATTCAGCGTAGGCAAACAATATTTGACTGACGTAATTTTTTCAACAAATAACCCTGAAGGTTTTTTTTGAAGGAGATTGAGAAAGAAAATATTGAAAAGTTTTGATTAAACACTCAAAGTCACCCAGGTAGAAACTTTAAAGTAGAATATAGATTTTTGTCTCTAACAATAAGTGAATTTTTTTGAAAATATTAGTCGGCTACAGAAATATTAGTCGGCTACAGGAATATTAGCCGAAAAAATATGATTTAAAATATAGGTCGTAATTATCTAGGGAAAGTTTTAAACAGCATTGACTCCCAAGCTTTTTTGTAAGATTGCCCTTAGTTTTAAGAGAACAAAACAGATATCTTGACCACTTTAGCGCTTAATTTTTCTAAATTAAGCCCTGGCTTATTAAATTGCTTCTCGAACCAAATTTTGCGTATGTAAAATCATCGAAGATAATACCTGTGAGGACAACGTGACTTTTATTTGACAACATGTATATCATCGTATAACAGATATCGGTGATAATAACCCCCATTTTCGCTGATAAATGATTTTTAGGACTATTTCAGTTTGTTTCGTTGTTTGTTATTTTTAATTTCACACAATGAATATTCGAATTTAAGAGAATGAGTCATTTCTGTTTTTGTTTATAAATGGCGTACTATTATAATAATGTGATGTGTACGTGAGATGAGGAGACAGTCGAGATTTCCCTTCAAAAAACCTTCTCGAAGGTTCGATTTTGGTAACCAGGATCCAAAAAATATTATCAGGGTAGTATTATAATATAAATAGCGTATTATCTCGAATTCTAAATTAGTTATGGAACAAAAAAGTCTCATAATTTTAGCTGGAAAACTAGTTCTTAGATTTGCAGAAGTTATTTTGATTATATATTCGTTAAAAGCAGAGAAATTTCATCGCGCAAAAAGGTCAGGACAAAAGTTTACTTTTTCCGGAGAGTTACAGCATGTCACATTTTTGCTCCCGATCTTAGTTTTTTGCTGAAGCTTTCCTCCCCCAATCAAAACGTTTGGATTAACAAACACGTAGGAGTTTACCAAATTATAATGCTCACTAGCCGGTAAGCGGTGCCAATCAGGTTTCAGCAAAAAACAAAGATCGGGAGAAAAAATGTGACATACTGTATTATTTATTTTTGTTTATTTGCTAACGTTTTCGATAATCTACAGTGGTTGACCACTTAAAGCCCCCCGGACCACTTAAAACCCCCCTTTTTGGGCATATTTGATTTTACCGGTGACCTGTGACCACTTAAAACCCCCCCCAAAAATTTTGTTTTATAATTATAAATAAACTTTTTTATACAATTTTAATCTTCAACAGCTATTGACAGAATTAAATTAATTTTTCTTTAAAAAACTTGACATTTTTGATTGAAATTTCAGTGCAAAATTTCAAATGTACTGAAAAAAACAAATGTCCTGACAAAATATTACATCTTTTAATTTTAAAATTTAACCCTACAACTTCTGAAGAAACAGCTTCA
>SCLH01000682.1:95634-106863 GCA_004367855.1 Oikopleura vanhoeffeni | reverse complement strand
TTTTTCATGCTGAATTTCTGACCACTAGGTGGCTCAAAATTTTTTTCATGGTCGTATTCAGTTTTTTTGAGAAGAGTTGACCATATAAGCTGCTGGAATTATTGCTGACGCTTTTAGTTTGGCAGATTGTGCTCCCGGGTATGACCCTACTTATTGGTCAAAAATGTGAAATGCGGTGCTCTCATTGGTCAAAAGCGGGTCAAACGTTAGAGTTGTACCATTCAGGGAGCGAGGACTGTAACGTTACTTTGGTGAATGTGTATGCTTTGATAACATACCTTGAGCAATAAAAGCACTTTTCGATTATTTTTTGTAAAAAGCGAAAATAAAGTTCAGATATCTAGATGTAGAATAAAACATTCTCCAGAAATAAATTCTCAGAAACTTTTCTCAGACCCAAAAAGCTTTTGACCACTTATAACCCCCCTGACCTGTGACCACTAATAACCCCTCTGACCAGTTAAAACCCCCCTTTTTGGCCAAAGTTCTAGGGGGGCTTTAAATGGTAAACCACTTTATATCATTTTCAGGCAAAATTTTTTACAACTTAATTTTAACCACAGAAATAACACAAAAGTCAAGTTTAACTAAATCTAGAAATTCAAATATAGATCGAATGTTGATAATTTGTGTAAACGGTATCCAGGCCTTTTTTAAAAAACTTTCGAAATTTAATTTTCATTGAAGAAATAATATTTCGTTATTGATCATTTTGTAGTAAAAAAATTCAGACGATGATCATAACTATTTAATTTGTTCAAAATTTCAGATTTTGAACTTTTTTCGCAAATACAGATGATATCATCAGCGTAGCGAGTCGCTACTAGCGACTCCAATGTAATATTTTCTTTGATTTTATAAATTTGGGAATTATTGAATTTTCTAATAAATCCACGAATATACAGCCTGAGTTTTTAAAAACTCAGGCTGTATTGCTTAGACTTGGCGATGATTTCGATACTGTATTATCTTCGATATAAAAATGTCTCAAGCAACTTTATAAACTCTAAGAATAAGTGTGTTATTCTGACAATTTGAACTCGGCGGTGGGTTATTTGGTATCGTTAAATATCTCCAAATCGTCATTATCTGGGAAAGTTTTTAACCGAAGTTAATCAATTATTTTTAATATTTCTTTTTTAGAGAACAAATTTTATACATTACTTTTTTTTTTGATTTTCAATTGCTTTATTTTAAAAGACTGGTACAATAAAATAGTTGATCACTTCATGGAAAAATGTGTGATTTATTCCTAATCAAATATTCATCGTCTTTGTTTGGGTTAGTTTTGTATGGTAATTTCTATTATATGCTCTCTGCGTAGGTTAAAAGAAACGCTCGCAGGGCGATGAATCCAAGATTAGTATACAGTATGTCTTTTTCGCGCGAAAATTTAAGGAAGGGCGGGGAAAATTCTCCCCAATTCATATCTATGGATATCCTCTAGGATACTCCCTTAAATTTCTATCCTTAAATTTTCCCACGAAAAAAACAGACATACTGTAGTTTATTTGTTGACATCGAGTTCTCAAAATACTTCGGAAAGGGCTTAATTTTTACTTCTGTGAAGAATTTTTTTAATCGTGCTGAAAAAGATTCCATCCTTATTCAAAGATGCCTTCAGAAATAATAAATAATAAAAAATGTTTGAATTAGTAGCTAGGACAAAAAGTGTCAGAGGGACCGCTTGAAGTAGCTTCAAGGATATATGCGTTGTTCTCATGTAAAGTAATTTTTTTTAGTAGAACGCACTTTTAGTCAAAAGTTTCGCCGCGGTGCAATTATAAGACGAAAACCTATCGTTATCATCATCATGGTTTTAGCTTTTTAATATGATATTTTCAGTTATTATTCGTTCAAAATTTGAACTTCAAATACGATAAATATTTAGTTTAAAATTGAATATGAAAAAATTTGAATTACAAAACAGTATTGCATTTTTCTCTACATTTGAAAAAATGAGTTTCTTATTAAAAGTTAAATATCCCACAGAATTCTTCCCTAGATCTCTGTTTTGTTTTTAGAAAAACTCTTGTAATACTTTAATATATTTTATTTAAACTACGTTTCGCGTTAGCATCTTTCAGATTTTTAAGTAAAATAAAAAGAGTAAGTTTTTTGTATAATACCGTATTATTAATACGTACTTATTAGGACCCTGAGTATAAAACAATGCCACTTCATTCAGTTCTAAGGAATTCAAGAGGGTTATTATGGAAAGTAATTTGTCTGAGCTAATTAAGAGGGTGGCATAAACTCTGCAGACTTGAGTCAATATAACTTACGAAAATAATTAGTTAGTAAATTTTTTGTGCTTATTATCGTTAGCTCAACCAGAATAAATGTGTTCCAGCTCATGAAAATCATTTTTTATCTATTTTAGGAAAGATTTGAGTTCGTGTTTGAATTCGTAAAAAATTCAAAACATTATGAAAATTTTCCGCATTTTTCGTGCAAAATTTTTTCTGATTTTTTTATTGAAATCTGTGAGTAAAAACAAAGAAAATAGCCACTTTTTTCATAGATGCCTACATATTTTCTGACCGCTGTTTATAGGTGGTTTTTTGAATTCTGCATAAAAAATCAGGCAGAATCTCTGATTAATTTTCTTGGTATTTATTAAGTTTCCGTATGTCAACTGATGTAAGGGTCGTGCGATGATCATTTTTAAACTATTTATGAAATTAACAACACTTGTTTGTACAACCGATTAGTGCCATTTGGCACTCAATTTTAAAAAATTTATTCTTGCAAAAGATTTCTAATAAAATTTCGGGTGTTATAGGCGTCATTTCTTTTGATAGTCAGGACATTTTTTAATATAAAAACGCAATTGAGGGACAATTTTTATTTCTAAAAAAGTTGTTTTTCTCTATTTTTGGCTATTTTTCATGGAGAAAAAACTTTGATTTCCAGGAAATTTTTAATGTGCAGAATTTTTAAGCTACAGCAATATGACTTTAATAGGACGGCCCGAGTCAAAATAGAAAGTACTGTACCGCGAAAAGTACTTTTCTTCATCATAAAAAAACACCATAGACTTTTTTGTTATTTTTGCGTTTTTTTTTCTCAAAAAATCAACGTTTGAGGGCCAAAAATCAAAAATTAATTTTTTTACAAAAATTGTGTGAATTTGTCTAATTTTTAACGTTGAACCCAAAACTTCCAATTTGGCATTTGTTTTAAATTAATTTAATACTGAAAATACGAAAAATCTCTATATTTAGATCACGTGACGACCAATAATTTTTTTTTCAATTTAATATTTTATTTGTCCCCAAGAAGTTTCAGAACAATCCATCCAGTATTTCTACAGCATGTAACGTTTTTGCTTTCTTTTTTCCAATTTGCATAATTTGCTATCCGCCAATGAGAACGATCAATTTTGGTCGTTAACCAATCAAAACGGTGGAAATCAGATTTATGCAAATTGAAAAAAAGAAAGCAAAAGCGTTACATGCTGTATATGTCGATATTAATGGTGGAAACCCTCACCATAGTCTATAAAAGTGCCGTCCTATTAAAGTCATATTGCTGTACTTTTTAGCGCATAAGTTATGCAGCATAACACCCAAAAATGGCAAAAGTTTATCGATATTGTCTTAAAAAAAATTCTAACATCAGGTTTAGTTAAAAAGGGAGTTCCCATGAAAAGTTTTTATATTTTCACAGATACTCAGTTATGTTAAGAAATTTAAAATATGAACGTTTGCAAGAATGAACACTTTTATTGAAGATAAAAAGTAAAAGAATAAATTTTCACATTTAGTTTCTTTCATATATCGCTCTGAAAAAATGTACCAATCTTCCAGACTTATGCCACCCCCTTAATCGCTGAAGATATCGTTAGTTTGATTAACCCTTGGACGTTCAAAACCTCATTTGAGGTTTTGAAAAGTCTAAAACGTCTCAAAAGGGGAGAATTAGCGCTCTAAAAATAAAATTAGCTAAATCCTAGATAGAGTTTGCTCCAAGAAATTCAAAAATCTAACATGAAATTATTTTGGATGATCCGTTCAAAAGTTATTTCTTCTTACTTTTTTGGTCAATTTCTCCAAAAAAAACTTTGATCGCTAATCCTTTAATCCTGTCAAACTGCAGAAATCATCTGAGGAGATCAGTTTTTAGGAAAGTCTTTGGAGAATCTGTCATTTAAATAATAATGACTCTACTTTTAGGACCTTGACAAGTTACTATTAAGACCTGATGAATCAGTTTTCTTAGACTAAAAACTCAAGCCTTTATTTTGAGATGATTTAGGAAACTGATACTTACTCTTACTACTAGAGTAAAAAACATCGGGTCTTAAGCTTTCTGGAAAATGTACAAAGTCATAACAATAAATGCAAATTTAAACAAATGACTCTACTGTTGCCAGAACTCTTGTTTTTTTTTCGCGAGTGATTTCTGAAAAAATCGAGAAAATGGAAAAATTCCAGACTTTGAGAAAAAGCCTAAAAACGTAATTTTCGTTGCTTATTTACGTACCCTTGAAAAGGTTATTTCAGTAACCTGATTAATTATTCTGAAATTTTTGGCCTTCTGCTTATATACAAATTTTAAATGAGACAAATCCCATGTCTGGTTATCACACTATAAGCGCTCAAAGTTGAACTGAAGTTTTTTTTCGAAAGGTTTAAGGAGTAATGTACAAATCGAAAGGCTAAATTTTAATTAATTTAAGATTGTATATATATATTTGTAAATAAGCATGAACTCATTTCACATGTCCAACTATATATGTAAGCTATGGCTACCCTTGCCGTTTTTTAATTTCGCCTTGTCAAAAAAACTTAAAGCAGTGTTGTCCATCACCTTTCACTATAGTTTAATTCGGATAATGAAAATAATGCTATTGTCTTGTACTAAGTTCAAACAAGGCAGTTTTTAAGCGATCTGGCCATATTCCGCGTGCTTCGATATTGAAGAACGGGCTCAAAAATAAATTATCTTTAACAAAGATAATCATTGATAAAGCAGTTTATTGTTGAAGATGCAGACAGAGCAGCTCCCTTATAATAATTAAGATTCTGATTTTTTTAAAGAGATAATAATACAAAATATAATTACAGGCAAGTTCAGAATAAAATAGAGATATGATGAAATTTTGATACATTTTGTATAAAATTCTATTGAGGCAAATTTTACAGTATGTCCTTTTTTCGTGGCGATTGAGAAATATACTACATCTTGACATCCGCGTTTTTCATTGATCAGCCGAGAATTATCTTATGATGATTGATTTTCAAAATTTCAAAAATCTCATCTAAGCCAATCAACAGCGATGTTTCTAAATTTAATATTTTTCTCAATCACTTCGAAAAAGGACATACTTTACAGCGTTTAACTAATCAAAGATACTTGATCTTCACGGTTTTATTTTGTTACCGAATTATTGATAATAAATCAAAAGCGATTTCTGGGTCAAAATATTTTCAAAAATAGTTTGACAAATTTACCCTATCAAAAATAATTGATATTATTAGGTTTGAATTGAATTTACTAGGTTATCGATTTTGTATTTACTTTATGACGACCTAAATTATTAACAATGACATACACATGTAATCGTTAAAAAACTTTATTAATCTTTATAATTCAAATTTGATTTACCTTGGTCATTGTTAAAAAGTTATGGCGTGATATCTTCATAAAATCAATAATAACGACTTCACAAAATACGGAAAATATGATGATAATATACATTTATCGTCAACAAAAAATTAATAAAATATAGCATAAAAATATCAATTATTTCTTATAGGATAAATTTGAGAAAATGATTTTCCGCTATGCTCATCATAAAAAACAGAAAAAACTTCATCAACATTTATTTATCTGAGTGAAAGTTATTTTGGAATATGACCCCGAATAAAAATTTCATCTCAAAATATAATAACTTTTGTTTGATACGACGATTTGAATGGCTCATCTTGTATAGAAGTTTTTTCTTGTCATTTTAAGACTAAGGAGTGTTCTGATTATGAAAATTTTCATGATTTGAGAGATTTGTGTTATCGAGTTGTGAAAAACGCAAATTACGAGCTAGCGTAGTTTTTATTTCTGCAAACAGGAGTTAAGGCTTTCCTACCCAGAAGATTAAGATTACAACAACCAACCGGTCAACTATAATGACTAGGCAAAGTAGAAGGTCATCAAATTCGTGAGAATGTCCACCTATAGTTGATAATACCTATAAAAATACCATTAAAAGTGGACCTCGAAGATTCCTTTGGTGGTATTTTCAAGTGAGTTCGCTGACCTTGAAATTGAACTTCGACCGGTCATTGTGGTTAACCGGGTAGCCTTTTAATTATAAATCAAAATCTTCCGGGGATAAGTCTTAAATCCTTTTTGCAGAAACAAAAACAACACTCGATCGTCATTTGCGCCTTTTAGAACTGGATAACTGAACATCTCTTAAATCATATAATTGGACCTTGAAATATTTTTTTTAGAAAAATTTTCAAAACAAAAAAAACCTTCGTCTTCAAATGACCATAAATTCTTTACAAGATGAGCCAAAAAAATGCTCATTATTGACCTTTGAAATTTCTTATTGCAAATCGTCTAATAGACTAATTAAAATATTCATTTCCCACAAGAGTAACTGTTTGCCGAATATATTATGATAGTATGAATCATACTGGATGATAAAAATAGCACGATAAATTTATTTTGACTTTCCCATATTTCGAATTTGCTATCGTTTAAAAAAAAAGTTAAAATAAATAACTGTTGATTAATTCAGAGAGCGTTACTGGTAGATGATCGGCTTCGAAGATATATTAGAAGATGTTGGAGGTTCAGGACGCTACCAGTATTTACAGGTAAATTTATGACATATCATGGACTATTCGAAGCCAAAATTTTATTAAATCTATTTGGCAACATCGAAAATTGATTAGATCACCTAGATCAATTTAATTAAAAACTTTTATACCGTTAAGTTGAGGTAAAGCGTATTTACTAAGAAATTTCTGAAGAAAATTTTTATTTATGTTGTATTTTCATAAATTGAGTGGTGAAGCCGCACTACTATCGGCCCACCTGTATTTATAGATATATTTATAGAGATAGATAGAGATATGCAGATGGCATAAATATTAAAAATTTTAAGAAATTATGATTTTTTTGTTTTAAGGCGGTGGTCAACGCAAATCAGGAAGGACATAAAAATGTTACTTAATTTCGATGAAATGTTTTTTATATAGTACCTGAAGTATTTGAAGGTCANCATTGGCGGTATTTTCATAATTATATAAGCCCTAGAAAGTACTTTTGTGGTCTTTTCCGGTTAATAAATGCTCTTAGTCTATAATTTTCCTACTTATTTGCAATTTCAACATTCGATTCTCGGAGCTTAGAGAGAAAGTTAGAAATACATTTAAAAATGTTCGTCTATACTATAGTAGTGTTTTTGGTGAGTGTTTGCTGATCACTTTCCTACAAATTGTGGAAATTTATCTCTCAAAATGACAGAGGAGTAGGGATTTGAAAACAAGCAAAATTAAGGCTTAAAAATCGTTTTTTGCAAACTGAGAGCGAGATAAATACAAATAGTGAAATTTTCGTCTCTAGTGTTTTAATTGTACCCAATGTGTTTTAGCTTTTGGGGTGTTCCCCGAGGAGATTCACGCTTAACCAATCAGAGCGCGACTTGGTTAGNTTTTAGTTCAAAAGATACGACTTGCCTATAGAACCTATATACTCAAAATAAGCTTGTTTCAAATTTTATGAAAAAAATTCCAGAATGTTAAATTTTTTCAAATTTTTATTTCTTTATATAATTAAACAATCTACGTGGAGATCAAAAATTCTAAAATCCAGTCAAAATAATTTTCAGTACAAAAGATATGGGCTGCCTATAGTACCCCCTTAAGGGGGTAGCAGCAATGTGGCAGACTGGCGTCAATTTAACTTACGAAAATAATTAGTTGGTTTATTTTTTTGTAGGTATTATCGTTAGCTGAACCAGAATAAATGTGTTTTAGCTCATTTAAATATTTTTTTTATCTATTTAAGGAAATATTTGAGTTCGAACTTTTATTTTTGAATTCGTAAAATTTTCAAAGAAATTCAAAACACTATTAAAATTTCACGCATTTTCCACCCAAATTTTTTTTGTTTTTTTTCTTCTGGAATCTGTGAATAAAAACGAAAAAAATAGCCGCTTTTACTTTTTTCATACATGTTTACATATTTTTTGAATGCTGTTTTAAAAATCATAACATGTTCATTTGTCATTTTTGTCGACTTTTTTTGAAATATTACGAAAATTTTTCGCAAATCTAGTCCAAAATTTTTAATTAATGCTTTTTTTGAAATTTTCTTGAAAAATCAGGCCGAATCAGTTGTGTTCTTTTCTATTTGATTTCCGTATTTCAACCGATGGAAGGGTCAATCGAATATCGTTTCTGAAGTACTGATGAAATTTACAACACTTGCTTGTGACACCGGTTAGTGCCATTTGGCACGTAATATATACAAATTTTATTATTATTCAAAAATTTCAATTAAATTTCGAGTGTTATAAGCTACTTTTATTTTCAAAGTCAGGAGGTTTTAAATATTTAAACGCAATTTAAGGTAAATTTTTTTTCCTAAAAAGCTGTTTTTCTCTTATTTTCACGGAGAAAAAACTTTCATATTAAGGAAATTTTTTCATATGGATAATGATTCTCCCACTAATTAGCGCATAACACCCGAAAATGCCTGAAGTTTATAAATATCGCCTTCAAAAAAATCGCCGGTTCAAGTTGGAAATGGAGTTGTAATGAAAAGTTGTTTTTGATATTTTTACAGATACTTAAGTATGTTGAAGAATTAAAAATGTAAACGTTTGCAAAAATGAACACTTTTATTGAAGATAAAAAAAAAATTTCACATTTTTTTTGTTTCATAAATCACTCCGAAAAAATGTACCAATCTGCCACATCGCTGCTTCCCCCTTAAAGAGAGTCCCCCTCGCGAAATTTAACTGTCTTAAAACTGGACCAATAGTTAATTAAACAAAAAATGACAATGAAAATGGCCTCGCGGTCCAAAAACCACGCTAGGGATCAAAAACCTGTAAACACTTTCGATAAAATATTTCGGAACATTTATTATCAATATTAAGTATTTTTCGTAGGACTCATCGTTAAAACATTACGCAAATTTTTTTTGTTTATTTATTCTTTTCTAAAAATAAAGTAATAAATAGTAGATACCGTCTAATACCTTGTTTTAAAGCCACTCAAATCAAAATTCCTTGAAATCGGCACGATTTTTGTTTTTGTTTTTACATATATTATACAATGAAACCTTGCCTTCATTTGATTCGTAGTGGTTCTCCGGAAATGTGCTTAGAACAAAAGTAACAGAGCCAGAAGTGAGGGGTGCGCTTTCCGAGTAGACAGTATTTCGATGATCTGAACTGTAGAGGGTAGCGGTCGCACTCTTTGCAGGATACTTTGGGGTCTTAAAATAGCACGAAGGAGATAGACTTTAAATAGCGAAAACCTTGAAATGAGGTGGTTTTTCGCAATTTTTGAAAAATCTTGTTGGAAATTCAAAAATCCACGTCATCAAATTACAGCCATTAGTATCTCCGTGGTTCATGCCAAGTTCGAGTGAAATCGTATGCGAGCTCTGGGATAAGAAAGATTTTTAAATTTTGATTAGGTGTTCTAGAATCCGCAGCATGGTGGTCACTAGGTCACTAAACTAAAGTGTTAATAGGGGATATATCTTGTTATACAAAAAATTTTAAAAAATATCTTGATAACACTTGTTTTGTTCGCATCACCTAAAAATACTTTTAAAGAATAAAATCATTACACGTTAAAATTGCTGAGATGTGCTTTATTTATGCCAAAAACTTTCTAAATCCTAATCTTATTTCTCTGACAGTACGGAGTGAAATCATCACATCAATTGCTTTCTGAACACAAACAACCAATCAATTAAAACCAAAAATATTCTAAACTGGTTTTTTTTATTTTGTTTAAATGCGCGATTAAATTTAGCTAATCCAGTGATGAAGAATAATAAATGTAATATTATATAAACATATTAGCCAGAAACAATTAAATTAAATTAAAACGCAATGATCGGGATTATTACACTTATTGTTGTCAAGTCACACAATTCTGAAAACACAAGCTTTGTACTTTTAGCAAACGTTGATTTTTTGTCATGCAAATGTGTGATTTGATACCAAAAATAAAAATAATCACTCTTATTGATTTTTATTTTATTTTGATTATTTCGATTCTTAGTTAAATAATTTAGTCATACGGATTAAGGACCCTTAGTTGACAGATCCTGACTAATCGAATGAAACAAATACCGCGGAATACAAGCACCCAATCAAAACCCTGGATTGCAGAAAAGGCCGATTTCATAGGCCGGATTTGAGCAGATTCAATTGACCAAATGCTTGGATAGTCACGATCTGTCGGTAAAGAGGCCTTTATCAATTTCTTCATTTCGTGGGCAGTAAGCCTTATTTAAATGATGCAGAATCTAGAAAAGCTTGATTTGCTGCTCAAAATTATAGTTTTTGAATTTCAAATTTTTATGTAAAATATGTAATAACTTACTTCCTTCAGTTTTCTGTAAACAGTTACAGAGTGGATTCAATAGTGAGGTGGCAACGGATTTTTCTGCCTCACATTTTTCAAATTTACTTTTTATTAAGAGTTGGTCAACGCAAAATTGGCAAAAAACGTAGTTTTGTAATCGGTTTAACGATAAATGTAGAAACAAAAAGATATGAAACCACCAGAAATGAAATATTTGAGTCAATAGGCGTCGAGTCACGGTCAAAGTTGATCGCACTGATAGTCACTTCACCCGGAAATGCGGTTTGAAAGTTTTCTCTTTGTAAAATTAAAAATGTAACTGAGCCCTGAATGAAAAGGTATGGACTTGATTTTTTTTATAAGACTGAATGTATAATATCAAGATCACTGATCTGACAGAATTTCCGAAAAAAATCATAGCGCTTGAAATCTAGGAAAAACGGTTATTTTGGCCAGAAATTCATGGGTTTACAAAACTTAACTGAGCCCTTAATTTTATAAATCAATTTTTCTGATTAATAAATAGACTTATTCGTATTTGTGAGAAAGAAAGCGTGGTCGACTCGACCCGGCGGCGCTCGAGATTGGCGAGAGAGCCATTAATTGAAAATACAGGCTCGAGCAAAACAAAATACTCGAGGCTATCTTTGATTTATCGCCA
>SCLH01000682.1:61888-83439 GCA_004367855.1 Oikopleura vanhoeffeni | reverse complement strand
TGCGCACAGAACCTTAAACTTGAACGTTGAAAACACCTTATCTACCAAAAGACGGAAAATTCAATCGCCGCAAAATGGTCGTTTAATTCATACTTGCATTTTTACGTGAATGGGGTTTTTAATTTAGACGTATTAGACATGACACACGCAAGAACTTCATTGTAGCACATAAATTCTAACATTTTGTCAAAACATTTTTTTGCCAACGCATTTTCAATTGTTCTTCGTTTAAAATGATAAAATTCTCGAAGATTTGATATAACTTGTATGTTTAGTTTAAAATCCAGATTTCTTGCGGTTCACGTTCTAACTTCCATTGGAGAATGTATACTTTTCCTCGATCAATGGTTTCGATATTTAGCAGCGGGCAAATTTCTATTTTTATAAACGTCAAGCGATAAACAACAAAAACAGAAAAAAATCTTGAGCTAGAATTCAAAGACAAAAATATGAAAAAATAAAACAAATTAAAATTGATTTTTTACCCTGATAATACCGGTTATTGGTTTTAACATTACCGGTTGCACCTTGGCTTAAAGTGGAATGAAAGTTAGCTCTATACGTTTTCGTGTTCTCTGAAAATTTTGACATCTTTTTAAGACCGTGAAGAGCTCATGGGAAAAAAAATTTAAAATTATTTAGATCATTTCCGGCCTTACGCATTTTATATCCAAAATTTCCAAACATTAATTTTTCAAAATGTTCATGAATTGGCCAAATTTTTCAAAAATTTGGTTTCATAATATGGAAATTTTGTTGAGAGCACGATAGTTATCATTAAAAATCTAAAAAAATGAGGTTTTTAATTCTCTAAAATTGAAAATAAGTGCTGAAATGAAGGTTTTTGAAACTCACTTTCTGACCACTAGATCAGCCTCGGCAAGCACGGCTTGACTTTGGTGGCTCTGGACTTGGTCTTTAATATCAAGCAGGTTGGGCTAGCTTGAGTTGGCTTGATCTGACCAACAACTGGGGCGATTCTTCAACAAAAATTTTGCTTAATCTATAGAAATTTTCTAGAAATCATTGGAAGTTCATTAGCAGTGGGCGCGTCGGTCAGGACCCGATTTGAAAAGGGCCCCAATACCCAACTGACCGATTAAGATAAGTGAATGAGGAGAAATAAAATCTTTTGTACCATTTTCCAACAAAATTGCTTAAAATGACTCAAAAACGATTGTTTCAATTTTTTATTTGTTCAACCGAGTTTTATAGACAATATCTATACGAATAAAAAATTTGTTTTATATATTCTAGTGCAGAGTGTAATTTCATGACCAACAAAAAACTTTCCCTGGACCCGGCTAAAAAAATTATCGATTTTTTGTGAGCGCGACTCTTCATAACTATAGTTAAGGTTCTCCGGAGCAGGAAAATAAGCTACCTTTAAAAGTCCTTTGTGAACCTGAAACTTAAAAGACCATAGAGTAGTTTTAACGCTGGAAATTTTTGCCAAACATATTTTTTGGTGCAATCTTCCGGTGTGCTGTTTCTGAGTGGTCAAAGTTTTATTTAAAAAGCTAAATTTGCAGTCTTATTATTGCATCGCTACATTCACTTTTTTGAGGAAGGACGTGAATTACTGCTTCAAGATTACATGAAATTTCATTAAAGGGCCCACACTGACACCAGAGAGTCAGGTGACTCGACTCTAATCGCGTCGGGTGCCCGAAATCGATTATTTAAAATCAATGTTAAGGACTCAAAGATACCGCAGCATCGACTTTGTGGAAACAGTTAGTTAGCAAACTATATGTATTAGCATTAGAAATGTCACATTTAGAAATAAATAAAGGACAAGCATTAGAAAGGAAATTTCTGGATATTGGTCCTATTATAATTTTTTTCATAAAAAATTTGAAATTTCTGCAGATTGGTTGAAATAATAACAATTGCTTGAAAATCACCGGAAATCAAACCTTTAGGGTCAAATAAGACTGAAAAGCTATTTTTGAAAATTTTCGAGAATTCAAAAAATACGGTATTTAGCGTACTTGCACAAAAATAATCCATTTTTTTTACAGAAATTAGTGATGAAGCATTTATGTGAAAGGACTAACATTCAAAATCCAATCAAGCAGGTCATTGTATAAGCAAATTTTGAGGATTATTCATTAAGAGGGGGTTTATCTTCATAATTAAATAAAAACGTAAACCTTCACCCTTATCGGCCTTCGGACAGGCAATATCAAAAATATATCGTGAACTTCCTTATGCAGAAAAAATTATGAACCTCTAACTACCTCTGGGATTCTGTATAACTACGCGCTGTGAAAAAGCCTTTAGTAACAGTGTTCGGTCCTTGGCCGGAACTTTTTTTTCTGTGCTCACCACGGGTTAAGCTCGCGATTTTTTCATCTTTTTAGACAAAATTTGATTATTTAGCGTCTCACAGGCGTTTTGAAAAATTTGGCACTCAACATTTTTATAAATCAAGGAGAAATTTTATTTAAATGAATACATCATGAGTTTAAAATTAATGCTTATATTGTTAAAGTCTTATTCAAATGCAATTTGAATACCCCATTCTTTAGTCGTTTTTTTCAAATATCTTTCAAAAAATCGAGAAAGTCAAGCAAGTCAAGCCAGGCAGAAATTTTTGGTAACGTCAAGCCAAGTTAAGTCAAGCCAGAAAAATTTGCTGCTTGCGCAGGGCAACTGCACAAGATGTGCGGAAATAATTAGTTAGTTTTTGCTGTTGGAATCGTTTTTTGGAGTGGCGATCACCCCCCCCCGACGACAAAAGAATTTTTATCAAGGGTTTAGTTTTAACTGTGTCTTTAAGGATACCCCACGCCATTTAGGTGAGTTTTCAAACGTTTGTTCTTGAGCTGAATAAAAGTTCTGCTTGAGTTTCATGTTCTAAGACCCAGGAGATATTTGTCTGAATTTTTCGGAATAAAGTTGACAAAAGTTTTATCGACTTTTATCTGTTCAATTATTCTAGCGCATGTATTAACATAATTTTCTGATTTTTGTGACATACCTAAATTTTGTTAGTTAAAAAAGTTTATGCGTCTAGATATTATTTTTTTCCTTTAATTTGCCCTACAATCACTTGATACAATCCTCGAAATAGGCGGGTTTAGGTTACCCTGGCGCTAGTTCAAGTTATTCATTTGGAACACAGTAAGCAAATTGTGTCACTACTTTCTGTAGTTATGGTTTTATAGACGCAGATCGAATGTTTTGCTCCTGAAAATACAGATAAAATAGTTTTTCCTCTGGAAGATCATATAATTTTTTTTTTATAGTTTTCAACAAATATCATATTTTTAATGGAACAACCATTAATTTCACACAGCTGAAAATGTATGATCGGTGATCTTTTATGATTAAACACGTATATTCCTGGTCTCGGAATAAGCTGGAAATGTTACGAGTCTACATTTAGAAGTAAAATAGGAAAATTTTTTACATCGATGTTTATTTTTCTTTGGGAATGAAACCGATAACAAAAATGAGAATGAGATAAAGATATTAGCATATCTACCATGTCTGAAGCAGAACGTATACATGTCCGTACGATTTATTCAATCATAAAAAAATTTCAGAATTTTTTTCCGAAATTTAAAATTTTTTTGTCTTTTTTAAGATGAAATTCAAAGTGAAGTCATGCCAAACAAAAATCAGACGTCAACGGATCTTCAACTTTAAAAGTTCACAGCAATCAGAATGAAATTTATACTTAAAAACAAGTAGGAAATCTTTGAAGATTTTTTTTACATTTAAAATTTTTTTTTAATTTTTAGGATTGACAAACCGATAACAAAAATGAGAATGCGATAAAAGATATGCTTCTCTACCATTGTCTGAGAGCCGAAATAAATAACCCGCGTGGGTGTACTCCTTTAGGAGTGGTTGTTCTGATTAAGCTGTTTTTTTTGAAGCTTTTTATAAAATGGTTTCTTGATACTGTTTAGAGGTGCGTATTATAAAAACTTTGTGAACGTGACAAACAGTTTGAAAAAATTTCACACTTATTGTAATATATACAATCAACATACGGCGCCACGTCACTAACCCTGTAATAAGCCTCCCAAAAAGAACACTAAAAGCCTTACTCTCCTACAATTTTACATCGTTTTTTCTAATTTTTGATAATTCGGAAGAAGCAATATCAACAACTAATCTAGAGCCTTTTTTCGAACATTTTTGGCTCTTTGATATTTGACAATTTTTATTTCGACCAAATTTCGTTGAGATTTCCTGGTTTTCGGTTCTTTCGTATTTTTGTTCGTTGAAATAAAATTTGAAAAAACGGCCCTGGATCTATTTTTGATATTGGTTTTCCGGAACTTGACTCAAAATAGAAAGAAAATTGATTGTTAAATTGTAGAGCGAGTAAGCTTATGAGTTTCTATTGAACATCATAGTAACCTCTCATATGCCTCCAGAACGAAGTACTGATTAAATTTCGAAAAAACGCGTCCTGGATTATTGTTAAACTAGTTTGAGCTTTCATATAAATATAAACCGAAAAATTTATGTGCTGAACATTGCGGAGAGAGGCTTTTTGGAAAAGCCTCTAATCTCGATTTCAGATTCGTTTTTTAAATTTTTGAGTTTTGTCGACAAAAGCTAAATTTTGAACAAAAACGCTCTGATTATTGTTTGTATCTGATATCTGGAGCCTGGACACAAAAAAATTAAAGTGAAATGATGAAAAACTGATCGAGGAGAAGCTTTCTAGTGTTTATTGGTAAGGTTTATTATACGTTTCATGGGAGTGCGTAGGGAATTGATTCAGATTACTGCAAATTCTTGAAAATGATTGCGAAGAGTTTTTCTTTACGTGTAAAAAAGTTTTTGGATTCCCAGCTTTGGTCTGTTTAGCCAGAACCGCATTCTAAACAAGACATCAGCGATCACCACTCCCTTAAGGTCCCGCTGCGCACCCTATATAAAATAAACATATAATAAGAAGTTATATTATTAAAATAAATAAGTGATTTGAATTAAAAATATTTTAGTGTGTCCCCACTTGTTAGGGGTGTTACCGTGAGATTCATGGCATTTCGCTTGGTGTGCAATTTTTGGTTGCTTGCTAAAACGGTGTAATCTAAAAAATTATACCTTGGAGCTGTGCGGCCGTGCTTATTGGTAAACAAGGGTAATGTTTGTAAGTGATTTAACAATCTACAAATATCTCGTTTTTTAAATGACCCGCTAAATAATTTTGCAAATGCAAATGTTTTCTCGGTCGTCGAAGTAGGCGCTCAAATAAGCGTTCTAGGCGAGTTTTTTAGCTAATGTAAAAACATAGTGTCCAGTCCAGCTCGAATTTTCGGCGGTAATAGATACCGATTTAAACCGGTTCAAATTTTAGATTTTTCCTACGTATAACGCTGACTAGTAGTTTTCGATACAGGTATATTTTCCAAACTAAAGCCGGTTGGCCGTATGACTTGATTCAAAACGCCAAATCGGCGACCAGTACCCCCTTAATTCAATTTTTGATAACATTTTATTCCAGTTTTAGCGGCGATTTCAAATTAAATTAAAACTGATTTTTACATGTTAGGTTTAAATAAATTACTCAATTGGCGACAATGATGAATTATGCATGACATTTGTTATCGACGGATTATTCCGAAAAATAACTGCCAATTGTCAATACAGAAATACAAGGAAGTTACATGGGAAGATACTTGCACAATAAGCAAGGTTTTTTGTATGACCACCAAATTTATTTATAATTTTCTAGCTTTCCTAATAACATTATTCAGAATTGACATCAAAATGTGAGCCATTTTTTATCTAGAAACAAGCCAGTCAGTTTGCAATTTAAACGACTTTGATTGGATAGAAGATTTCAACGGAAGAAAGTTGTACGAGATGACGGTACTCTGGTAAGATATATACAGGAGTCACAGGAATTACAGAATTTGATCTGGTCGTGATAGAGCGAAAGAGATTACAGCAAAGATGCAGTATTTTTTCATAAAATTAAAAATTTTCGCCTGAAATTTAAATAATATTTCTTTCTCTTAATAAAATGTTGTTACCAGATTTTTACAAAATTAAAAAATAAATTACCACTATGTCGGGTCATTTTACATGAAAATTTGATTTGCTAAGTTACATCCTTTATTTCGCCAAAAGTTTTCCAGAAAATAAATATGACACCTGCTTGATGGACACCCAATTTGCATCCTGGCGATAAACTTAATTATAGGCATTATTATTAGTAATATAAAGTAAGATACAACTATATCAACATACTCAGTATATCATTCCGATCTTAATACAGTAGCACAAGAGCCTGCTTCTATAAAAATCAACCTATCGGTAGATTGTATGTTTAATCAATCCCTTGATGGTCGTTTCAAGTTGAGCGGTGTTATATTTTTTACTTGCAATCTTTCAACAGAAAATAAGTTTATTTTATTAGATATAATGTGTGCAAATGTACACATAATTTATGAACCTATAATCTGATTGAGTACTTCAAATGTGTTTAATTAATTTCGCCCCTAGGGCGGAATTATTATCATTACGTACCTCACATCAGAATTTAAGATCATAAAAGTATTATTGTTTTGCCCATTATATACTGACGGCCTGAAAGATGTACACAATAAGAACGTGGAACTTTCTAGGAGAGAGGCTGGATTTAAGGGGGTTATGTAAGTAATTTTGGAATTTACAAGCTTTCGACTACAGCTGAAACCCGAATTAAAGATAACGACCATTACGAAACATAGATTGGAAAGATCCTAATCCTTGATAAACAAATTTATTTAACACTCTGTACAACTTTAGCCAACACCTTCGTTGTCACCAGCGGTTAAGACGAAGTGAGTTTGTAGGTATTTAAAAACACTGGTAAAGGTTTATAGGCTATACTGATTAAGTTATATATATCCCCTAGTATACCCCTATGTTCGATCCTTGTTCCCTACCGCTGACTGAACAATTTTTTAATCCCTAATTGACTTGAATGATTGTTGTGCCACTTTTTTTGTGTCTTCGGTCAACGTGGGTACTTCGGACTTTTCGAGCCCCCCCTCTTTGAGACACAATAATACAGGAGAACCCCGTCTCCATAATATTTTGTTAACCTAAACGATATTTGCTTGAAAACAGCGGGGAGTTTTTAAGTTGAAAGAGATTCTGATCAATTAGACAAAATCACTAATTAGGGAACTCATTCATTGGAATAAAATTATATTGAATAACTCAAAGTGCCAGAAACTAGGAAAATTAAGAAAATATTCAAATTGTAAAAAAGTGCAGTTGACATTGCTGAGTGTGATGGATCGTACTTTTGTAAATATAATTTCAGCTTGATGTCATTTTAGCCGCTGAATTTTGGGCTGTTTTATGGACTTTCACATACAAAAATATAATAATATACAAAAAATATAAAATCAAATTTAAACACAATTTAAGGCATTTATTGAGGATAAGAAAAAAAAGAACGTTGCGAAACTTTACATCGAAATGAGCAAAGAAAAGTGCGAATATAATGAGATGAAATTAAGACCTTAATTTTATATTTAACACCTCATATAAAAACTTCAAATGATTTTCATCGCTCTGTCTAAAATAATTATATGTTTTCTACAAAACTCTTAGTAAACATGTCTCTTAAATTTGTTGTGAATATATTTGTCTGTGAAATGTATTATATCTTTCATGCGTACGGCGTTTTATTATGCAGTTTTTCCAGTTTTCTGATTTCTAGAAATGCTCATATTTAAACCGGAGGCCATATCTGTATGCAATTAAGACTTAGAATCGTTACGATTTCTTTTAGGGTCTTCGCATGATTTGAGTACTTTTGAAATAAATATATAGTTACCAAGTACTACAGTATTTATTTGAAAAGTACTCAAATTACTGTCAAAAAAAATCTCCCAGGGTCAACTTCAAACGTTTTAAGACTTTTTCTCTTACAATGAAAGGATCTGGCATAAATCACGTGACGAATATATCCAAAATAAGCGTTTAAATAGTCATAAATAAATCCTCATTCTCTTGAAAAATGAGATTCACTTAATTAATACGCAAAAAATAATTTTTTTCCATTAAATTTTTCTTTCCATTTTCTTACAAAAGAAAAATACTTTTTATTCCATATATCGGTTAAAAAAAAAATTTTAAAGTCCAAAAATGACTAAATGGAGACTAAAGCAATAAATTATGATAAATTTCATTTAAGTCTTCCAAATTTGCCACCTAGATGATGTTAAAAAGTGCAGTAATGATTTAACTCCATAGGAAGTAGTTAGTATATAATGTGTGCAAAAGTACAATAATACTTTATTGAACTTCTATTTATTTGTTGTTTACTTAATGTTAACATATAAGCTAACCTTATTCATCTCGTACTTTGTTGTGAATTAAGGGAGCTGGGCGTCGATAATTGAGCTATCTTTTACACATTTCGAGTGAGATTTCTGAGGAAAACCAGGTCCGATAAATAATTAATTGTTCTTCCAATACCGATAGATACAACTCTTAGGAAGTTAGCCGATACTATTCGGATCTCGCATACTTTAACCTACGCATAGATAAAGTGGTTTAGTTAGGCAGCTCCCTAAAATATAATAAAACTCCTACTTCATTTCTCATCAGTTGGTTCTGTTAATTTGCAATTTTTAACTTCCAAATATGCTGCGCATCTCCGAGCGGTAATTTGTGAGTTCGGAATTAACTTTTTTTAATTCCGAGAACTTATGAGAAATTTTGGAGGTAAAAGTTCCAAACTAATGAAAATCCTTTTTTTAACGTTCAAATTTTTATGTCAATATGTGTTTCAAATAACGAAAAAAACTCTACAAAATGGCTACTTAACTTTTACGACTAGGTGACCAACATATTTTTATGCTCTTTGAAAAAAACCATAAATGACATGTTATTTGATTCTTGGTCAAAATACATTAGGCATATATTTGAAACTTACTCTTTTCTTGATTCAAAATTTGGCAAACTAATTTTCTGGAGTCCTTTAGCTTGAAAATATTGGGATGGTAGCTTACATTCACTATATTTAATATTGCTTTCGTTTTGTTTTCTGCGCTCTTGTTTACTTCTGAATCATAACTTTTTTGAATGAAATACGGTTTGCGCGAAATATACTTTAGCCCTCTTTAATCAAAAATTAAAAAACAATTATTCTCACCGAGACTTGCCTATCTGGTAAGCCGACCATCCACCACGTAAATTAATATATCATGAAAAATAATATTTCTTTCGATGTGCTAAAATTTCGTTTTTTTCGTCTTTTTTAGGAAATTTTCGATTTTGACGTAGAAATCATATGAAATTATATTATATGTTATATAAATTTTCGATGGTGGTCGAGACCATTTTTTGAAGCTTTTAATTAATAAAAAAGAAATTTCAATGTAATTTAGACACCTAAAGTAGCAAACGCGCGTTTTTTTGAGTGTTTTTTCAAAAGACGATTTATAAAGTTAAAATAATCGATTTGAAAAAAACCAGATTATATAAAGTGAGCTCAAAAGTGGCAACTTACGTTTGAAATACTTTTTATTCGAAAATTATGAAGTGGCAAAAAGTTTCCCATGAAGACAAAAAAAATGAAAAAGTGCAAATCTGCCAAAATCCACCGAGGCTCTTAAGGCTGCAGTATCTTTATTAGGAAACAAATATATTTCGAACTAACATATGTATACAAAAAATTGATTAAAAAAACCTTCACTGAAATTTTACTAGTTGACCCAAATTTTTTTTGCCGATTATTTTATTTTCCATAGATTGCTGTTATGGTTGGTGTATTCTGGGGGTCTCCAGTATTTGGATGGACGTCGGATAAATACGGTCGAAAACCTACAATGGTCGGCTGCATCACTATGTGTTTATTATCAATGGGGTTTTTGCGTTTCGCGTCTCAATTTTGGCATTTTATGGTCTTGCGAATGTTTGATGGCGCAGGCGCTATCGGTGCAATCGCAGCCGCGTTCGTCCTGATCTCAGAGACGTTTGAAAGCGTAGGTTATCACAAGATTTTGGTTTTACAAATCGCTCAGTCGTTATTTGGAGTTTCTCAAGCTATTTTATCGTTCTTGGCCGCGAAAACCCCTATTTGGCGGAATTTGACGACGCTGATGGCCACACCATGTCTTTTAGTCGGGGGACATTTATTTTTTTCTACAATTTCAATATAAAGTCCTCGCCCCCAGCTAGGGATTATGACTTCACTTTTGCTGATAAATTGTCGATTAAAATTGCTTTATTTGAATTTAAATAGAAAAAGTTTTGTGTTGAAGACAAACATAAAATAAAATTGATAACATAAAAAACGCAACCAAATAGAGCCAGCAGTTTGCTTTGTTTTTGAATATGAAATTCAAAAATCTAAAAAGTTTTCATTTTGTACTCGTTTTGATTACAAAACCAGAGTAATTCGAGGCAATCTATGAAATATTTAAAATAGTACCTTTTGAAAATATTTTTTGTACATCTGCCATTTTAGATTTTCATTAGTACAACCAAAAGTTCAAACGCACCTGCAAAAACGTGTAGCAGTTAAGGGAGTAACCGACGGGGGCTGTTTCTCGAGATCCATATATGCTAGAAACTTAATTTTTGTTGCATTCAAAATTTTGTTATCGTGTTGCTTCCGAAAAAATAAAAAAATTTCGGATTTGACCAAAAATAAATTTCCGAAATTCGAATTTTTCCCAAGTATTTTTTTCAGTATTTATGCTTTATCTTTTGAACGCTTTGATCGATGATTTTAATTTAACTTGAATCAGTTAGCCTGCAATTTAATCTTGCAAACCAAAATTTTCTTTTTTTTAAATCTCGAAAAATTTTTCTTAGATGGTGAAATTTGACGTAACCCGTCGCGACGGAGGCTGTTTCTCGAGATCCATACATGGTAGAAACTTAATTTTTGTTGCATTCAAAATTTTTTTATCGGGTTGCTTCCGAAAAAATATTTTTTTTTTGGATTTGACGAAAAATAAAGTTCCGAAATTCGGATTTCAACGCCCAAAGTAATTTTTTTTTTAGGTTAGTTTTCTCCGTAGGGTTTTTTGAAACCGCATTGAGTTTCTGACTAGATTCGATACCTTAATTTACCGTCTCAGCCTGCAAATGTAAAAAAGTCAAATACCATCCTTCGAATAAAAAATTTTCCAAAAAGATATTCCTTTTAGATCACCTGATATTTATGGTAAATACTGGTTGAAGTGTACCTTGAACTTTGAACAATGTGAGTAAAATACGAAAACACTAAAATCAATCATCGACAACTAAAACGTACATACATGTTCTTCCTGTCCATTCCAATTGGCAGGGAAAAAATAAGCTTATTTTTTCTTTAAATTTCATTTTGTATATACAGGCTTCGAAATGAATGGCGAGGATACGGCTCGCTTTGAGGATATACCGAAATAAGCAAATTAAACGATGTAAATTTCATCGATTTTGTGAGAAATTTTACCTGAAAATGAATCTTTCAATCCATATTTTCCCGTGAAAAATCACAAGGGCTATAGTCAGGGCGTCACGAAAATAGATTCTGAATATCTCTTCAGCGGAAATATTTTTTATCCGTTAAAAGCCGAAACGATTGCCGTATACTACGCGCTCAAACACTTTTTTTTCTTTTCTGAAAATTCACAAAACATTTCCAAAACTAGTACTGGAAGATTTCACCATTGTACGACTCTCCTATCTACGACAGATGTTTAAAAAACAGTGAAACGCTTCGGTTACTGCCTTAAAGACATATTTACCTGTTCACAAGAAAAACAAGTTCACAGCACAGCGCACTCGAGCACCCATATATATAGCCGCGTTTGACGGTGTCAACCGCGTAGTTACAGAAAGCGCCAATGTATTTAGAGTTTCACTGTTTCTTCTCCTGGCATAAGGGAAGTTCAACCACCACGATACATATGGGGCTTTGAACATGCCGCGAGCCATTTGATATTCTAGCCCGGAATTTTGGAAATTTTTAAGAGATTCTAACGCTAAGATGGGTTTACTGATTATAGACGCATTAGTTGTAACACCGCATCCATCAACGTGATACAAGCTTACTGTGGTGCTTCACCGATAGAGATTTCTTTAGTCAATTGGAAAACGGTTATTGTTTGAAACACAATTGGATCCTGACCTATGTCATCATTCTCATTTATAATTGAATTTTGATTATATTTATAAATCAATCACGAATAAATCCAATTTTTTAAAAGGTTTAAGAAATTTTGTATCATGAAACCGATAATCATCTTAATTCTATATCATACATTTAAAAAAATGGTTATTGTTCCCCCTATAAAAGCAGATAAGTACACTTCTGATTATTATCTGGTTGAATACTTAACATCAAGTGAGCTCTGTGACAAATATTTAAATTGCTCCGATTAATTTTGTTTTAATTAATTAAAATATTTTTCGTGAAATACCTAAATTGAAATATTCTGAAATATCACGTCCTTTGGAAAAAAACAATATGCCTCGCTCTGCTCTGTATCCATTAAATCTTTGTTTGGGTTTCAGAGCTCAGAGAGACAAATACAGCTTCCAAACCAAGCTTATGGGCTAATTTTCAAAATTTTAAATCCTGACACCTACAGGAATGATAAGTTCGATTTTAATTGGGTCTAGTAGTTGTTAATCTTATGAGAGATATGGAAGGAAAATCATCAAAAAATCAACACCTCCGTAAAATTTGAACAAAATTTCCAAAAAAAAATAAGTCACTTTTATTTTGAAATCCTGCAAAATATCTTTATTAATGTATCGAAGGAAGACAATTCTACGATGGATTTTTATTGTCACAATACTTCTATAGATGATTTTAAATATGCAAGTCACCTATAATATACTGGAGGTGGTTGTGCTGCACAGGGAAGGCACCCCAGCTTGTGAACGCTTCTAAATTGGACATTTCGGATTCCATCCCAGGGGGTAGCGTGTTCTGGTCACCTCGGGAAATCTGTACCTTTGTCAGTTAAAACTATTCGAACAATTGTATGCAATTTTAAATTCAATGTGAAAGTTATAAGATGAAATAATATCATTTGAGATTTAAAACTTGGCTTTTTTCCAAATTTGGTTCAAAAGTTTTAAAAATTTTCATTTCTGATTCTGAAGCGGAGTTTGAGCCGACTTTTGAATGGAACTTTGAAACGAAATTATTCCTTCTGGTGTCAACTTTCTATTCAAATATCAAGTATAACATCTCATTTTTTATTCTTTCAACTCAATGTCCCGCCAGGGCAATTCTGTCAAAAAAGGGAACTGATCGTAGTTTGAATAGTACTGGCAAAGAACTTTTATTCCAAATAGCAATTGTAATTCAAATGAAAAAATCTAAAAAAAATATCCCTTCATTTAGTAATCGTTGTATTTTTTATAAACGACGAATCTGCCCGATGGCTAATTTCTCAAAAGAGATATAAAGATGCTGATCAAATATTGAAAAAGGCTGCTTCAATAAATAAAAAAAATCCACGCGATACATACTTTCCAAATTTGGAAGAGAAAGTGGAAGAAAAAGAAGACGCAGTAAATGAAAATTTTATGGCTGCGATGAAAAATAAGACACTTGCGTTTACGATACTAAACTTATGCTACCAGGTACTTTTATTTCTTTGAAAATAAACTGCTGTATATTTTTTTTGTCGTTTTGTTTCATAAAAATGTTTAGTGGTTTATGTTATCTGGACTTTATTATACACTTGCCATTAAAGCAGTTGAATTTGGCGCAAATCCATTCTTCAATTTTGCCCTTTCTGGTTTATTAGAAGCTCCAGCTTGTTTTGGCACATTATTAATGTACCAATTTCTCGGTAAGTTTTTTTTAAATGACGATTGTTGACTTTTTTTGTGGGATGTTTTGGAATCATTGAAAAATATAAGTTTTGGCCAAACTTCGCTTAAATTATTGGCGGTATCTTTCGCAGTAATTTTTTTTTAAATTATAAATTGCAGAAAAACGGAAAAAAACGTTCAACAATTTTCTGATAGTTTTTGCGACACTTTTATAGCACACACATTTTTTTCAAAGTCTGACATTCAAATTCTCAAACAAAGACGATTCTGAAAACAAAAAATCTTAAAATTTTTGGTCGAAAAGAACACAGACTTAGAATTTTTTTCGTTGCGTTTTCATGCTATTTAAAAATAAAACATATTAATTCTCCACCTTAAACCAGCCACTTGAGCGGGCAAACAAAATATGCGTTCATGCATTTAGAACTCCTGTATGACTCATACAGTATGAGGAATGAATTAAACGAAATATTGCATTCGAATACTACATTAAATGTACATTTGCTGACAAATAAGTAATTACTGAATGTCACAAAAATTATATCGATCATAAGGGGTCTTTTTCGGCCTCTCTATTTGAAAAACTCAAAATAATAAAAACAAATTGCATTTCTCCCAATTTTTTAATCTCCAGAATCCACCATGACGGCTTTGCACTTTAATGCATCCACGAATACTCTCTCTGGTGGTACCGATTTCAAAAAAACATTTTACACAGAGCACATACATTTCTTTTAAATTTTTACTCTTTCAAAAAAGACGATTCCGAAGACAAACGTTTTTCATGAAAATGTCAACAAAACCTTTTTGGGTTTTGTATGCAATTTTAAAGTAAAAAAGGTTTTTTATGCATTTGCCATTTTCTCACCAAATAGAATTTCCAACATGTTTTAATTAAACTTTAGGTCGTCGGCCGTCAACGTTTTATATGGAAGTAGTGGCGGGTATGGCACTACTTGGTCTGCTTATTATCCCATCAAGTTACGCAAGTGTTGCTTCCATATTTCCGCAAATTGGAAAGTTTGCTTTATCAGCAGCATATGGAGGAATTTATATTTATTCTGCCGAAATTTTCCCGACCACAATCAAAAATTTTGGTATTGGAGTTTGTAGCTCGATTGCAAGAGTTGCGGGGGTTATGAGCCAGTTTATTGAAATGATTCCGACTATGAGTGTTTGTACGGCGAATGAAAATATTGATTGTGACAAAATTCCATATATTATCTATGGAATTATGACAGCTATTGGCTGTTTCTTGATGTTTTTCTTACCAGAAACAAATGGTCATAATTCTCCAGAAAATATTCGGGAAGGAGGAAATTTCGGAAAGGTAAATTGGGAAGAACATAAATTATTAGATTTGTATTTTAAACTTTTAAGAATTGAACTGAAGTCCAATTTCATATTAAAACTTAAGTTACAAATGTAATTTAAGTTTATTTCCTGGAGTCAAATTTAAAATTGAAATTTTTCAACTTAAATTTTTGGAAATATTCGGTCTTTTTTTTAATTCAGTTTTTGGGTTTTATCATTTTAAATAAATGTGATTTTACTATAAATATGAGTTAATAAAGAATATTGCGAAATTTCAATTTATTCCGTAGATTCTACACAAAAATAGCATGATATGTAAAATTCTATCATATTTTTCAAGGGGGTTCCCAACGCTATCAAAGGGCTTTTCGAACGCATTTTACAGAAAATCGATAATAGCTATAGCTAGATAATAGCTCTATATAGAGTGCATTTAACAAAAAAACTCTAGTTAAATTCATTTTTACCGTAAGTTAATTTTCACTAATTTACCGTAAAATTAAACTTTCGTTAGGTAGCTTTTTTTAAACATGGCCCACCCTACTCAGTCGTTTTCTTCGAAGCCCATACCAGATGTCAACAAACGGTTTTTTGCTATGTGTAGCCAAGTAAATTTGTGTCGACCAAAACTTTTCGTTTTTATTCCTGGTCAATTGGTTCACCGGTGAATGATGTTCAAAGGTTCGAATTTCAGTCAGTTCATTTTTTTTGTTTATTTCAATCCAAATGTTTGTATTCTTGATAATAATTGGTTGATAAGTGGCTATTGATTAACATAAACGAGCAAAAAACAACATTTTTAATTATTATATTTATGAAAAAATAATATTTTTCGAAAATTTTCTAATTTACCTCAGACAAACCGGTAATTTCAAAGGTTGATTACCGGCCAACCAGTTGAAGTAGATAAAAACAAAAATTTACTTGGCTGCGCATTACAAAAAACTGTTTGTTGATATCTGATATGGTTTTCGAGTAAAACGACTGAGTAGGGTGGGCCATGTAACATGGCCCATGTTAAAAAACTACTTTGGAAGAAATTTCATTCTTTAGACGCCCCAGTTTTAAATTTAAAAAAATTGTCCAAATTCCTTTAAATAGGGTCATCCAGGTTGATTTTATGCTCGTAAAGAAAGTACTAGAAAGTAAATAATTTTCTTTTTGTCTCATATATTTTCAGCATACAATTTTGGTTCATTATAAAAAAAGTCAGCAATATTGTTTGGTTTTGACCAGTAAAATATCGAATTGATTCACGGCGCCGATTCATTATCGCGTGATTTTGTCAGCAGCGGAGATGGAAAATAACTGAAACCGCTGATTAACCGATTTCTAGTGATCTCACAGCAAAAGTTTATTCAGTTGAATCAAAAATTTAGCTAAGGTCGCTTTTTTTTAGGTCGCCCCACCTAAGGGGTATCTGTTCTGAGAGAACTAGACTAGATAGCGGCAACGGTTTTTTGGCATCTTACTTAACTGATTTGAAAATTTGAGGATTTTTTTTCTTTTTCTCCTGATGATTCCGGTTCACCGGTAATTCTGCAAAAAAAACGGTTTTTTCGGCTTTTTGAGCAATTTCGATGACTGATTTCGGTCACGTGGAATCAACCTAGGAAGCAAAAAAATTTTCTACGCAGTATTTTTTTTCCAAGGTTTCACGTTGCAGAACTTTGTCGCTATCTTGTCTAGTTCTCCCAGTCGAAATCATGGTGGTGCGACCTAAAAAAAAAGCGACCTAAGTTTAAAGAATGCCAAAAAATAATATTACGGCATGTAAAAATCAAATTAATTCATGCTGTTGGGGACCTCCGTAAGGCCTATGGCATTTAATTTCCATTATACGTAAAATGTTTAAAATTCATTTAGCATAACATGTTATTAACCAAAATAAAAAAAATATTTGTTGGCTGCTGTTTTTAAACAAATCAAGTGCGGTTTCTGAAATTTGAAAAACTGCCGATCAACAATAAAAAGATCAACATTTTTTAACTGAATTTTTTTTTGCTATATTTATAAAATTATTTTCAGGGTCAACAAACGTTGGTAAAGCAGATTGTCACTTGTAATAAATCCGCTTGGGATCTTGATGCCGAAGATTTCGAACACGAAAAACTTCACAATAGATCAGATCTTTCTATCAATAAAAGTAATAATAAACTTGACGACTCCGAAACGCATCTATAAAAGATTCAAAAATATATTTATTAAAACTGTTTAAACTTTTGAAGTGGTTCTCAAAAAACCTCGTTCGAAGCCATTATTAGACTATAGCGGTATCAACCATAATTTGCTGAGAATTTCAGCAAAACGCTCTTGTTGAACCGCACGGAACAAAACGTAGTAAAAAACTAGATTTTAAACAAATTCCAAGTTTATTCGACTCATTTAGCCATATTTACCCCCTTTATAAATAACTCGTTTTAGCCATGTTATTTAAACTATTTATTAAATATTTTATCAGTTGAGAATCTCAATTTTTCGATTGATTTTATATTATTTTCGTTTTATGTTTTTGCTGCCACTTTATTTATTACTGCAATATAATTCAGACTTTATGGCGGTTTATCATCTTAATATAAGGCTCAAAATGGTAACTCGCTCTATCTTCATAACTTCGCTTTCGGATTCTGGTGCAATTTCAGAAGACCATAAATATCTATGAGCTATAATAAATTTATCAAAAAAAATCGTTCATTTCGAATGTTGAGATGTAAAACGGTTGTAAAAGTGTGCGATCAAAATTACCTACAATCGAGAACGAAGAAAATGTTTTAATGTCCTACGTATCATTAAATCTGTCCATATATGGCGAGACAAAGCAAAAAATCATTTTTCGTACTGTTTTCAAAGAGTTTTTTAGTTTTATACAGATCGTATGCCTTGGCTGCTCATTGGCGGAGAAGTTCTTGTTTCTCTTATTTGAATATGGCTAAGCGTGGATTTCAATCTAATTCTTTGTCGCGAGATTATATAAAACACTTATCGACAACAGTAAAAGAAAAATGACCAAACATAATAACAAAGTTCGCAAAGTAAGAATTTACGAATTTTTATCAGAAATTTAAAAGGATGTGCGAAATGTTGAGCATCTCCAATTTTTTATCTGTGCCTAACATCGATCAAAAAAATTTGCATTGTTCTGAAGACTTTTACGAATCTTAGAAAAATAATACACGCTATCAATATGTTAGAAAGAGTATGAAAAGTGCTAACATCATAAAAAAAAGTATAAAATTGAGGACCTGATAACTGTGTTGTAAAAATAACAATTTTTGAAAACCAGTATTTTTTCTAAGCCAATTATTTTCATCATTTAACCTACTCTTCTGAGTACTATCACTCGCTCATTCATTCTTGCAAAAACCGTTCATTTATAAAATAATTATTTTTTTGAAAGTTTACAAAATTTTTCCATAATACGAATAAAAAGTTGCACATCTTCGTCGTTCAGAGTTCTTTTTGTCCATGAAGACTGTATTTTTAGTGATTTTTTTTATTTATTATCCAATCACTCTTCTCGTTATTTAGTAATATTTAGCTTAGATTTTTATGAAACTTACTTAAAAAAAAATCGCAAAAATAACTGTTGCTGTGTGATTTTCAGTACCAGCCAAGGAAACTGCCAAAGTGCCTAAAATAGATGACAAATAGCACTGATATTTTGCGACAATTTTATATATTGATCACGGCTCATTGTTTTATTATATCTACAATTTTCTAAAAAATATTAATTTGGAACTTTATAACAAACATCAGTCATAAATTTTAATTTTTTTGAAATATGGCGTCAAATCCAATTCCGTAAAATTTCAAAAAATTTAGAACGGGCCCCATAAAAGCATTACAATTTTCTTTATAATATCCTTAGATTTGTGAACCGATTTATTTTATCAAGATTTTTCTCAAAATGGGCCTTCAAAACAGTATATCCCGAGTATCTAAATTTAATTTAAATATTATTACGTACAATCAAAAAATTTATTTTTTCCGGCTCTGATTTCTTCGCTCAATTATTCACGGAATCCTGAAAATTTTTTAAAACATGTGACTTTTCAGAATTTTAAAAATTACCAAATTAGTTAACAGTCAATTTCTCTTATTTAAAATACAGCGAAATTTTTTCGGTCTAATGAATAAAACCACCATCCGACAGTTAGTGACCGAAAAAACTGTTTTTTCACCTCATCAAGAATATATCCGCAAATTTGAAACCTTCCATTTTTGTTTTAATTCTCGGCTCCCCCAATCCCGCTGTATAGCCTTAATAAACATGTTATGATTTTTCGAAATTCCATACAAGTTTCGAAAATATTTTATTTTGATGATTGAAAAAGTTATTATTTATCCGCTGAAAGTACTACAAATTTACTGGTGTAATCTCTAAAGTATTGTGTCTGGGTAAATCTGTTGTCTTTATTCTATCTGTATGTTACACAAGCCAAATAAAATAAAAATTGACTATCAAATAATACAGGGAGTTAGCACTCAAGGTGTGATATTTTAATTTTCTAGAGGTTAAATCTAAAATCAAACAATTCACGTGTCGATTCTCTGTAATTTTTATTTATTTCTTACTATAAGGCAAAAAATTATTCTTTAAATTCTTTAAAATGCATGATGAGTCCCATTTGAGAATGTCATGGAGTTCATAATCGATAGAGAAATTTGAGGCAGGTTATAACGACAGTGAAGTTTTCTAAAAGAACAAAATTGTGAAGCAACAAACGTTCATTTTGACGTGTATATTTTCTTAGATTTCAATTAAAAAAGTACTGACAATATTTGGGCCAAAACTTAATAGGTTTAACCTATGTTTTTTAAACTCAGGCTCGTGTTTACACCGGATGCTTTTCAGTCATTATGGTGTTTATACGCAACATAAATATAGTCTTAAAAATAATTGTAAAATAAATCATTTAAAGGAATAAGGACAATTTGGGAGAAAAATCCAAAGGGTCTAATCCAACAAATTTTGATTATTTCTTCCAAATTTGCCATTATTTTCCCAAATTGTCCTTATATTTCCAAATTCTTCTTATTATATGGTATCTTATATTGGGACCTCTTTTTAATGAAATGTATTGAAAATATCTCTTTTTACGTTTTTTAAAAACAGAAGAGTACAAAAAAAGGTCTTCATATTTTTAGGAGAAAATTATGTTTTATAAAAAATATGGGCAAATTAAGCTTAGAACAATTTGGGAAAATTTTGCTAAGGTTATTTTCGGAAAATCACACCTGTACTCATAGACAGTAACCACAGTACCTGTTTCTATAAAATTGCGTGGGCTAAAATAATCCCTTGAATAAAAATGAAAAAATATATGCAAATATGTCTAATTATTGTTGGTACAGCATATTTCATCTAAATTTCAGCTATGGTTTTCCCGTTATCGAACTGAAATACAGAGTTGCATTAAAAAGTAGCATATAAATAATTTTTATTTATTGTTCAGATAATCAAATTGTAAATATGAACGAAGAAGTTGAGAAAGACGATCCTCTTCATTTTGTTGGAATTCAATTTTGCCAGGAGTGTAATAATATGTTATACCCAAGAGAAGACAAAATAAACAAAGTTTTGCTTTTCCAATGTAGAAATTGCCAATATAAAATTCAAGCTGAACGTCCGTGTATTTATGGTAAATTTAGTTTGAAAGATTTTTTTTAATATTTTGTCGGATTAGGTTCCTTAATTTGTGAAACAATATGTTTTTACGTAAAGTGTTATTTTGGGTCACAATTGTTTGAAAATGACCGACCGTCAGATTTTTCTTGACAGGAAACTCTCCTGTAATTAACTAGAAAATAATGTTTCTCTAGTTAATAGATTAATAACGACATTCAACGAGTTAACGCAGATCAATACAGACGTCATACAAGGTAATTTATAATTTTTTTAAAATTAAGCATTTTTTGTTCTCCCGCAGTTTTCATCTTTAAACTTACGCTCTCTAATGCCATTATTTTAAGTGGCTTTCTAGCGCCATCATTTATGGGTCGATTTATATGGGTCGATTTTAAGGGTCATTTATAGCGACAATTTTTTAATCTGATTTCCAATTTTTTTTCCGATAATTCCAATGGTTCTGTTTTTATTTCTTCAGCCCTAATTTTCGGCGGCGGCCCATAACTCCAGCCAAACTCCGGCCAAAAATTGAAAGTAGCCATTCACAAATATTTTTTAGCTATTAAGGCCTTTTATAGCCTTAGGGGGGTGGGAAAGCGACCTTTTTAAGGCATTTACAAAATACAAATCGAAAATAAAAATATTTTTCCTGACTAAGGTCGACACCGAGAAATTTAATGGTCTTAAAACCAGAAATCCGTATCTGCTCTTAGAATTTTCAAAGTCAACCGCATTTTTAGCGTGTTTGCTAACAGTGAAAAACAAAATTAAAACATGTTTTCTTAGTAAATCAACTACGAGGGAATTTGGATGGTCAAAAACGAAAAGTTTTTATCTGCTTCAT
>SCLH01000682.1:35806-50082 GCA_004367855.1 Oikopleura vanhoeffeni | reverse complement strand
ACTCAACATAAAAAAGCTTTTAGTTATCTAATACAAGGTATACGCCGTCATATAAAAGATTTAAAAAATATGCCGGCAAATTTTAGTCATTTTTTATAGATGATCAATGTGTATGCATGCCGCTCGACATGAAAGGAAAAAAGGAACTAAAATTTTCAGAAATCTAATATGACTACTGTAATTTGAATTCAAATAACATTTGAAAACTCCTATTTCGATTTACGGGTGTAATAATTTTGGGGAGTTGTCACATAATTGTATTTTGGTGGCGGCGAACAGATGCTTTTTTTATACTAGATTGATACACTAGCCCGCCTATCTGCATTAACAAAATGAATTACAACTAAAATTGTTGTCTTTATTAGAAAAGAATTATAAAAACCTTAGCACCAGTATGTATGACAGGTTTTTTGGTTCTTCCATTTCAGTATTTCAAAGCTTCGGCTGAGAAAATATGGTCTACACCTCGATAATTATGCCCTGGAACTTTCGACAAAAAACTCTAAGATTTTCATAAAATAAAATAGTCCCGATATGTTGATGACCAAGAAGATAAAATTAAAAAAAAACAATTTGAAAAAACACCGCAGGAATTTCGAATTCAATTCAATGAACCATGATAAACGACATAAAATAATCTTTAAATAAAGTATTATACTGCCATTTTCAAGACTATTATTTGTAGCTGGTGCATTAACATATTAAGTTCGTCGTTTCGTGTGGATCTCTCGGAACGACATTTAACCTCGTTAAAATTTAAAGTGCCTCCAGACCTAGTATTTCATGTTCATCATAAGATTGTCTTCAAATAAAGCTAGTTTATTAAAAATTGCCCTCAAAAATCGTTCTTTATTCAGTTTTTCACAAAAATTTGTAATTTACTATGGGAAAAGGGTGTTTTTTTAAACGGACGGGTTCGGTGTGGGAANTATCACATTAAATTTACGAACATACATCCTGAGTTGCAATTGAAACAACATCATTATGCGACCAGGAAGAAACCCAGAAAGATAACGACGAAGCTAAATCGGAAAAAATCTCAAAAAAATACCGGACAATTTGGAAAACTCTACCTGAAATAAAAAAAAACTCGTATATTCAGAAATAGAAGGTACAAATTTCGAGAGCTATCCGTGTTTCTCTCATAGTCCAGAACTTGATAATTCAACTCCTAAACGAGTTGAAGATATAATTGACCGTGAAGATTCAATTTGTAATTTACTATGGGAAAAAGGTGTTTTTTTAAACGGATGGGTTCGGTGTAGAAATTTCTGCCAAACTATACTTAAACGGACGGCCCCGCAGGGAAATTCTCGCCAATTTGCTTAAACGGACGGGTTGTGAGTTTCAAGTTGTCCGTTTAAGTACAGTTCACTGTAGTACAACTTTTCGTCAGTAAAATAAACCTTACTTTGAAGAGATAAAAACATCACACCTGAAGTTCCTTTTCGATTTTCAAATTTCTATCTCGCAGATGTGATTTTTGATAACAAATGTATTGTTCAGTTGAGTGATTGTCAGTTAAAACTTTCGAATTTTCTGATTCGTGAAAGTCAATTTCGTGGAACTTACGATGGAACTATAGATGTGTGTAAAATGGTTCAAGTTGGAATTCGACCCTTTCAACCCACTGTAAAAACTTTTGGTTTCAAATTAAAAAGAAAAAAATTCAATGTTGAACCCTTACATTTGCCACCAGATTTTGACGAAGGGAAAACTAGAGACGGAGAGGATTCATCATATGAAACCAACAGTTCAAAAGGTACTGGATGTGGCTCTGGGGATTCGAAAATGGACTTTTAAGATAAATCGGATCAGCCCTATCGGTGAATTTCCTGTTTTTTTTTCGAATTTTGTACCTGAGAATTATAAGGTAATTTTATTTTAGGTGCGACTGATATGAGTGTGCCACCACAGACGAACCGTATGAGATATCACAAAACTTTTTTATGCATTCAACTGGAAACGATAAAAGCTCAGGTCAAATTGTTTTGATTTGTTTTGCTCTACCGGCAAACCAGTAACTCTCGGGTTTGAACCGGTTATTTGCGATTTTCCCCAAATACAGCAGGGTGTGGCGTATAAGTGAAACCCACGCAAAAACCTACGTAAGCCTCCGCAAAAACCTACGCAACTCACAAAAACCTACGCTATTTTTGGCAAAAAAACTTTCACCTATACGCCGTAACGCCGCACCCTGCTGTAATACAGTTTATTATTACAAACAAGTCCTGTCCCCTCAAAGTGATTTGGGAAAAAGTGGGGTCATTACATTAACCCACACATAAACAAATTAAGGAGAATTAAGAAAACGTGTAGGTTGAAAATTTCCTTACTGCCCAAAACACATATACAGTGCCCGATATGTTAAATGCTCGCGAGAGAAACAAATTTCACAAACCCCGAAATAAACAATCTTAATCCCACCTACGCGAGAATTTAATTTGGCCGATAGCGACCAAGCTTAGAACAAAGTGAGAATTCAATTGGCCAGACCAAACTCGCACCTCACGATGACAATTCGGAATTTACAGATAGGGGATTGAAAACATGTTATATCGTTTGAATTTTATGTAGATTTTTTTAACATCAAAATTTTTGAAATTTGACATACAACAACTTCCGGGTTTAGGGAGAAATAATGAGTCATCGTCGAAGAATTAAATTTTATCATTATGAAAAATCTCAAAAAACTTAATTTCTGAACTTTATTAAGGTATATTTTTTTTAAAAACATCGACAGTCGGGATACTTATCTTTGGTATTTGAAGAGAAATTTTTGGGATATTTATTTGACACCGGTTACACGACATTACCGGTTGACTGGGAAAAACGAAAAAAAAATTTGTCGTTGAATTTTGGTCAGGTAAACGATGCAAAAACCTTTGATTGATACATGTATGAGCTTCGACTTCGTCAAAATATTTATTTGTGTCCTTTAAAAAAAAAGCTACCTAATTTATTTTCAGCCATTAGTCTTAGAATTTCTTTAAGTATCATTTCATACCCATATTGGGTCATTTGTAAATCTCGAATTTTGAAAAAAATCTTGAAAAATTTTCAAAAAAAAATTCGCCTGAGCTTTTTTAGTTTCCAGTTGAATTCAAAAAACCGTTTTGTGATAATTTATACGTATTGTATTCGTCTGTGGTGGCAGACTCAAATCTGTCTCACCGAAAAAACAACTCGCCTACCGTAAATAAGTTGGTAAATTATAGTCGTAGATTTTTTTTCGGAAATTTTTAATGGTGAGAATTGCAATTTAAAATTTCGCGCGACATTTATACTTGTGCTGCTCAAAAACAAGCCACTCTTCTTTTAACAATTATTTCCAACTTTTTCGAAAGATAACATCGCTGTTTCATGAAGAAAAATTCATAATTTAATTAATGAAATTTGACACCAACAGGTTCATTTAACATGATTTCGCCTGCTTATATCTGTTTACCTCCACTTTAAAAATTATTTGTTTAGATTTGGGAAATTCTTCAATGTCTACTGGATGTTGTGGGAAAGGAAATAATGGAAACTGTTGCAAATAATGTACATTGTTACATAATTTCTAAAACTCCTGACAATTTAGAGGAGGTATCTATTGATCAAAAAACAGACAAAATTTGTTTGGTGAGAAAAGAACGTTTTGGATTTTTTTAGAATCTGATATTTCCGGTTAATCTTTCCCCAGAAATCTCTGGGTCTAAATTGGCAAAACTACGTATTTTATTTTCGGAAAAATGTAGCAGACAAAAAAAATTTCGAGGCCGAAACCCACAGTACTGCGTATTCAATAAAAGTAGCTTATTAGGATTCACCATCCCTTAATATTATTAATTGATGAAAATTCCCAAAAAAAATACTGTGGCGGACGTTTTAGTGACTTTTATATTTTTTGGGCAAAAACCTACGCATTTTTTAAAATTTGAAAATTTTCGTGCGTCTAAGCAGACTTTTTTTTCATTTTTTTTGACTCGGAATTTCAAAAACCATAGTAGTATAGAGCGAAATTTTCAAAATTTTAAACGGACGTCATACAATCGCAATTCTACGATAATAAACAAAAAAATTTAAAAGTGGGAATTATTGGTAAAATTATAATAAAGGGCTTTATCTCACCCCAATTCTTTTTGTTTAATTTATTTTTGCCAAAGTTTTCTTCATCTTCAAATTTTTACTTATTCTTCAGAAAAAATTAAAAAACAACAAACTAATTCTTCAGAAAGTTAATAATTTTTGACTTTTTGAAATTGTTCTTAATTTTTGTCGCAATTTTTAAAATTAATTTTATTTTTAAAATCAATTTTTGAGCAAAACTTTTCATCCTTAGACTTAATTTTCGATTTTTTTTATTTTTCAAGCCACCTCAAGTCAAAAAAGTTGGCTTTATTATCAAGCCAGTGGGTACTGAGATCTGATTGGAACTCAATTCATTATTTGTGAAAAAAGTGGTTCAAAAGATCAAAAAAAATTGCGAAAAACAATTGATATATATGACATAGTTCAAGTTTTTATTGTAAAACTCCGCGAAATTTGTTTTTATAAAGTTCAAATTTTCGGTCCATTATTTCGATTTTTAGACCAAAATTTGTCTTGTTGCGTCAACGCGGACGTTTCGAAAAATTGTAAAAATGTCCCATTAGGTAGTTTTTTTTAAAGGAACCATCGAGAAACAGTTTTTTGCAATCAACTGCCGACTAAAAAAGCTCAATGGAGAAATTTTATTAAGTTTATTAAATATCCGGTTCACCGGATATAAATCGGAATATTTTGTTTTTGGTAGGTTCGAATCTCGGTGGGCTCCATTTTTTTTTCTTAAAATCAGCCGGATAGTTAAATTTTTATGTTAGTGCATTCTTATATTACGATTTTATACAAGTTTTTTTTTTAAGTTTTATTTCTCAAGATTTTGATGAATTGATATCTCTTCTGAAATTGAATCTCTTTTCTTATTCTAGAATGGCTGATCCTCAAAATAAGACCTTTGAGGAGTTTGAATCGTCAACCCAGGGAATTAGCGAATGTCCCATGGGTTATGGATCTGCGAGCGTAGATAAGCCGGCCGTAGATACGCCGAAATCTAGCGAGTCTGAATGTCCAATGGGATACACCTCCGAGTGTCCTTCTGAAGTGAATCCCGTAACTCTTCCCGAAAATCAAATTGATCCCAGAAATATGATGCCACCACCCAATCAGAAGCCGTCTCCAGATCAACCTTTTAATCTTTCGACTACTAGACAATCGAGTTCAATCCCAAAAGATGGAACTGGCGGAACTTGGTTGTATCCATCTGAACAAATGTTCTGGAATGCAATGATTAGAAAAGGTATATGTGGAGAAAAAATTCAGCTTTTTAATAAAAAAAATTATAAAACAAAAAACTCTAACCACCGAATTAATTTCATTTAATTTATTTTCGAGGCCAAAATCCGAACTTAAAAATTTTCAAAAAATTGAAATGAATTTAACAACTCGAATTCGGTGGTTGCGACGGCTCCACGATTTAGAAAATATTTGTTAAGTTTTTTTTTTTAATTTTCGATTTAAAAGGGCTTTGATGAATATCTACGTTGCCGTTTAAAATATGGGACAAACTGACAAAAAAAATTGTGTCAATTCCGGATCTTTTTCTCGTAGATTCCAGGAAAATAATTTAAAAANATTAGAACTCAAATTTTTAAAAGAAGCAAAATTACGAAATTATTATTTCCGAAAAAATTTCAAGAAAATTTCCAAGCTTAACCATATGGTTATAGGCAATTTTAAAATCGTTTATTTTTTATTTTTGAGCAATTGCTTTATCGTTAACGATTTTGCAAAAATCGTGCTGAAAATAATATATTTTACAGGGAACAATTTTGAAATAATTCAATGTTTTAAATACAATGTCCTTAGTTCGCATAAAAACGTTTGTACATAACTACCGCAGTATGACTTAAAGGGGGTCGGTGCATTTTGACAGATTTGCACTTTCTCAATTTTTTTTCTCTTGATGGGAAACTTTTTGCCGCTTCAAAATTTTCGGATAAAAACATTTTCGAACATAAGTTGCCACTTTAGAGCTCACTTCGTTTAATCTGATTTTTTCAGATGGATTATTTTTACTAAAGTTTATAAATATAAATCGTCTTTCGAAAAATCACTCAAAAAACGCGCGTTTGCTATCGAAGGTGTCTAAATTAAAGTAAATTTTATTTTTTATTTATCAAAAGCCGTAAAAAACAGTTTCGAACACCAGTTAAAATTTAATTAATTTGTTTTAATACGATTTCTACGTAAAAATCGAAAATTTAAATTTTTGAAAAAATCCGAAATTTTAGCACATAGAAAAAAAAAATTCATGAGTTTAATTAATTAAATTTTACGTGGTGGGTCGGCTTACCAATTTGGCAAGTTTTGGTGATAAAAAATTTCTTAAATTCTGGATAAAAGAGGGCTTCGATAGATTTTTCCCAAACCGTAGTTTCGTTGCAAAAATTATGATTTTGAGTATAAACAAGAGCGAAAAAACAAAGTGAGGACATATTTGAATAAAGTAAAAGGCGGCATTCTGAACATTTTCAGCCAGTGATTCCAGAAAAATAAGTTCGAAAATTTTTGAACAAGAAATGAGGAAAATTTTCAAAATATTTACAATTATTTTTGACCAAAAATCACAAAACCATGTCATATGAATCATATGATATGATTTTTCAAATAGCATATAAAAAATATGTGGTATCCTACGCGAAAAGTTAAAGTGGCCATTTTGAAGAGTGTTTTTCGTTGATTTGACACAAATATTGAAAATAAAAATTGAATGAAAAATAAGATATTTTCTTATAATGTTCGGAACTTTTTTCAAAAATTTCTCCCAATTTGTCGAATTCGAAAAGTTTTATTTGAACTCAAAATTTTCTTAAAAAGCAATAATTCGAAAATTCTGTAGTTACAAAAGTTGCCTGGATTATGAAACATTACTTTGATGGTATTGAGAAGAATATATAAAACCAGTAAAAAGTTTTTCATCAAGAGCCCATATGATATGGGCCATATCCGTATCTGTCAAAATGCACCGACCCCCTTAAACGCACAACCTAGACGGACAGGGTTAAACCTAATATTTTCGTCAACCGACTTTAAACGGACAGCCCTACAGGTGAAAACTTTCTTCAAATAAAGTTAATATGGACATTGAAAATATTTTGAAATTATCTAAAAAATGTTAGAAAACAACGTTTATTTGCAGAAAAATCGTTTTTTATCTATTTTTTAAAATTTTCATAGGCAAAATGATGGGTAAAATTTCTGCCAAAGACTCTAAACGGACAGCCCCGAAGGAAAAATTTTGCCAAGACATGTCCGTTTAAAGTCATATTACTGTACGTATTAACCGTATTTTAAAGGTTGGCGATGGAAAGATGAAGATCCAGAACCTGAGCAAATGGAGGCTATAATCAAAATCCACAATAAGAATAATGAACTAGCTTGGCAAGAAGTATTAAAGTGGGAAGCTTTTCACGCTGCTGAATGTCCAGAAGGACCCACTTTGGTCAGATTTGGGGGACTTGCGAAACAGTTTTCTCTAAGAGCAAAAATCAGAAACAAAATTTTCGACTATCCATTACCTTATGATCGACATGATTGGATTGTTAACAGATGTGGCAAAAAAGTAAGAGATTAAACTTAATATATATACAGGGTGGGAGGTGAAGTAGATCAAGAACTTCTGTCAAGTTGGACCATAAGGTCAAAACGGCATTTTGCAAACTCACAATCGACTATACGGACATAACGACAAATTTTTTAAAGATTATTTTTTTTGCAAAAACCATAATAATCTAGCATGTATTGATAAATTGTCTTTCTTCCTTCTTTTGAGCTATTTTTCGTTGAAATAAAAGCAGCTAATGTTTGAAACCGGTATATTTGAGAGTGTAGTAATTTATATACAAATATAATACAGGAACAGTTATGTATGACTTTGTTTTTTGAAGCTATCCGATATTTCACAATAAATATAAATCACTTGAAAGTATCCCAAGAAATCCCACACATGGTAAACGCCTTTTTTGACCATGTTTTCAAAATAAGTACAATGAGCCCCCAAATTGTCCGAATAGTCTAAGTAGGGTTCGGACCGGGAAAATCAGGGGTCAAAGTAAAACCGATAGTTGTATGAAAAACCGCCAATAGACTGAATCAGTATTAGTTGTAAAAAAACGTTCCGCGTAACAAAATTTTTGAGTCACTAAAGTGGTCAGAAAGTAAGTTCCAAAATGATAGTTTTCCGTCTTTATTTCTATTTTCGAATCAATTATTTTGAACGAGTTGTAATAAGGTTATTTATATAAGAAGTTTAATCACCACAAAGTTTGATACATAAAAAAAATTAAAAAAAAAGTTGTTCGAAAAATTAGAAATTTTACAAAAATTGGGTTTTTAAAAGTTTGAAAAAAAGTATTTGGCCTTACACGCTCTAACGAGGTAGATGTAGGTCTATAATAAATTTGCAATTTAAATTAAGCATAAAAACCTAAAAATCCCCTGCAAAATTCTCCCGAATATATAAGGTATAGAGCCAAACCAACAGAAGAATAATTATTTCAATTTTAGTTAACTTATGTTATCGATTATTATGATGGGGGAGATGTAGATGCTGATTTCACTTTTTCGTTGCTTGATGTCCGCCCTAAAATGACAAACTGGTCAGAAATAAGAAAAACTACTAATTTCTCAAATTGGCAAAATTGGATGAATTTTAGAATTAGCTCAGAAGCGGTTACTGATAGAACAAAGGTACTTACATGCTAGTAATGTCGTGTGTGTCTATAAGGACTGCGTATATGTATGGACAAAACGACAGCACCCTTACAAATGTATGGATGAAAACCATAATAATGCAGCGAGTTAGACTCTAATGGGTCATTTTTTTTTAAATTTGGCGTGCATAACTCTGGCGCTTTTGTTTCGATTTTTAGAGCATTTAAATCGAGGAAAAAATTATGGACAAAACGGCAAAAAATAGCTTGTCTTTATAGACACACATGACAGTTTATACTTTTTTAAGAACTTTAGTAAACTTCATTTAACCCTCATAATAAGAGACTGATAATCGAAAATTCAAAATTACTGGACTTGAAATTCGAAGAAGGTTCGACATATTTAAAAAAAATCGACAGAAAATGATGAAAACAATTATATTAAAAAAGACTTTTTTAAATTATGTGGGTACCTCTTAAAAATGGTATAAACTATACGGCTTCCAGAAAATAAATTTTGACAAAAATTTCATCTTAAGGAAATTTCCTCTAGGAAAAATTTTCGATATTTTTACGAATTCCAAACTAACAATGTAAATTCTTGTAATTTGATTTTTTCACGGGTCCCCATCAAATGTAGAAACTTAAAACACCCCCATCAGATACTTATTTTAAGACATGGATTTGGGGAAAAAGCATCGATTTCGGTTTAACTCCAATCAGTGATTATTTTGCCTCCCAAATGGCCATTCCTGTACAATATGACCAAGGAAAAAAATTGACGCTAGATGAACAAATTCTTCAGAAATCTCAAACCGGAGAACCTCCAATCGGTATTATACCACAAAAGAAATAGAAAAAAGCTTTATCTTGTAAAAATACATTTAACCTCGTAAACTGTATTTAGCCTACGCAAGATTTATGTTCATCAACTTTATTTATTTATTCGTCGCATTACACTTGATTTGCGCAAAAAGGAATAGTTTGTAAAATAAAAATCTGGAAATACTGAACATTGTTACTGATACTGTGGTTTCTGCCTATAAGGACAATCTGGGGAAAATCCAAAGGGTATATTTTCAAAAATTTGTATAAAACACCTCTTTACGTAAAAAATATAGATGAAAGCAAAACAAAGTCTTCAAATTAGGTAAACATAAAAACAATTTCGGAAATTTCTGGAAAAACACCATTTTAGTGAAAATTGTATTGAAAAGACCCCTTCTACGTTTTTCAAAAAGTGATGAGTAAAAAAAAGGTGTTCATATGTTTTTGGGAAAATTGTGGCTTAGCTTTAGGACAATTTGGGAAAATCTCACCTGTCTTTATAGACAGAAACCACAGTTAATTTGTTTTTCACTGTCGTGCTGGTCTAAAGACAAAACGGCCGAAATTTAGTAAAAACCTATGTAATTTTGACAAAAACACGATTGTCTATAAAGACAACATGGCCAATTTTTCAAAGATTATTTTATTTTAAAAAACCATAATAATGTAGCGTGTATTTATAATTTGAATTTTTCAGAGTTAATTGATTGCTACGAATTTTTTTTTAGAGGTTCTGCAAAGTCGTGCAAATTTTTTACTTGCATTTTGAGCTCTAACGCCATTTTTCGACGACTATTCAGTATAGACTATACTGTCGTGTTTGTCTGTTTTTTACATATATAGTATAATTAAGCGGGAAATTTCTAGATTTGAGATTATAAACGTCAACAATTTAACTACGTCAAGGAAAAAGATTGAAGGTTGATCTCCTGTGAGTAGGGTGCGCAGCAGTAGAACTACAGTAGTTGATAAACATTTATTGACCTCATAGGGGTTATCGACCTAGAAAAAAAACGCTTTTTGCCATCTGGTGGTCAGAAAAATGAGTTTTAAAACCCTCATTTTTGGCATATCTAACAAAGGAGTTTGCTACATTTCAAAAAGTAAAATAAAAAACGAAACATTTCGAAGGCAAACTTTATGCAAGGATGGACTCTAAATTTTTTCTGAAAAAGTTTCCCTGCGAGTCCCCGACGCGGGGGACTCCCCGTGCTCTCGTTTCATCTCATTTTCAGGAGAACACGATAAACGTGTTTGCTAGCCTTACCCTCTGTGTTCATCGGCGCTACCGGTATTTCAAATCAATAACCGGTATTATTGCCGGTAAAAAATCGATTTTTTTATTTTGCCGCTCTGAATTCTGCTCCAGATTATTATTTTCATTTTACAGAGATATGTAATACATATGTATAGTTCAAAAGTTAGAAATTTGCCCGCTGCGCATTCTACAGATGAGTTTTCTGTAAGCTTTAAAAATGAAGCTGATACCTTGATGGGATTTTTTTTCTCTCTGCCTGCAATGGTTTTCACGGCATAATTACAAAAGCAACATGGGCCATGTAACATGGCATTTATTTTTTCAAAAATATCTGAAAACCGTTTTTCAATTCCAGAATGCTTTACAATAAAAATTAATTTTTTAGAATGAAAATTTTGTTTTTAATATGTTTTGTGAGTTCAAGTGAGCTTTCATGGGGAAGTTGCAAAAAAGACGAAAAATTGAGTTTAGATGAAAATTCAGCAATGGAAAGAATAAGCCATTTATTTGACAGCGATATTTCCACTTTTTATACAGATCCAGAAACTAATGAAGATTACACTTTCAGTATTAATATTTGTGGCAAAGGGGTTCCCAAATCATCAAATTATATGAAGTCAGTGGCAGTTCAACAGGTTAGCATTTAACCCTTGTCAGAACAGAGATGAAAAAAAATGTTCAAAACGCCTAATATAACCCCATAAAATATAACCCTAAAAAAATAGACCCATATCGCCCACAGTGACCGAGAAACCGACAATTTAAGATTTGACCGGTAATTACCGAAATTCCGGTATCCGGGTTAAAAATCGAAGAGCGTTATGCAAGGTATCAAACCATTGAATGCCATCTATTTTTAAAATTGTAAAAATCGGTTCACGCATTTTCGAGAAAAACTCGTGCAACTGAACCACTGGGAATCATCCCGCTGAAAAGATTTCTTAGCCACCAAAATAAAATTTGAAATATTTGATTATAATATTACGGCAGTATGATTTAGGTCATGGGCGTTTCTTCACCTGTGTTTTTAATTTTTTTTCTTCACGCATTTCGGAAAAAATTCTAATAATAACATAATTGATTTGTTATAATTTTTTTGTTTTTAATTAAATGTTGAAAGGGTTAAAATTAGGGTCAGGTTAACTGGTGTCCCATATACACGGTAAAAACCTGTTTGTCAGGAAACGAATAAGTATTGTGGTGAGAACAGTAGGGTACCGTATGTCCCCACTTTTCTTGCCCCAACCCAATTTTTCCCCGACAAATAGTTTTTCCTTACTCTAAGTGTACACAATAGTCTGATGTGTACACAAAATATAATCCTATCTTAAAATATTAGAATAATGGTTAACCTAAAGGGAAACTCGTGCCCAGTGTACACGGTAAAAAACTATGCGAAACTGTTTGTTTGGAAAAGCTTAAGAAACTTGGTGGCGAGGACTGGTGTTGATGGTAAAATAAAAGGGTTTTGTTCCACTGTTTCTCCTACTAATCGGAATTGGCACTTAGTTCCATTTTTAAAACGAACATTAAATAACTTTTACCAAGATTATTTTTATCGAAAATGCGTGAAGAAAAGTGGGATTTTTCTTCACGCATTTAAAAAGTGGGATTTTTCTTCACGCATTGAAAAAGCGTGATTTTTTTCACGCATAAATAATTTTTTCTGCGTATTTCAAGAAAATTATCAATGTTTATTCAAACATGAGTATCTGGTGACCTACGTCAATTCCTATTATATCTATATAATAAAGAGTATATACATCGGGATATAGAAAATTTTCGCAGAAAATTTTTTTCATAATTTTCAAGAAAAATGCGCAGACTGAAAACTCTGGTATATTGAAATTTTTATTCAAATAATTTTTACTAAAGTCGCATTATGTTTCACCATGTGGAAATTAAAAGTAAAAACCTATTTTACCAGTAAACATACCAAATAAAATTTTTTCGCTGATTTTGTTAATGCTGTAATTTTAGTCCTTATTTTTTTTGATAAATATTCCAGTCAAAAAGTTGATATGTTTCACGATTCGCGTCCTGGGGATTAATAACTCAAAAAAAGCCTTTACATCTATATTTCTGATAGCAAAAAATTGGTTCGTTGGATAAGGTGATTGTCGGTTTGAATAACGATATGTCTGTGGTGTCTGGATCAGACTGGGTTTTGTTGACATTTTATGAAGGCGATTCTTACCTAAATCAGTGCAGCCAATCAAATCGAAAAGCCAACATTATGATTTCCTGTCCCGCTAGTGGCCAAACCAGTGGAAAATTGAGCGTGATAAGGGAAGAAAGAGACGATAATAGTCACGAATGTTATAACTTGCTAGAATTATTTGATCAAAATTTATGTATTACTTCTATATGGGCAAAGTTTGGATTTTCAGTTTTTATCCTTTTCATCTTATTTTTTGGATTATATTTTGGAGTCGGTATTTTATTGAATCGATGCAATGGTGCCCAAGGTATTTTTTAAACGATACATTTTTTTGGTGACTGTTTTTTATTAGCGATAGATTGGTATTTGCAACCACGGAGGAATCGTATGAGATATCAGGTAGCTTTTTTTTAAAGGAACCCACCCTTGTCAGCTTAATAACTCGGAAGTCATACAAGATATAGACAAACGGTTTTCTGTATGGTGTAGCCAAGTAAATTTGTGGCATGGAAAAATTTTGTTTTTTTTNGATAGTTTTTCAAGAAATTTTTTTTGGAAATAATATTTCTGATATTTGACACCACCTAGGGGGTCAAATTACACTATTTTCAATATTTATAACAAATATGGGTTTTTACATGAAAATATTCTTTCTGAGGTAGTTTTTCAAGAAAAATTGTTTGGTGACATTTATTTTGATATTTGACACCACCCACGTGGTCAAATAACACTTTTTTTGATATTGATAACAAATATGGGTTTTTACATGGAAATATTCTTTCTGAGGTAGTTTTTCAAGAAAAATTGTTTGGTGATATTTATTTTGATATTTGACACCACACAAATTACACTTTTTTCAATATTGATAACAAATATAGGTATTAATATGGCAATATACTTCCTGTGGTAGTTTTCCTAGAGAAATTTTTTGGCAATAATGTTTTTGATATTTGACACCACTTAGGGGGTCACATTACACTTTTTATCAATATGTATACCAAATATGAGTTTTAATATGGCAATATACTTCTGGGGAAGTTTTTCACGAGAAATTTGATAGCAATATTTTATTTGGCATTTGACTGTTCCCAGACGGCAAATTACACAATTTATGGCAATATTTCTTGACATTTAAGACCGTTGAGAAAATGATAAATATTTTTAGATTTGGAGGCAATAGTGTTATTTTTATAATCAAGCGAAAAATATTTTAGAAAATGTGATAAATGGTTTTGCAATCCAGGTATATACCTTTTTGCGTTTGGCCGGTGATGGACCAAAATTCCGCGTCGAA
>SCLH01000682.1:17124-34159 GCA_004367855.1 Oikopleura vanhoeffeni | reverse complement strand
GTAATTAAAACATTTTAAGACTATTGGTGGTATTCACTTAAATTTAATCTTTGCTGGTAAACTAAGTTAATTATTTTTTTTATTTTGCTGGTAAACTGCATTCTAAAAGTCCTTTTCCTATTAATTTTGCGTTGACTACCCCCTTAAGGCTCAATTTTGTTTAGCAAATTTCATTTGTTTTAGTTTTAATATTAAAAATAGGAAAGCTAGGACTAGCCGGGTCCAGAATATATTGCCTATACATTAGGTGGTGGTCGGGCTACTTTCCGCTAGAAAGTTTTCCTGAATATTTTATATAATAATATACCGGCGAAAAAAATGGTTGTTTTATCGTATTTTCCTTAAAACTTTTTTCTTCTGAGCCTGAAATTCCTGTTAAATCTTGTTTTAAATAAAGTACTACAAAGAGTAACGTATACAAAACTAGTTAGATAATGTCGAGTTGTATAACAATTTTACTTACAATTTTGAATCCACATATTCCTTAGCTTATGCTGCAATTTTCCTTTTAAAGCCTATATATACATCAGATCTCATATGACAGATCACGTATGAGAAATATGATAATGCCGAAATGTACCAAGGGTAGATTCTGTCATAATCACAAAACAGAACATTCTGTGGGCTTATCAACCCTTTGCCGTCGCTCCCGCGGACGGTCGGGTAGATAACCCGACAGAGAAATGAATTATTTGGTCCATCACCGGCCAAACGCAAAAAAGTATATTAACCTGGATTGCAAAACCATTTATATCCGCATGTATATTATCATTTATCAGCATTTTTCTAAAATATTTTTTCGCTTGAAGTAAAAAAAATATACACAGTGCCTCCAAATTCTAAAAATATTTGATCACTTTCCACCCGTCTTAAATGTCAAAAATATTGCCATGGGGGAACTGTCAAAATGCCAAATAAATATTGCCATCAAATTTCTTCGTGGAAAAAAACTTCCCCAGAAGGTTATATTTGCCATATTAAAAAACTCATAATTTGGTATACATATTGAGAAAAGTGTAAGCTTGACCCCTAAGTGGTGTCAAATATCAAAAACATTATTGTCAAAAAAGTTCTCTAGGAAATTACCACAGGAAGTATATTGCCATATTAAACCTATAGTTGTTATCAATACTTGAAAAAAGTTAATTTTGACCCCAAGTGGGGTCAAAGTATCAATAATATCACCAAACAATTTCTCTTGAAGAAACAAACCTCAGAAAGAATTTCCATGTAAAAACCATATTTGTTATCAATATCGAAAGTAGGTAATTTGACGCCCCTAGGATGGCTGTCAATATCAAAAATATTATTTCCAAAAAAATTTTGCTTTGAAAAACTATTCTAAAAAGTATTACTGTCCAAACTTCTTGCGGTGGAGTCTGTATTTTAAAACCGATTTACCGGTTTCGACCGTCCAAATTACCGGTGAAGCCGGTGACCTTGAAAAAAACAAAATTTTCCGATGTCACAAATCTTACTTGGCTACACCATACAGAAAAACCGTTTATTCTATATTTGTATGACGTTCCGAGTATTAAGCTGACAAGGGTGTTCCTTTAAAAAAAAAGCTACCTGACATTTAATTTGGCGCCAATTTTTGGCACGCCAGCCGAATTTATTATTTTGTTTGTATTTATTTTAATACTATTCCACGCCGAAATCTAAATTTGAAAATGTCCAAAAAACAGTCGTCTGACACGATTTGAATTGTCATTTCCTAAATGATTTGCTAAGTTTAAGAAAAACGCCAGGTCGAATAATTTCACAGAATATTTCAAAAACGGTCGGAGAACCATAATCTATTAACAGCAAAAATTTACGAAAAAAGCTTTACATACATCTCGGTAAAAAGTTCACCGCTCAGATTCCAGGAAAACCCTTCAGTTATTTGTGCTAGAAAGCTTTTGATATATTCCAACTGGGCTCCAAACTTGAAGCCATATTCTTCGAATAAATTTTTTTTTAATGTAAATTTAAAGAAAAATGGCCAATAAATGTAGATGGCGCATTCGCGTTTTAGTAAAATTTTTTATTGTAAACGCCAAATTTTAAATGTGTAATCGTCAGGTTAATTGCAGGATAACAAAAGTTACCCAGCTGAGTCAAACAGTCCGTCAATTGTTATTGGAAGTTCCCCAGTCTCAGATTTATCCACATTTAAACCTGGCCAGACCGATTTTTGGCCCGCAAAAATTATCGAGAATCCTGGAGGCTTTTCGATATCGTCTTCACCAGATATTGCTACCCAAATAGAATTGGCCTATCAAATCAAGGATAGTTAGTAAATTTTAACCCTTGGAGGCTCAAACTTAAAATTTCTCTGCAGGCTCAATGCTTATCTTAGGCACTTTTTGAGCGGCTTATTACTGGTTATAACTGCACATGCCGATTAATCTGTTAAAGATTCAGTGTTGAAAGCAGAAGGCCCAAATTTTTGTATAAATCAATAACATTTTAAATACAGTCATCGCCCCTAATGGAACACTTTTGTTGAGGGTCGGTCAATGTGTTCATAATGGAAACAGTAAAAAAGGTGATTTTGAACTATGGGTATATTTTTTGAAAGGCCCCCAAAAAGCAGAATTGCAGAAATGTTATTCAAACGAACTTTTTATTGGTTTCAAGACAATTGCTCCTACTCTTCATGGCCATTAATTTCATGGCGTTTGAAATTTATTTATAAAGAGGAATATGAGACGAGAATTGTTTGGATTATTACATTTTTGAATTCTTAGATATTGCACTAGTTATATTTCAGAAAACCTAACGTATAGCATATACAATTTGTTTGCGTTTTTTCAAAAAAAGGTGAAAAAATAACGTTTGTGTTTGATTCATCCACAAAATACCAGTTTTGTTAATTATCGATGGTTTGGAGGTAGTCAATTTTTTTTTAATGAAGTTCCAACAGCTTCCCCATTTCAGTGTGTCCAGCTTTTCTTTATGTTCGATTCACAACTGTGTACACTTTCAGGCCGCAGTTAATAATGCGTAAAAGCAAAAATACTTATGGGGATTAACTTATGTAATTTAGCATACGAATAAATTCTTCATTATATTGAAAAAGTTATAAAATTCATTATGTATTAATTACATAAGTTCATTATATGAATTAAACACGCGTTTCCAGTGTACACAGTATCATGACATACTTTACTCTATAGAAGCGGAATGAGCCACACCAGCAACCTAAAGTGTTGCCGTTTCACATTCTCCAACGAAGCCGATCAATTCAATACTATAAACAGTTTCCATCTCTTTGCGATATAATTTGGAAGGAGAGAATATACTCGTGTACGATGTGCGCAATGCTTAAGCGAAAGCTTAAAACTAAAAGGAAAAAATGCGAAAATTTCGAAAAATTTTTTAATGATTGGTTCTTAGTACACTTTAATATCACCCCGTATTCAATTTCAAAGCATGTTTAATGCCTCTAGGCCTTATTTAATCAGAGTGCGCANGCAATCCAGGTATATACCTTTTTGCGTTTGGCCGGTGATGGACCAAAATTATTTCCGCGTCGAAATGGCATACGAAAATGTTATTTTCTAAAATTTAAAGATATGAAAGTTTTTTTATTCTGGCTTCAATGTATGAAGTTTCTAGGCTCTAGAAAATGTTGCCTACAAATTCCTCTTTAAAAAATCCCCGAAAAAGTATATTTCAACATAAATAGCTTCCTTCAGTGGTGAAGGTTCAGAAAAGTGTAATTTGGCACACATGTCAGTGTCAAATAACAAAAAAATATTGCCTGTGAATTTCTCTATATCTTGTATGACTTCCGAGTTATTAAGCTGACAAGGGTGGGTTCCTTTAAAAAGCTACCTCACAAAACCAGTCTACCGAATATAAACAAAAATCTAATTTTTGACGGGTTCGAAATTCGGTAGACCCACACTTTTTTTTAACCCTTCCACGCATAAGAGCCATTCGGGAATCCAACTTTTTTCCAACAGCCTAAAGCTGCAAAAATAATTCATATGGGTACTTTAAATTTCAATACAGTATGTCATAGTTTGCAATTAAATTTTAAAAATTAAATTAAAAAAATTATACGACTATCCCTTGGGAAGATATTTGAGTCCTTACTTTTATTTTGGAACTTAAACAATATCTATTACGGGGCCCTTCGGTCACTTTTTGCCACTTTTTCAGTCAAAATTTTTATATAATTCGGCTTTTGAAAACGACTCATCCGATTAAGTTGTTCGATAGACGATAGCTCAAACTGAGCACAAATATCTAGTGAATAATACAATAATAGTTAATTGGTCAGAATCGGACCATATTTTGTTTTTTTCTGAGATTACTGAAATAGTTTAATTATAAGATTTTGTCAAAAAATTTGGAAACAATGGCTTGATTCAGACTATTTTGTTTCAATTTATTTTTCTTCAAATATTTGTGCGCAGTTTGAGCCATCCAAGAACTCAATCGGTTTAGTCGTTTTCAAACGTCGAATTATATAAAAATTTTAGCTGAAAAAGTGACCGCAGGGCCCGTAATTGATATAACATGTGTTGCAGCTAGATAGCTACAATTGTAATTATAAACTGTATCATATTACGAAAACCAAAAAAAAGCTGTTCAAACTCTTTATAGCGGTTAACCGGTGAAACAAAAAAAATTTGACCTGAGCTTTTATAGTTTCCAGTTGAATGCAAAAAAACGTTTTGTGATATCTCATACGGTTCGTCTGTGGCACAGTCAAATATGTCGCACCTAAAAAATACCTAAACATTTCAGGTTGTAATCAAATTCCAAATCTTGGTTTTTGGTCTCGAGTTGGGCATAGAATAGCGGATAATTGTGAGCGGATTTTTCGTTGCGAAGGTCCACCCCATGACGACCTGACTGCCGATCTCAATCAAAACGACGAAGCTATTTTACCTATGTAAATAAGAAATTATATTTTATATTTAGGGTGCGCACTAGGAAAATAATTAGGACGTTAGTCAATAATCGGAACCAAAAATAAGGAAAAGACCATTATGAAAAAAAATGACCTTCAATTGCGTATTATTCTGAAAAAAATGTCGTCACTATCAAAGAAATGACGCTTATTACACCCAAAATGTTATAAGGAATCTTTTGCTAAAAAAATTTAAAAATTGAGTGTCAAATGGCACTCATCGGTGTGACAAACAAGTGCGAATTACATCAATAGTTTAGAAATGATATTCGCTGAACCCTTCCATCGGTTGACATACGGAAACCAAATAGATACCAGAAAATTTAACTATTGATTCGGCCTGATTTTCTATGAACAAATCAGTTTTATTAAAAACCCACTGATTCAAAATTTTGGACTTGATTTGCGGAAAATCTTAAAAATATTTCTTAAAAAGTCGACAAAAAATGACAAATGAAATTTTTATGATTTTTCAAAGAGCGATTAGAAAATATGAAGGCATCTATGAAAAAAGTTAACGTGGCTATTCTTTTTGTTTTTACCGACAGATTTTAATAAAAAAATCAGAAAACATTTTGAACGAAAAATGCGGAATTTTTTTGAATTTTAACGAATTCAAAAATTAAAATTCGAACTCAAATCGTTCTTAAAATAAAAAATGATTTTAAAAAGCTCGAACATATTTATATCGGTTGAGCTAACGATTAGAAGCATACAAAATAAACTAACTAGAATAAATTATTCTTGTAAGTTATATTGACTCCAGTCTGCCGAGTTTATGGCACCCCTTGAAGCTTGGCCAATCACGAGGTGCTTAAAAGTTCTCGTTTTATTTTATTTTTCTCGGGAATGTTGCAAATTATTTCGTGAGAACCGAAAAACTAATTTTTATATGCTAAAATTGTTAGTCAGTGCTTGTAATGAGGGTTTCATAAACTCATTTTCTGACCACTAGAGAGCCAATTTTAAACTCGGATTCGTCCTTCTCGGTGTCATTTACCCTTGAAACGCAATTTTATTTTAACAGGTTGTAGAGTTTCCCATGCGCACCTTAAATATATTTTATAATATTCGAATTATTACTGTAATAATATTACACTTCCTTCAATACTTTCTGTTCTTCCATTCGTGTCTTTTTCAACTTTACTGCGTGCTCAATAAACCATAAACTACTACTGTCACTTTTGTCTTTTTTGACCTTTAAATGCAAATTTATATTAGCAGGCCATAATTTTTATCATAATTTACATCAAACTTTACGAGCAATCAGATTGCAAATTGTCACGTTAGCCGCGAACTTAAATCGTCAATTAAAAGTTATAAATGCAATCTTGACCGGCTAAATATTTTCAAAAATTTTCCTTCCTAAGAAAAAATTTGCGATATAATTACAGGGGGAGGCCCAATATCGCCGACAGTTTTTTGCCAAAAAATTCGGCGATATTGGGCTTTTGGCTATATTGCCACTTTCGACGATTTAGGGACAAAAATATAGTTTTTGTTCAAAAATTGTAAACACGTAGGCGTTCGAAATTCGTATTTGAAAACTACTACTACAGTAGTAGTATTTAAATTTTCTAAGGAGTTTAAAATTCGTATCAAATGACGTAAAACACCAAAATACGTATAATTTTAATTAAAAACTTACTCCACTAAACAAAAATTTTAAAAAGTAGAAAATGACGTGAAATTTGTAATAAAAACCTAAACGCCCACTCAATTAGGCGATATCGAAAATACTGCCTAGTCGTCGAATTTTAGGGTGACAAGAATAGAAAGTGACCAATGAAATCACTGTATTCGCGAGAACTGACCAATGAAATAACTGTATTTCAAGAGAAAAGAAAAAACGGTTTGAAGGTGCGAAAAGTGACCTTTTAGTCCTCGGCTTCTCACTAGAGTTAAAATAGCGGTATCACAAATAAAATAAGCTGACTCGACAGCGAAAGGTTTTCTCCAGGTTGGTTTTTAATTGCAACGTTATCGGATGTACCGGCTGGTCAAAATTAACCGGTAAAGTATAACTTTCGGTACCGGAAGTGATATTTCAACGATTCACATGCACCAAAAGATGCGCAATAATCGGTTTTATGAAAACGGTATTATGAACTAGGGGTCATAAGTGACCGCAAGGTGCCGCTAGAAGGCAATTTATAGCATGGGAAAATATCACTTTCGGTTTTCACTCAGAATATAAATTTCCCTCTGGCGCCCCCTTGCGGTCACTTATGACCACTAGTTCATAATACCGTTTCCAGAAAACCTTATAAGGTTCAAATTTATTTGCCCCTCGTTTTGATATGCATACCTTTAGTTAACCAGACTTGATATTGAAACGGGTAAAAATACCGGTTTTCGAAATTAATTTTTACGCCATTATAGAATTTCGCTCTGAATGACTACCAACGTTTGGCTGATGGAGATACTTTATTTTGTGCTACATTTTTACAGTATTGCTTCTAGTCATACCCATGGCTAAAATCAACTACATTACTGTAGTACAGAGGGAGGCCCCAGCTTGCCGAAAAAAACCTAAGCAATTTCACCATATAAGCTTTAATACATCTGGTGCCCATATCGAAAATCTTGCCTAGCCGTCGAATTCCATCCGACGATTCGAAATAAGAAATTTCAAAACTCAAAAATGGGTATCGATGTTTTTAAGCTTTCTTGTAGAGAATTTTTTTCTTGTCATTTTAAGACCAATGATCTTTTTTGGTTTTGAGATTTTTTTTCAAAAAAAAACGGTTTAAAGGTGCGAAAAGTGACCTTTTAGTCCTCGGGTTCTCACGAGACCCTAAAATAGGCGGTATCAAAAATAAAATAAGTCTCCATATGGGGTTCTGACCAAACTCTAATGCTCTACTATGAATAAACATTTATAAAAACATAGTTTCAGTAAATTTTACATTAGTATGACTTAAATAGGACAGCGAGACATGACGGTAAAACTATACAGGCGAGATAAAAGTTTTGATAAGGTAACTTTTTTTTAGGTAACCCCGTTAGTTTTTCCGCTGCCACTTGGAAGCGGAACGAGATATTCACAAACGGATTTTTGCATCCAACACTCAAGGGCTAAATAAATGGCCAATTGTTTTGTTTTTTTACCAGATGTCCGGTAATACTGGAAATTGACCGACGAAATTTTAAAAGTCGGTTTTGAGAAAACAGCACATCCTTCGAAGCCACATTTTTGACATCTGGTATAACTTTTCATGCCAAAACTTTTCGCCAATTTTTTTGTAATACCGATCGGTGAATGGGCTCTGGTGCTAAAAAAAAGAGGTAATTTATAGGCAAACGAACCACCAGAATCTATTTTCTCTACGGTATGACACCTCTTTTGGAGCCAAATAATAGTTTGTTTATGTTTTAAGCCAGCAGACCTGTTTACCTAAAAATATACTTACCTGCGTAGTTTTTCACGAGAAATTTTTTGCATGAGAGCTCTCAAGAGGTCAATTTTTTCGACCAAAATGTTTTTGTACTGAACAAATTTCCTGATATGATACGAAATATTTTTTTTTATCTTTCATGTTCAATCGTCTGATTTTTCGTGTCCATCCGGCATGCCGCGGCAGTATGTGGTGAAAGTGTGCTTTCCTTTGACCCGTCAAAAATGTCATTGATTATTTTCTGTCTATATTTTCAGTTATTTTTTCAAGTTAAACTTTGCTTTTCAATTTAGAAAGGATGGATTTATTGGGTAATTATTCGGAATCCTCGTCCGATGAAGAACCGGAAGTGATACCGGAGCCAGAACCGGAAATTAAAAAACCAAAAGTGAAACTACCACCCCCAGATTTAACCACCGCATCAATGAAGGCAGACGATGAGAAACAATTTATATATCGCTCAAAGGTAAAAATTTTTCATATGTCTAAAAAAGTCGACAAAAAATAACAAATACAAATTTTATGACTTTTTTAAACAGCGGTCAACAAAATTTGTACAGTTGGTGGTCTCTTAAAGTACAAAAAAAACCATAAAAATTATGTACTTTAAGGGCCCGCACTTTAACGGAAATTGCTATTTTTTCTAGAGACCAAGTATTTTTGTCTTTAAATTTTCATCGACTCTTTAAATAATTTTCTTCGAAATTGCACTTTATGTTTTTTGCAGTTTTAGTTTGAAAGACTGAAACATTCGAATTTTTAGTTTTCGAGAAATTCTTAAGTTTTAAATAATATATGAAAAAAATTTCTTCAAAAAATATATTTTTTTATTTAAGCGACGTTTCGAATTAAATCATTTCCAGGTTGATAACAGACTTAAAAAGACGTTTCAGAAACACAAAAGTACACAATCTAGAGTTTTCGGAATTTGCGCATAAATATAATAGTAGAATTATAGTGATAAATGAAAATGTGGGCAAAATTGTGATTTTTTTCTCCAAAAAATGTAGACTTCGTTTTTTCCAACCGCTTTCTATACAAAAACCGGTACTGAACCTACTTATGCAGCATAAAGTATGCCTATCACTGTGTTCCAGTGTAGTCGGTTAAATAACTCGACCACTCTTATGACGCATAATCATGACATTGCGTTTTTCAGAAAACATTTTTCATTCACACCAATTTGGGTACAAGAGTAGGTAAACCTTTTCTTGTACCCAAATTAGTCTGACTAAATAATTTATATTCAGACCAATTTGGGTACAAGAGTAGGTAAACCTTTCTTGTACCCAAATTGGTCTAACTAAATAATTTGTATTCAGAACAATTTTGGTACAAAAGTAGGTACCTTTTCTTGTACGTACCCATTTGGGTACAAAAGATACCGACTCATAAAGTCAAGTTCAGCGGTTATCTAGAATTTAGCGAAAACTTTCGAAAATGGGCAATTTTACAAAAAAACAATATATGCCCGAAATTCAAAAAAAAATTAAATACTTCCAGGTGTTGGTTTGGATGTTAAATTTTGGTCGAAACTTAAGGGAGTGGGTGACGATAATTCAGCTGTTTTTACTAGTTTTCAAGTGCGGTTTCTGGGAAACCTGGATAAGGAAATCGCTTTATTCCTTTTTTTTATTATGTAGGACAACTCTTTAAAATGATACCAGTACTTTTAAGATCATTAGAAAATTCAACCTACGCTCAGAGAATGGATTTCAGTAGGCCTCCAAAAAGCACTAGTGTCTATGCGGACCAATTGGCAACACTATGTAGCTTACTAGGTAAGCGACTTAAATTTCAGTAAATATGAATTTAAAAATAACTGATTTTTTTTATTTTGAATCAGTCGGCCTAAAAGCTAAAAAAGCTCTTAAAATCACCTGGAACCGATTTGAAAATTTAAAAAATAACATGAGTCAAGGGGTTTTCAGTGGCTAAAGCTAAAATCTAGAACTTAAATTTTTGGTAATTTGACCCCAGACTAAAATTAAACAATAAAGGTCTGTTTCGCGGTTAAAACGCATTTTCGAAAAAGAAATAAATACATTTTTGTCCCAATATGCTTTATTTGATGCGCGGAGATATCGATTTTCGCCTAAATCTAGACCATAAATATTAGTTGAAAAACCAACGGATATAAAAAACGAAAATGTAAGTAATATTGAAAACTATTTTATACTATCGTCAACCAGATGAAGGGTCTCATGAAAACCTTCATCTTGTCGAAGAAATTATTGTATCATATATATTATTGAAGAATATTATGATTACTTTTTTTCACAATAATATAATACTGCCACCTGTCGAGGCCAAAATCGAGACTAAGAGCGGTTAAAAAATCCGAGGTAACCATTTCTGATAATTTTTTGTGAAAAAGTGGGTGGTCAAACGAAAGATAAAGAAATTCTGAGACTTTTGGCTGAAAAATAAAATTTCAAAAATCAAGCTTTCTTGCGATGTCAAATCTCTTAAAATTACTCCAAATAGTAGATTTAGGCCCCATAAATTCCATGTCGATATTCCAAAAAAGTGCTCTACACACCAGTGAGTGTCGAATTGTTCAAAATAAATGACTGTCAAAATATTTCTTGAAAGTTACTCAAATAAATATGAATTTAGCGCCCTTGTGATATTCCATTGTTGAATTCAAAAAAGTTCTCCTTACACCACCAGCGTTGGTCGATATCAAAAAAATCTGCCAAAATATTTCTTGAAAAGTTACTCCAAATAAAGTAGATTCTAGGCCCCTACGATATTCCATGTGTCGATAGTCAAAAAAGGAGGCACGTTAATCCGCCAAAAAAACAATTTTGAATTTCGGGAATCATTCGCATTGAAAAGACCACGATTTAGTTCTAGATAACTCAAACTGAGCAACAAATCTAGTAATAATAATCAAAAAAAATGATTATAATGAAATTATTCTAATTTTTTCGAATAACCTGAAATTATTAATAAATCAATAATATTCAAACTTAGAAAAAAAAAAGAAACAATAATCGATCCTAATCAATTTTAATTTATTATCACTAGAATGTGCTCAGTTAGCTATCTAACAACTAAATAAGATAAAATCATTTCAAACGCGAAATGAATTCCCGATCAAAAATTGTTTTTGGGCGGATAATTTGGCGGATTAAACGTGCCCCAAAAAAGTGCTCTTTACAAGCACCAAGTGGTCCGGTGCAAAACCGAAAAATGCCAAAAAAATTTTTCGAAAGTGACCAAAATAATATACTTCAGTTGAACTAATAGTCCCAAACCGCCAATTACCGGTTCCGCTCATACCGGAAACGTAAGCCGAAAAAAAATTCAAGCGTTAAATTGTTTGGCACACGATCAAAAAACCGTTCTTGAACTCCTACGTGCGGAAGGGGGGGGACCAAAAAACAAGCACCAACAAAAGGCTTAGACAGGACAAACGGATGGAGATGTCGGACTCGGCACATCAATATTCGAATATTTTGGTCAAAACTACAGAAAGTTTCACTTGCCCTTGCTCTACCAGAGCCCGGTTTTCGATTTCCGGTACTGCATTAATTTTGGTGAACGTAGACTTCAAAAGTTAAAAGATCCATAGAACTCACAAAGAAATACCCTTTAAAAAATCCACCGACCATTATTTTTTAATTGCCGCAAAGACACCTTCCTAGAAAAGATACAACATAAACCTCCATTTGGCGCCCAAGCCACCTCCAATATTGGCGGTTAAGAGCAAATTTATTAACGCACAACCCCCTGAACGAAATTTGACAAAAGCTGGAACTGCCTATCTCCTCTTTGCCTTCGAGATCATTTCACAGGAGCGCACGGCGAAAGCATATTGATGCCGACAATCGGCATTATAATATCTTAAAAGTTTATAATTAGAAATGGTTAATCGAAATTTCTTGAAGTATTAACTGCTTAGGGTGTCAGGCAGATTGAACACGAGATACAGTGAGAATAACGATGACTACAGTCGTGACCAAATGAAAACGAAACGGATCTAGACACCCTATTTTATCTGCCAAAAAAAACAGGAAGCGCGTGAATCGGTGTCTTGAACGTCATACACTAATCGAAGATGAAAAAGTCATCGAAATAGGAAAAAACCGCGAGAAACCAAATCTTTATTGGGCTCGTATAAAAAAGTTTTTGATCCGCATGGATGCCATTTTAAATTTTCCGAATTTGCTGATTTAACCCATGTACCAGATCTCCAAAAAGTATAAATCAAAAATTCAAAAAACATATGTCATCTCAGGACACGTTAACGCAAATATAAATCAATCAGTGAAGCCTAACAATGTGTCAGACAAAATAAAAATAATCACATTCAAGGTCAATCTTTATCAGAGAGCATCATAAAATATTTTTTGGCGAAACCATAATGAAGAAAAACTGAGATGATATAAGTACATATCAAAAAAANGAGCACTTTTTTGAATATCGACAATGGAATATTATAGGGGCCTGAAATCATACTTATTTGGAGTAACTTTTCAAGAAAAAATTTTTGACGTCATTTATTTTGACATTCGACACCACCTGGTGGTGTGAAGAGCACTTTTTATATATCGACACTGGTAACAGATTAGAACCTGGAAATATACTTATGGGGTAACTTTTCAAAAGAAAAATTTTGGAATTATTTTTTTGACACTGGGCACCAAATTTTAATGAGATTTGGCCCGTGTCTGTGCAAACTTGATAAAACTTCTTGTGAAAAAAACGAAAATTGCTCAAAATTTTCTCTTTTTTCAAAACTGGACAAGGTCGCAATATCGCGAGCTTGGCAACCACGAGCACTAAAAATTTAAAAGGCCTGATTTATTTTTTTATCTCTATTTAGAATTCTTATTTGATGAGCGCTAATCTGAAACGTAATAGTGATGGGTGCTTCACTTCACCAAAAGTGTCTAAAATTAAAAAAGTGCTTATTGTAGCGGTTTACTTAAAGCATTTAATTCATTTATCAATTTATTCATGCATGATATTTTTGTTATTATCGGGAAAAATAGTTCAGGTGTCAAAAACAAATAATGCCAAACATTTTTTTCTTGAAAAAGTTTACTCCTTAAGGGTATCCCGGCTCCTACATTTATGCAGTTATAAGTGTCATTAAAATGCCACAAATCCAATGTTTATGTTTTGAACGCATAAAACAACCTTCAAATCACAACAAAAAAATTTTTCGAAAAATTTTGCGTTTTTTCGATTTTTTCTAAAGTATTTTCTCAAAAATTATGTTCAAAAATAACGTTTGTGTCAATTTGGACCACTAACTCAAAAAAATATCGAGTTGACGCGTAAGCCAACTTTCTCTTCAGTGTTTCCCAGCTTTCTTTGGGCTAACTTTCAAAAAATCGAAGCACATTTTTTTCGGAAATTTTTGCCAAGACGTGACCGTTCAAAAATTCATTTTTGAGTTTGGGGTCAAAAATTTGAAAAAAAAACAGGCTCCTCAGAAGTTTCCTATGTGTTTCGAGCTAAACCGTTTACAAAAATTTGAGTGAATTTTTGAAATTTAACATAGGAGGAGATAGATTTTCCGAAATGAAAAAGTCCAAAAAAACCGGTATTTTGACCGGTTTTTACATATTCAGAATGAAAATATAGCACTTATCGACAAAAAAGCGCTCCTACAGAAGTTTTAAATACAATTATACCGGTTATGTTTTAAATTTGGGTTTATTTCAAAATAAAACCTGGGAGGAGAATAGATTATTTGCGTTTTGGCTTAGGTGGCTCTTGTGCCGTTTATGTGTGAAGGAGTGTGGTCATGCAAAAAAGTTTTTGACACATGTTTTACGCAAGATGAAGGCTAGTTTCTACAAACTTGGCTAATCCTGAATTAATAATCCTTGAAGCCTGTTTGCTAATAATTTTATTCGAGATATGTCAATTTGACCGGAATCCCTTAAGTTCATTTTCGTCTCAAAATCTGTTCCAGTGTCGGATAAAAAAAATTGCTCTTTAAAACCACAAGGTGGTGTCAAGTGTCAAAAAAATGAATGCTGAAAAAATTCTCTTGAAAATTACCCCAATAAGTAATTCTCAGGTTCTAATTCGTTCCCAGTGTTGAGATGCAAAAAGTTCTCCTTACACCGCCAGGTGGTGTCGAAGTCAAAATAAATGACGTCAAAAATTTTTTTTTTGAAAAGTTACTTCAAAATAAGTAGATTTTAGGCCCCATAATATTCCATTGTCGATATTCAAAAAAGTGCTCCTTTACACCAGGTGGTGTCGAAATGTCAAAATAAATGACGTAAAAATTTTCTCTTAAAAGTTACTCCAAATAAATATGATTTTAGGCCCCTATGATATTCCATTGTCGTGATTCAAAAAAGTGCTCCTTACACCACCAGGTGGTTCGGATATCAAAATAAATTCTGCCAAAAATTTTCTCTTGAAAAGTTACTCCAAATAGTAGATTTTTAGGCCCCTATGATATTCCAGTGTGATATTCAAAAAAAGTGCTCTTTACAGGCACCAGGTGGTGTCCTGGTGTCAAAACGAAAAATGCCAAAATTTTTTTTTTCGAAAAAGTGACTACCAAATAAAGTATACTTTCATGTTGAACTATATAATTATGTTTCTCTCAAAACCGGCCAAATACTTGTGTTTTCCGCTGATTACCGGTAAGGCTCGAAAACCGAAAAAAAGTTTTCAGGCGGTTTAAAATTTTGTTGGCTACACGATGCAAAAAACCGTTTCTCGATAGCTCCTACGGTTTTTGCTGGAGAGGGGGGGCACCTAAAAGAAAAGCTACCTAAAAGCTATCTCCTCGTTTGTTGATATTATTTCTTTCTGTAATTTGGCAATCGGTCCTAATTCATGGATACGAAAATCGTCTGGAGCCCTTTTTTGAAATGTATGCCTCTAGTGGTCAAAACAGCCAATTTAGGAGGCTCACTGAAAAGCTACCTCCTCCTACGTTTTCCATGGAATTGTTTTCATTTATGCTGCAAAGTGTTGAAAAAGCCTGGTTTTAAATCAAGCAGTATTTAAAGTCAAATGAGTTTATTCACAAAATTGATATGCGAGATAAAATTTTTTATCGAAATTGGTACTGATAATTTGAAATCACATGAAATTTCACCTTAAATTTGAGCCCCCTAACCCCGATTTTTTGTAAAAAAAATCTTAAAATTAAAAAAAAATATAAGTCAAAATACTCGTTGGAAAATTCTCTACAAAATAGGTTGATGATAAAGTCTGTTTGGAAACCTTCAGATATCGTCACCCACTCCCTTAGATTTAAATTTTAGTTAACTAATTCAGTTAATTTACTAATTCACTAATTAACTTATTCAGTTTAATTTAGTTAAAACTAATTCAGGATTCGGTTTTCGTCTCAAAATATGATCGCGAAGAAGAAGCTGTTAAACAGGTTTTAACTCAGCATGTTGACCAGTTAAGCGACATTTCGGCAAATAAATTTGAAAAGGAACGTGACGGGAAAAAAATTTGCTGGAATTTCCGGAAGGGGCGCTGTTATAAAGGACATAATTGCCCAATGTATCATGATGGAGACATTATCGGGGCAAACGCGCCAAAAGTTAACTCGGAGGGACCAAATTATAGAACAGTTTCCAGAGGACCATCAGAAAATGATATCAAACGGATGTTAGCAAAAGATGTTATAGGTGAATACCTTTTTTTTAAATTTTATTATGTACTATCCAGGATAGTCTATCCTATAGGGTTAGGTCACTGGGGATTTCTTGATTTTCAAATTCCGTGAATCAATACGTTTTATCACCCTTTATAATGTTATCGACATCAACTATGACGAAAATGACCCTTAAAAAAATTCTCACGCCACCACTAGGTGGCCAAATTTTGATTTGAAAATTCAAAAAGTGTCAAAATAATAATCACGCGATTCGTGTCCCAAAATGGTTTTCACGAGAAATACTCGGGTATCGTAATCGATATAACGGCTAATCGGCTGAAATGTCACCAAAACCTAATTACGAAAAATGCGGTCGTATACAGTATGTAACTCACTGTGTATCACATTTTTGCTCGCGATCTTAGTTTTTGCTGTAAACTGATTGACACCAATTATAAGTCAATGAGCATTTAAATTTGTTAATCACATAATATTTACATAGAACACGGGCACGCTCTCTAGCACCATTTTTTAGAACATAATTCGTCTGTAAAGACAAAACGCTGTCCTTATAGACAAACTGGCCAGTACTAGTAGCTAAAAATATAAAAATTTTAGCGTTTTTGCTAGGTGCGTTATAAGGACGCACTTGCCAAATTGTCGTACTGTAAAACCTGGATTCTAAACCTTTTTGTTCAGATGATGGCGATTCGAATGTTTCGCGAGTGAAAAAGCGTCGTCACGGAGTAACTAATTCTATTGTTCCTGTAAAAGGCGCTATGAAAAAGTTAGAAGATCAAGATCAGAGAATTAATCCTCAACGATATTCTGCCCCTGCTTTGCCCAAAAATGCAAAAGTTCAGCATTTTCCGTCATAAAACCACTCTGTGTTTGCGAGCAAAAATCCATGGTGTTATGGAGCAGACCCATGTTAGAGAAGAGTGCTTTTAGTCAGATGCAACACTCACAAAAAAATCCGCTCAAAAATTATCAGATAGTTTAACAGGACAACGTCTGCGTCTTACTAAAAGCATTTAACTGTAAATATTTCTGGTTCACTTGTTTTAAGAAGTTTGGTCGATGAAGATGAATTCAAAAAATATAATTGCAATTCAACAATAAAAT
>SCLH01000682.1:0-17109 GCA_004367855.1 Oikopleura vanhoeffeni | reverse complement strand
CGAAAAAAACGATTCGGGCAGAAAATAATTATTTTCGGCCATCTAGTGGTCAGAAAATGAGTTTTTAATACCCTCATTCTGAGCACTAACTTTCGTTTTTAGCATATACAAATAATTTTTTTATTTTCCAGATCAAGGAATGTTGTCAGAAAAAAATTTGCTACAGCATAGTGCGTTTAAACGGGCAGTTTGGTCGGATGGGTTTTGGTCAAAACGTCCTACCACACCGGGATGCGGCGTATAGTTGAAATGTTTTTCACCAAAAATAGCGTAGGTTTTTGCGTGGATTGCGTAGGTTTTTGCGGAGGCTTACGTAGGTTTTTGCTTGGGTTTTAACTATAGGCGTCCAACTATACGCCGCACCCCCTGTAGTGTGCGTTTTATCGGACAAATTGACGATTCAAACTGTTCGTTACGTTTTAGCGGACAATTTGAATTGTCAACTTGCCCGTTCAAATGCACGCTAGCAGGACTTTGAGACCCAAACGCTCACTCTAGCCCTCGTCCGTTTAAACGCACTATGCAGCATTTGCAAAATTTTTTTAGGTCATTTGAAATAACTAATTTCCAAAACTTTCTCGAAATATTTTCTAAAACAAATTCCCAGACTTTCCCACGGTCACTATAAGATGTAAAAATTTTAAGAGAACACGAAAAACGTATTTGCTAACCTTGGCGGATTTCTGGTAACCGGTAGTTTAAACCAAGAACCGGTATCACTACCGGTAAACAATCCGATTTTGTTTTATTATTTTTTCCTTGGAATTATGCCCAAGTTCGCTAATATCGACAGTTCAAAAGTTAGAAATTTACCCGCTGCGCATCTTATCTAACTTAATATATCATCAGCTTTTAATTTATTTTTCTCTTGTCGTTTGCTATTGAAGGTGACCAAATTGAAAAAATGTATTTGTTTTTATTATTATTTAATTTTGGCACCAGTTACTTGCAACCACCGAATTCAATTTAGTTCTATCTTTAAACTTTCCCAATAATTACGAAAAAAATTACAAATTGCAATTGCATTTTTTTTATGAAATGAATTTAATAGATTGAATTCGGTGGAAGCGACGGGTTCAAACTTTAAGGGGCAAATTTAACTAAAATAATTTTATTTAAAAAAGCCACGATATATTTCTTCTTCGCCATGTTAATGTTGAAATCGTTAAAATTAAAGTTAGCATTCTCAATGGTTTTAGCAGGTGAATTAAGAAAGATTTATTATGCTGACAAAAATTATGAACAAGAAATCTGGATTTTTAATTATTTTCTCGTAAATTCGTAATTAAAAAACGATCGAAAAGTAAGAAAAATTTGACGAATTCGAAAATGTAAATTCTAACTGAAAATTTTCAAAAAATAAATCACGAAAATAAAAAAGTTTCAAAACTTGTCATGATCAAATTTTTTTAAGGTTAATTGCGGGGAAATTATATATCCAGCAAAAAGTTTTTCATCAAGCCAATATCCGGGTTTTTCTAATACACCGCTGTATCTCATTCCGCATCTAATTTTAAATCTGTATTTCATGAGTGCGTTGAGGGCGGTGGCCCATAACTCCAACCACGATAGCAGCGCAGCTGCTATAAAATATCTCAGAGGAAAGACTTGGTTCTCACAAAGCTTAATTAGGTAGTGTGCCTGCCCAAAAATAAGCAGTTTTAAGGGGGACCAGTCGCTAGATATTTTTTTCATTTGAGGTTAATGTAGAAAAAGTTCGGTAAAAAATTGAAAAAATATTCGGGGGATAAAACAAAATATGAGCCTATAATTGACCAAATTTTTCTGGTTTTTTAANGGGGTGGTTTAGTACTATATCAGATTTTCAGGCCAACTTTTTTTGCGGACACTACCCCCTTAATCATGATCAAATTTTTTTAAGGTAAATTGCGGGGAAATTATATATCCAGCAAAAAGTTTTTCATCAAATTTTAAATCTGTATTTCATGAGTGCGTTGAGTAGGACGCAGGCCCGAGAATTATTAAACACACTCTACTGTAGGATTTTTTTTTCGTAAAAAGTAACAAATCTTATTTTGTTTATTTCAGAATGGTGGTAAAGACAATCGAATTGTAAAATGAGTTACGAAAATCTAGTCCAAGACCAGGAGTCTCGGCTGGTTGTCCAAGGATATAAATATGCTCCTATCAAACAATATTTTATAAAGTTTTTGTGCATTATTTGTTTCCCAGTTTTGCCACTGGCACTTTACTGGAAACGCGATTGGTGGAGCAAACTTGCTTTTAAGAAATCGACACTTCAAACAGCCACACATGTTCTTATACAAAGGGGAGAACTTATTGATTTACTCCCAATCAATATAATTAAAGGTCAGTCCATTTCTAGTTTTTAATTTATACATGGTGACTATCTAGGAAGCGAACCGGGCCAAAAACGAGAAAAAAATTAAGGAGTATAATTTGAGAAGAAAAAAATGGATATTTTTTCGTCGGAATTTTCACTGGTGAAAATACCGATTTTAAATTGCCGGTTTCATATACTAGTAGTATATGATATAGTGCAACAATCCGCAACGTTAGGCTACTATGCCAGTCGTGATCTATGGTTATTTTTACATTATTATGCCAAACATCGTCATGGGCACGAGCGGGCTTAAATTTTCAATGATTTACATTTTTCCGCCTACGCATTTTTGTTCAATATACAGTATCATATAGACTGTATATAATACAGTATATGAGAATGGTCCGGCGGTTGATAACTTTCATTGGGTTAGAGTTTTTTATTTAAGAACTCTGGTGCCACTGTAGTGCTCTTGGTTCGAGTCCTTGATTTTGCATACCTTTTTTTATAATATTTCGATTTTTTCAGTTTTAAAAAAAAAAATGGTCTGGATTTTTTCAGCAATATTTTTATAATTTCCATAGTTTGAATGGACGTTAAAAGTTCTGCTAAAGACTTCAAACGGACAGCCCCGAAAGATAAAATTTTGCCAATACTTTAAACGAATAGAGTAACGGTTTCTGCCTGTCATTTTAAAGTAATATTATACTGAAGCTTATTTTTTATAAAATTTGATTCTTAAGAAAATGGAGAAATTGTTAATGCTGTTGAATGCTCTAATGAGTCGGATTCTGTCCCAATCATAAGCGAAAGTGACGATGATGTCGAAAAAATTCGATTTTTTACATTTGGAGCTGTCAGATTCATTTGGTCTACGACAGAAAACAACTTTAAGCGACAATCGGCTCTTGACAAAGGATATAAATTATCGGAAATACACCAAAAATATGCCAACGGAATATCGGTAATTTTGGGCAACTTTTCATTTTCAGTGGGTTTAAAATAATTTATAAAAAGTTTCAACTATGGTCACAAGTTTCGGTAAAGAGCTATTGTTTTCCAAAAAATATTTTTAATCTCTAATCTAAGGGAAATCGAACCTTCCAATGTTCAAAAAAGGGCACACAAACTGTCGGCTTGAGAGCTTTTTTAATTTTAAAAAGTTTACCTTCCGTATAAATTATAAATAAGCTCTTGTTATTTTGTTATCAAATCGGTTAAGTTACTGTAGATAGAATTTTTTATCAACTATACGGTATAAGTGATAAAAAATTCGATTCTACAGTAAACTTAACCGATTTGATAACAAAAATATCCACAAGAGCTTATTTTTTTAAATTTCGTAATATCATTTGGAGCTTGTTTCTCAGAGCCTGTTTTCACCGATTCATTTGAAAATGTCGAGCAGTATACTTCGCACCATTCTGGTTCAACCTGCCTAAACACTGCGTCTTATTTTTCTTTGAGATCCCAAAAGTACTTGAAAATCATATTTTTTTATCATCATGAGATTTTTTTAAAGAGGGTGCCATAAGCGTGGAAGATTGGCACATTTTTTCAGAGCGATATATTAAAGAAAAATGTGAATATTTATTTTTATACAATTGTATTAAATCAAAGTGTTCATTCTTGCAAACGTTTATATTTTAAATTTCTTAACATAACTGAGTATCTGTATAAATTAAAAAAACAATTTTCATGGGAACTTCATTTCCAACTAAACCCGATGTAAGAATTGAATAAAAGATGATATTAATTAACTTAAGTTTTATTTGTTTGAAGTATACAATTATGGTATGCAAAAGCTTTATATCAAGGTTTACAAATTATTGAAATTAGCTGAATTTGACAATTAAAATGCTCAGTTCACTATTTTTTGACTTCTCCGCGGATACATCCTTAAAACAAAGTATGTTATTGGATCTACAAATACAGCTCTGAAATGTTGAAATTCTCAGAAATAACTCTAATTTTAATTTTTAAGAGATTAAATATTGATCCAAATTAACAAGTAATGGATTTTTTTCTGCGCTTTTTAGCAATGTATTAAACTCATCGAAGGTAAGGTGCATATATATCTATCAAGGTACTTGCTGGGGCTAGCCACTTTTTCAGCCAACATTTGGATTTATTTCGGCTTTCGAAAACGACTTATCCGATTGAGTTCTCAGATAGCTCAAACTTAGCACAAATATTTAGAGAAAAATAAATTTTAAAATGGCTCGCATCAGTCCTAGTTTCCAATTTTTAAACAAAAACTGATGATTAAACAATTTCAGTAATCTCAGAAAAAATAAAAAAAATGATCCGATTCGGACCAATTTTGTTTTCTTATTATTCACTAGATAATTGTACTCATTTTGAGCTATCTAAGGTCACTTTTTTTCGGTTGCCCCATCTGTTCTGAGAGAACCAGACTAGATAGCGACAAACGGTTTTTCGCATCTAAATCTTAACCGAATTTGGAACGCAGGAAATTTTCCTTTTTTCCAGTTCACCGGTAATTCGCAAAAAAACGGGTTTTTCGGTCATTTTGAGCAATTTCGATGACTGATTTCCGGTCACGTGATCAACCTAGGAAGCCAAAAATCTTGTCTAGTTCTCCGAGTCGAAATCACGATGGCCCATCGTCGATGGGGCAACCGAAAAAAAACGACCTAAGCATTTAATCGGATGAGTCGTTTTCAAAAGCCGAATTATATAAAAATGTTGACTTAAAAGTGCCATAAAAGCCCCAGCAAGTGCCGTAATAGATATACAGTAAATTATTTACTTGAAGGGGGTGGTGTTAGTGATTTCTGGGATTTCAGAGGCTTCGTACGGTTAGAAAAATTCAGACTGACATTTTTGAAACATACATTAGAAAGACTATCTTTGATCTCACGATCCATTTGACAGTTTAGTACAACTCTCACCAACCATCTGGTTAACCCGCGGTTAAAGACGAGTCCTCAGCTTTTTTCAAAGAAACAGGATCCTAGAGCTTATATCGGAAAGTTTGAGATTTGGTGAGATATAGAAAATTGTCTGAATTTTAGTGAATCGGTTCTGTTTTTTCGATTTTTGCCTAGGGGTCAGGAAATTTGGTGAATGTGGCCAAAAAAAGGGTGTTTTTTGGACGTTTTGATAAAAGGCTTTCTCTGTGGAAATGCCAGAAACGTCATTTTCGGAATGTAACAAGCCCTAGGGGTGGTTAACATCGAATTGGTGTACTTTTTTGAATTTCGCCCTGATTGGCTATAAATCGACAAAAAAGTGCACAAAAATGACAATTTTGAAAATAAAAGTGATAATTAGAAAATTTAAATGTCACCAAAAGATTCCTTGGGTATGATTTTCTGGAAACGAAATTAGCAACTATGGTCTGATTTTCAACACACACAGTGCTAGAGATCAAATCATAATTTTAATGAAAAACTTTCATTTTTTTCTAGAATCCGCTGTGGTCAAAATCAGACCATAGTTGCTAATATCGTTTCCAGCAAATCATACCGAAGAAATCTTTTGGTGACATTTAAATTTTCTAATTATCACTTTTATTCTCAAAATTGTTATTTTCGCGCACGTTTTTGTCGATTTACAGCCAATTAGGGCGAATTAAAAAAATTACGACCGATTCGATGTTCATCACCCCTAGGGCTTGTTACATTCCAAAAATGACGTTTCTTGCATTTCCACAGAAAAAGCCTATTATCAAAACGTCGAAAAACACTCTTTTTTGGCATATTCAATCAGATTGCTGACTCCTGAAGCAAAAATCGAAAAAAACAGAACCGATTCACTAAAATTCAGACAATTTTCCAAATTCTCACCAAATTTCAAAACTTTCCGATATAAGCTCTAGGATCCTTGTTTCTTCAAAAAAGCTGAGGGACTCGTGTTTAACCGCGGTTAACCACATGGTTGGTGGGAGTAGTACTGCATTTGTCTAACCGTAAGCCTCTGAAATCCCAAAAATCACTAACACCACTCCCTTAAAGGTCGCTTTTTTTCGGTAGGCTCACCTAAGGGGTATCTGTTATGAGAGAACCAGACTAGATAGCGACAAACGGTTTTTTGCATCTGAATTTTAATTGAATTTGTAGTGGTAGAAATTTTTCTTTTTTTCCGGTGATTACCGGTTTACCGGTAATTCGCAAAAAATAGTTTTTTTAGGTCATTTTGAGCAATTTCAATGACTGATTTCCGGTCACGTGATCAACCTAGGAAGCCAAAAATGGGCCAACCGAAAACAAAATCGACCTAAGTAATATTGACTCCAGTATGTCGAGTTTATGGAACCCTATTAACTCTTTTTTTATTTTGTTAACAATTAAAAAAATACGGCCCGCGTTAAACAATTTCGTTTAGGCGCTGACCCGATCTAATCTTCGAAATGAATTTGGATCAAATACAATAGAAATCGTTGTCCCAACTTATTTGAAATTATTGGTGGAGGAAATTTTGAATCCTTTTTATATTTTTCAAATTTTTTCTGTTGTGCTTTGGTTTGCTGAGGAGTATTATATCTATGCCTTTGCCATCTGGCTAATTACCGTATTGTCGATTACTGTATCTCTAAGAAAAACAAAATCACAATCTCAAGATTTGCATGATATGGTTGCCGGAACATCACTTGCAACGAGATTCGATAAGGTGAATAATATCGATAACGATCCCCGAGTCCAATAGAAAAAAATCCTAATTTTAAAAGAGATTTTTGGACTTGAAAAATGTAGCCCAACATGAATTTTCCCCGCCAGTCAAACTATTTGAGGAATTTAGACCGAAATTTAAATACATTTACAATTGTAATTACAATAAATACATTTGTCGTAAAAATTAATTCCAAAAACCATTTTTTCGAATAATTGCTCATGCTGCCTTAAATTTGCAAATAGAAAAAAACACGTGTGACCATGCGATTTCTTGGGTTCACTTTAGCCAGAATGAATATCAATATAACTAAAAGTTGGCCCTAAAAAATAACGTTGAAAACCCCTTCAGCCGGTTTAGAAGGACATTTACCGGTGATCCGGTTGACTGGGAAAAACGTAAAAAAATCTGTCGTTTGAATTTTGGTGATGTACACGATGCAAAAACACGTTTGATGAAACCATGTCAGAGCTTCGACTTCGTCAAAATATTTCTTTAAAAAAAAGCTACCTAACGACAATTTTGAAAAATTTTATCTGTCCTTATAGACAGAAACTATAGTAGCGAAAATGTTGATAAATGGCCTTTTGAATTGTTTTGAAAAATAAAGTATTGTCGATATGGCACAAAAACTTGAGGGCAATATCAAATTGCCAATATGACAAAACATCAGCTGTCCTTATAGACGCAAATTACAGTACTGTTTTAACGCGTTTGTAGGATAAATCTTTGTGGGAAACGATCGATTCCCGAGATTTGGTGCCGGGAGATTTGGTCCAAATTGAAAATGGTCAATTACAAGCAGATTTTTTACTAATTTCGGGAACAACTATTGTTAACGAAGCAATGCTTACTGGAGAATCTTCACCGGACCAAAAAGAACCGGGTACCGGTATTCAGGGTTATTATTCTCCAGATAAACATCGACGTCACACTTTATTTGCCGGAACCACAGTCGTCCACACAAGACTAACAGGTAAACAAGTTATTTGTTTTTAAGAGGGTGGTAGTGGAAATATTAAGGTGATTTTTTTAGGTACGACAGATTGAACCGTATGAGACATCACTAAACGATTTTTTGCATTCAACTATAAACTAAAAAAGTTCTGATCAAAATTATTTTTGAAATTTTTTGAGTTTTTTGCAAAATTCGAGATTTTAAAATGACCCGATATGGGTAAGAAATAAAATAAGAAGAAATTAATAGAATAAAAGCTAAAAATAAATTTCGTAAGATTTTTCATAATGACAAAATTTAATTCTTCGATGATGAGGTATTATTAATCCCTAAAGCTGAATTTTTTTAAATGTCAAATTTCAAAATTTTTGATGTCAAAAATATTCTCTATGAAATTTAACCGATATGACATGTTTTGCAGGTATTTGTGCGTAATAATAAACTGTATTATTTAAGAGAACCGAAAATAACGGGTTCAAACCGTGAATTACCGGAGCAAAACAAAATCATTTTTTTTTATTGAATGCAGAAAAATGTTTTGTGATATCTCATACGTTTCGTCTGTGGTGGCACAGTCAAATGTGTCGCACCTAAGAAAATACCTGCCTGTTATACAGTAAAGTGTCTTTAGTCGGATGCGTCATAACTTATGACTCATAAGGAATTTAAAAGAACTGCCCTTACGAAAATAACAAATGTACAGTAATTACTGTTCCGTTAAATAGACGCTATGGTACGATACGTAGCTGACATATGTACTGTCGTATTTGTCTAAGCGGACGTTTCAGTGTAGTTTTGCGTTTTTTTGGTGACAACCTACGGTTTTTTCCAATTTGGAAATTTTTTTGCCTCTAAGCGGACGTTTTTTTAATTTATTTTTGCATATTATTTGCTCTCGACTCCCAATTTCAAAAACCATAATAATATAGAGCGAAATTCAAAAATCAGAGCAAATGTTAGCGGATACAAATTATTTTTAACGAAAATTTTACTTCTGAAATAATTTACTTCTTAAGAATAAATTCCGTTATTATAATTTTTAAATGTAATAGACCCGATCGTCGTGGACTAGATTTTTTTTCTACGATATGTAACTACAGAAGATTACTAATTTTAAATATTTTCAGTAAATATTTTTCACTTTTAACTTTGCATCTAGATCAGACCTGGCCAAAGCCAACCAATTTTGTAGGCTTGGTCATGTCGGAAATTTAAAAGATTGGCTTGATTGAGTTTGATTTTGCCTTCGGCTTGACTTATATTTAGGAAGCGCACCAGTAAAAATAACGAGAGAACTACAGTAGTTGATACAAATTNCATTTAGAGCACTAATTTGAATTTGAGCATACAAAACTCCATTAACTTAATTTTTCAGAATAAGGGCCGTTGCTAGAATTAAATTTGCTACCTTTTGAAATTAAAAATTTTTGAAAAAAAAATGGGAAATTTGTGAAAAAATTTTTGGTCATTTCGTAGGAATGTCGGACTTGTAATTTTTTTCTAAAATTTTTTCCCAGCTCTTCCCGGGTCTAATTTTTCTGTCCGATTGTGTCAAATTTCCTGGGAACAGGTTCAGAAGCAAAATTTAACCATCCCCGAACCATCCACATGTCAACCAGCCCAAAAAAATTTATTTTTTCATTTCGAATTCTGCCAAGATTTTTTTCTCGTTTTAGCTTCAAGAGCAACCATTCAAACTTAGAAATTGGCCTGGTGCGCTCCCTACTTATATACTGTAATTATTTACACGGTACGAACAATTTTTGTTGCTTATATTATATATCGATAATTGATTTTTTTGAGCACTAAATTTATTTTGACGATAGTATATGTTTATATTCGTGGCCTAAACGTAAATGTCGAACTCTCCACTATTGCGCGCCTCCACACCCACCGCAATCATATGTTTTTGAAGCTAAATATTATGGTTTCTTTATTTTTTTTCTAAGAGTTGTAATTTTAATATCTTCAATAATTTGTAACAATTGAATCCATCATCCTCTAAAAAGACCATTCATTCAAATTTTGCCCGTCTATAAAATGTGTCTACTTGAAATATTTTTTCAAAAAAAAGCAAGCTTAATATATGCAATTTAAAAAACTGTTTTTGATTTTTGACCGGGTTGCAAGTGATTTAAAAAAAATAATATTTTCACCGTACTGCCGTATTTGTCTACATGTAATTGGACGTTTTAGTATAAAAGTGCCATTAAAGATTAAAAAAACTGAATATACCAAATTCCGAGTTTTTATTGTATAACTCCTCGATATTTGCTCTTATCTACTAGTAGTTCAAATTTCAACAGTAGATGCGACTGTTCATGCTAAAAATTTGGCTGATAAATAATTACAGCTCTCTAGCTCTTTGTTTTTTTAGAGCAAAATTTGTCTGTGTGCGTCTAAGCGGACGTTTTGAAACTTTTCAAAAACGTCCGCTTGGACAAATACAACAGTATCATACCATGACATTTTTTTAAAGAACAGTAAGGTACTTTTCGTGTGACAGTACTTTCAAAATCGGTAGAACGCGTCCTACTATAAACACTTTACTGTTAACGTAATAGATTGAAAACAATCTCAAAATCGACGAATGATTTTTTCTGAATACGACAAAGCTACCAAGAGGGACTTTAGTAGGACGTTATTTTTTCAGTTCGTCCCCGGGACTTTTAAGGACGCAGAAGAATTTTTTGAAGTTTGTTTTGAGGAACATAAGAGCCGTTTTTATATTACTAAATTAAATTATCACCACGAAAACTAGGAGCGGGCTTACCCCATTAAACTTTAATTAAAGGGTCAGCGACAAAGGTAACTGGTGTAGTTGTTCGAACCGGGTTTACCACTTCAAAGGGTGATTTGGTTCGGTCAATAATGTTTCCATCACCGGTTGGTTTTGGTTTTTATGAAGATGCGGTTCGATTTATTGGAGTCTTGGCCGTATTGGCTATATTAGGAGATGCTTATTCATTCTATATATTCTATATTCATGAAGAAAACTGGTACAAGAAACTGCTTTAAAATAAACCAATCGAAAAAACAATTTCATTTAAATTTGCACAGTTCTTGGATAACGCATTTTTTAAAGTGTCTTGGATGCTCAAACCGGAAATTTTGACCAAAACCCGGTACTATCACTGGTAAAAATACCGTTGTTTTCGTCTATTAGCACAATATGGCCAATACACTTTTTATTTTGGCATGTCCCTCTATAAAGACAATATGGACCAGAAGAGAAAATATGTCAATTTTTTCGAAAATTATCTTCCAACTTTTTTAAAAGTTTTTTATAGAACTCTTATTCAAATAATATTTATAAGATCTATTTTTTCGGAAAAATATCGATAGAAACATGTTTTCAGGAGATTTTACGGAAGAGAGTCGTCATTATTTTTCAATCAAAATAAATTTGTATTATTGAAAATTGGCTTATGAAAGTTATTGAAGCATTTTTCAAAATAAATACAATATGGCAATATCTCAGTTGTCCTTAAGAATTTGTTTTAATGCAACCAACATTTCTCCGAATTATAACTAGAATGTCATAAAAGATATCAACAAACGGTTTTTTGTTTCATATACCTTTAGGTAAATTTTTGACATGGCAAACTTTTTGATTTATTTCAAGTCAACCGGTAATTGATGTTTTAAACCGAAATTTCAGGAGTTCGAATCTCAAAAGGCACATTATTTCGCTTATTTTAATCGTAATGTCTGTCTTCTTGAAAAAATCGGTCTCTATGTGGTAATAGATTAATCTTAAAGGGATGTGGGTGACAATAATTGGGCCCTTTTTGACACATTTGCAAGTAAAGTTTCTGAGAAACCTGGCTTCAAAGATAATCATTTTGTCTTTTAAATGAGTAGAACAACTCTTGAGAAAGATGCCAGTATATTCAGAGCATATGATACTTCAACCTACGCTCAGAAAACGATTTTCAGGAGGCATCCCTAAAAGCATTAAAAAGCCTACTCCTCATTCCTTCCTCATCATTTTCTTACTTCCATATATGGATGGGCATCCCAAAATGAAGCCTATTTTCAAAAAAATTCTTCTAGTGGTCAAAACAGCTTATTTAGGACCCTAAAGCGAAAGCCTACTCCTCCTTGAAAACATATAGAAAAGTTTCAATTTGTGAATTAAATTCACCACAGAGCCTGGTTTATAGTCAAAATGAAGACCCTTTTCCAACCTTTCTCTCCAAAGTCTCAGAAAAGACTTGTGAATTCCTAGTTTTTGTTGAAATTCTGAACTTTTTTGGAAATAAAAAAAAATGAAATTAGACGATTGTTGGCAGTATTTCGACATTAGTTTCTTCATTTTCACTATTCAAACATTAAAAATTTTAAGATTGAAATTAGTAACTTTAATTTCGAATCTTAAATTTTCAAAATTATAAATTATGATTTTAAACATAAAATATTTTTTTATCTAAAACCGATTTTATTTGGAAAAATTAAAAAATAATAATAAGGACTCTAAGACAAACAACGAGAAATGCTCTTCAAAAATATCTAATAACTCTCCATTATCGTCATTCACACGATGTTTTGCCTCAAAAAACCGGTAATTTCAAATGAATTTCACCAGTGAACCGGTTGAACTTGGAAAACACAACCAAAGTTTGCCTGTCAAACATTTACCTAAAGGTAATGAAACAAAAAAACGTTTGTCGATATCGTTATTATAATCTTCGAGTAATTCATGTTGACAAGAGTCGGTTGCATTTAAAAAAAAGCTAAGTTAGACACGCAAACCGCAGTACTGACATTTTGGTTTATTCTCTAAGGACAAAATGTCAAAAAGCTTAATTTTGAAGCAGTTTTTAGGCTATAATGCGAATCTTAGATTTGATAACAGTTGTTGTGCCCCCATCGTTACCTTGTGCAATGACTGTTGGAACTGTTTATTCTCAATCTCGTCTAAAAGCAAAAAATATTTTTTGTATTTCCCCGGCTAGAATCAACGTTGCAGGCAAAATCAAAGTTTGCTGTTTTGACAAGACTGGCACTTTAACGGAGGAAGGACTTGATTTTTGGGGAGTTTTAAAGGGAAATGATTTATCTGGGAAAGTCGTCAGAAAACCAGCAGAAGAACTTGACCAACAATCAAAATTACTTCAAGCAATCGCAGCTTGTCACAGGAAAGGGTTAAAAAGACCATAAAATGTCATCTGAAAATCGGTGTTTAATTACAATGCTCAAGCATTTTAGGATATTTTCTTTTTTTTAAAAGACTTAAGTTAATTTGCCAAAATTTCTATCTGACCCTTATGAAGTTTGACGATAATAAACGGACAGCTGATTGGTGATCCGCTTGATATAAAAATGTTTCAATCTACAGGGTGGCATTACAGTGACAGTGAAAAAGATGATTCGATGAGATTTCCTACAGTTAAACCAATATCTCCTGCTACGTATACTGATAAGCCAAATCTGAGTATTGCAATTTTAAAAAACTTTCCTTTCAGCTCAGAGTTAGGACGCCAATCAGTCGTGGTTAGAAGTACACACGCAAAAACTCCATATTTATTTTTAAAGGTAAAGTTTTAGTATCAACTTTCTTTTTTTCCATTAAGGAGGGAGGGAGTGTCCGCAAAAGGTCGTTAAAGAGCAAATAACGTTTGCTTTGATTTAACCACTAAAACTTCAAAATATCATCAATTTTTTTAGGTGGGCCACGCTAAGGTAGCTTTTTTTTTTAGGGCAACCCACCCTTGTCGGTCGAATAACTCGCAGGCCATAATGAGATATTCGACAAACGGTTTTTGTATCATGAAAGCCAAGTAAATTTCTGACACGGAAATTTTTTCGTTTTTTTTTCTCGGGTCAACCGGTTCACCGATAATTGGCGGTCAAAACGGCAAAATGGTTTTGACAGAATCCATCACTGAAAAATTTTTGTTAATATATCTTTTTAGGTATTTTTTCAATAGAAATTTTCTGGCAACAATATTTTCGAAATTTTGAACCAACCTAGGGGAGGTCAAATTACCCCACCTTTTGGAATTGTTTATAATTAAATAGCGTTGTTTGATATGGCTTATATATCTTGGGGTTAGTTTTTCAAGAGAAATTTTTTGGCGAACAATATTTTTGAAATTTTGGAAACCACCTAGGGGGGTCAAATTACACTTTTTGGAGATCTTTTGATAATAAAATTAGGTGTTTTGATAATGGCTATATATATTCTTGGGTAGTTTTTCAGAGAAAATTTTTTGGCAACAAATATTTTAAAATTTGAAAGCCACCTAGGGGGGTCAATTACACTTTTTTGGCATCTTTATAATAAATAGGTGGTTTGATATGGCTATTACATTCTTGGGTAGTTTTTCAATAGAAATTTTCTGGCAAACAATATTTTTTGAGATTTGACACCACCTGGGGGTCCAAATTAGACTTTTTTTTGAATCACTATAACAAATAGGTGTTTTGATAATGGCTATATACCATCTCTTTGGTAGTTTTTTTCAAAAGAGAAATTTTCTGCAAACAATATTTTTAGATTGGACCCACCGGGGGGTCAAATTAACACTTTTTCTGAATCGTATTATAAACAAATAGGTGTTTTGGTTTTGGCTTATATTCATTCTTTGGTAGTTTTTCAAGGAATTTTTTGGCAATAAAATTTTATAATTTGAAAAACAGGCAAGGTATCAATAACAAATTCCTGTATCTTCAAGACTGGACCATCATCATTAACATGAAACTTATACTTTAAAATATATTTTTTTCGAGAGAGATTGGTCTGGCAATATTATTTTGAACATCTACATGGACTCACATTCCACTGTTCTGTTTGTGTTCACACTGATTCAGTGTTTTATATGGCTATATAACTTTTTTACGGTAGTTTTTTTAAGAGAAATTTTATGGAAATTATTTACATTTGGAAATATCATTACATGTTTTCGGACATTCGACACAAGCCATTGGTGGTCAGATTTACAGCCATTTCATACATTGAAGCCAGAATAAAAAAACTTCATTATTTGTTCAACTTTAGAAAGATATAATTTTCGTATGGCGATTTAAGCGCGGGACATAGTTTTTGGGTCCATCACCGCCGAAAACGCAAAAAAGTATAACTTACCTGCGATTGGGCAACCATTTATATCCGCATGTATTACTACTCATTTATCACATTTATTTAGAGTTATGTTTCGCTTGAATTTTCATAAATAACGGTTCATTGCCTATTAATTTATAAAAAAATAATTGCCGGATTGTATTAAAAATAAAAAAAAAATTATATTTTTGACCATGTAAAAATTAAAATATCACAATATTATTGCCAAAAAATTTCTCTTGAAAAACTACAAAGATGAATATAGCCAAAACACAACACTATTTGTTATAAAGATTCAGAAAAAAGTGTACTTTGACCGCCCAGGTGGTGTCAAATCTCAAAAATATTCGTTTGCCAGAAAATTTCTCTGAAAACTACCAAGAATGTATATAGCATATCAAAACACCTATTTGTTCAAGTGGATCAAAGAAAGTCTAATTTGACCCCCCCAGGTGGTGTCAAACTCTCAAATATTGTTTGCCAGTACATTCTATTGGAAAAACTACCAAGAATGATATACGCCATATCAAGAACAACCTATTTGTTATAGAGATGGTCCAAAAAGTGTAATTTGGATCCCCAGGTGGGTGTGTCAAATTTTGCAAAAATAGTTGTGCCGAATAAAATTTCCTCTTGAAAAATACCAAGAATACTATATAGGCATTAACAAAAACCTATTTATTATAAAGATTCAAAAAGTCTAATTTGACCCCCCAGGGTGTGGTCAAATCTCAAAATATTCGTTGCCAGAAAATTCTATGAAAAAGCTACCAAGAAATGTATATAGGCCATATCAAACACCTATTTGTTGAATAGAGATTCCAAAAGTGTAATTGATCCCCAGGTGGTGGTCAAATTCAAAAATTTGTTGCCAAAAATTTCTCTTGAAAAACTCCCAAGAAATCCTATATACATATCAAAACACTATTTTATTATAAAGCATTCCCAAAAAAGTGTAATTTTTGACCCCGCTAGGTGTTTCAGAATTTTAAAAATATTGTTTGCAAAAAACTTTCTCTTGAAAAACTACCCAAGAATATATCTAGCCATATCAGAAAACACCTATTTATTAATAAAGATTCCAAAAAGTGTAATTTGACCCCCTAGGTGGTGTTCAAATTTTCAAAAAATCATTGTTGCCAAAATTTCGTCTTGAAAGAACAACCCAAGATATATAGCCATATCAAACACCTTATTTATTTATAAAGGATTCCAACAAGTGTAATTTGACCGCCCTAGGTTGGTTTCAAAATTTCAAAAATATTTGTTGCCAAAAAATTTCTATTGAAAAACTACCCTAAAAACGTATATTAACGCAAAAAATTTTCCAGTGATGGATTCTGTCAAAACCATTTTGCCGGTTTTGACCGCCAATTATCGGTGAACCGGTTGAACCGAGAAAAACAAAAAAAATTTTTCGTGTCAGAAATTTAACTTGGCTTCATGATACAAAAAACCGTTTGTCGATATCTCATATGGCCCTTCGAGTTTATTCGACGACAAAGGGTGGGTTGCCCTAAAAAAAAGCTTAACCTAAGGGTATCTGTTCTGAGAGAACCAGACTAGAATGCGACAAACGTTTTTTGCATCTGAATCTTTAGCATGTCGAATTTGTATGGTAGAAATTTTTATTTTTTTTCCGGTGAGTACCGGTTTACCGGTAATTCGCAAAAAAAATCGTTTTTTTCGGTCATTTTTGAGCAATTTCGATGACTGATTTCTGGTCCACGCGTGAATCTTTCATACCGCATGATTTTTTTCCAAGGTTCACATGCAGAAAACCGATTTGCCGGCTATCTTGTCTAGTTCTCCCAGTCGAAATCATTAGTGGCCCACCTTAAAAAAAACGATCCTTGAAGATAGTTTTTCATTTTGGCTTAAGTCTTCTTGTGTCGCTTATGTGTGAAGGAGTGTATCCATAAAAAAATTAAAAATAATTTTTCACAAGCTACAGGATAGTTCTACACGGTGAATGATCTTGCTAGTATCATAAAAGCCCTGTATGTCTAATTTTTTTATAGAGAAAGGGGGTACTGTTCGCTGAAATTGATTTCAACCAGGGCGTCGGTGATATTATTGAGATTAGCCAATTTGTAGAACTAGCCTTCAGCTTGCGTGCAAGATGTGTCAAAACTTTTTTGTATG
>SCLH01000681.1:155180-198083 GCA_004367855.1 Oikopleura vanhoeffeni | reverse complement strand
GCTGGCTTGACATATTTAAAAATATTTTTGAAGATATTTGAAAAAACACTAAAAATGGGTGATTTCAAATTGCATTTGGATAAGATGATTATGCTGTGAAGCTTGATATGACATTAATAATAAGGTGTAAAACAGTGAGACTTTTAAAAAACGAATTTTATAACTGACTATCTTCTATTGTTGGCAAAACATCCCTTTTTGAATATTCATTTAAAATAAAATTAGTGCCAAATTTTCAAAACGCTGTTAGACGCTAAATAATCAAATTTTTGTCTAAAAAATAAAAAAAGGAGCTTAAGAAGCAGTAATTATAACTTAATAAATAAATACAAAAATATAATTTATAAGCCAAAAGTAGCAATAAAATAATTATTTATAACAAGAAGTCCACTGGCATGATCCACAGAAAGGATCAGGATTATGTGAGCTGATTCTTAGCACTTATCAACATTTTAGGGATTTTCTTTTGTTCACAAACTGTTAAAAAAAGCCTCAAATGCCGAAGCGAAAAGGAGTGTTATGTTTTTTATTTAATTGATGAAAATTGAGCTTCAAATCGCCGTAAGGCCGATTAAAGGAAGGATTTTAAGTTTTTGGCTTTAATTTTGTTGAAAAATGAGCCCCAAATCGGCGATGGCGGAAAGAAAGGATTTACAAGTTATGCTTTTTATCAATTTTGTTGATAAATAGCCCTAATCGCCTAGGCCGATAAAAGAGGTATTTTAGTTGAAGTGGATTTTATGTTTTTATTGAATTTGTTTAAAAATGAGCCTGAAATGAGTCCCGAAGGCGATTGAGTGTGGGTGTCGCTGATTTTGACAGTTTATACAGCTATTTTTGGATAACTAGCTAAGCTGATATCCCAAAAATTCGTGCATCTTGAAAACAACTTTCACGTGAATTGTGATTTACAGTTATCTGATACAATTTTTTACGCCGACACTACGTTTAAAAGCGTCCTAAAAAATTGTTAAGTACGCATTTCCTCCGTCAATTTTACCATTTTTTATTATTTTTCATGCTCCAAAGAAGGCCTCACACATATTGCATTATTGTCCTTTACTCGGGATTTTGCTTTTGGCGGAAATAAAATCGAAAAAACAAAAAAATTTTATGTGGTTAGTTTGGGAGGCTTGGCAACAGCTATTCTCCTCCACAGTTTAGGAGATTACAGTTTTGTCTCATACTGCATCTGGAAGCACAGACTGTTGACAAACTCCAAGAGTTTTTTGAAAATTTTGATTTGGCGTCTCTTGGGGCCATGTTAACTTTTCATTTTTTGCCTTAATTTTTGAAATGCTCAGTTTTAGAGGCTAACGCAAAGGTATCTCCTCACCAGTTTTAAAGTACAGTTTCGACTCATACTGCATCTGAAAGCCACAAGACTGTTTCGAAAATACATTAAGAGTTTTTTTATTTTGATTTGGGTCTTTTGGGGCCATGTCAATTTTTATATTTGATTTGCGAAAATTTGGAAACAAAAAAAATTTGACAAAATGCTCAAAATAATTTTTCGATTTCAAACACTTTTTTAAAGGATTTGGTGCTTTTTTAACTTTGAGTCGTCAAGAATCCAACAATAAGCGCACTCTTCAATTAAAATATAAATTAATCAATAATTTGTTGTTTTCGTTATTGGCGCCAAACATAATTCTGAGGAAAAAGCGCTTTGTACATGTATTATTTGTGAGTAGCTTCTCTGGAGTCTGACACAAAAAAATGATTAAAAATGGCTGAAAATTGAAGGAGAAAATGCGTAGTGAGTGTTTTTTAGGATGCTTTTAAAACGCAGCCAACGCCCCGCTGCTAGTGTATGCGTAGGTGGGATTTGTTATATCAGATCACTGTTGAATTACAAATCACCGGTGAAATTTTATTGTATTAATTGTTCATAAAAAACTCCATTAAACAAATTAAAAATTTTACAATCGTTTTTGGGTCATTTTAGCATTTTTGGAAAAATTGTACCAAGATTTTCTTCTCCTCATTCACTTATTTATCGATCACATGGGTCATTTTGGGGCCTTAGGGGACTTTCAAAATCGGTCCTGACCGACCGCGGCCACTCTTATAGACTTCCAATATTCTAGTAAAATTCTCAGAATTAAGCAAATTTTTGTTGAAAATCCCCAGTTGTTGGTCAAGTCAGCCACCGCAAGCCAGCAAACCTGCTTGATATAAGCAAGTCAAGCCAAGGGTCTCTGGCTTGCTTGACTTGGTCAAAGCCAAGTCAGTCAAGCCACCAAAGTCAAGCCTGGGTGCCGAGGCCTGTGATACTACTCTGAGGGTGAACCCTTCAGCTGTTATTGATCGAAAATTTACGCTACTGACGCTAACTTTAATATATTTTTATGATGGAATAAAATAAGGAAATATATAAAGGAATAAAGAATATATTATAGTAACAAATATTTATGAGGATCGCATATGTGAAATTCTTCCAAATATTCATGTTTCTCAAACTATATGGGCAGATTCTTTTGACGAAACAAAAAAGTAATTTGGTAGTTGCTTGAAGTTGGTTTTCATGCAGGTTCATGCAGAATACACAATGCTTCAAGCCATCACAATTTTATGCTAAGTCTGCGAACCTAAAATAATTTTCGTTACTTTACTTTTGCGACCGGTACCATGAATTTGTTAGAAACAATTTATAATTTATTGAGAGAGCCCACCCCACGCATGACATCACGAAGACCATATATGTACACCACAGAAACAAATTCTGGCATTCAACTGCCAAGTAAAAAAAGTTCAGTGCAGAATTTTCTTTGATAAACCGGTTTATTGTAACGGATATTATTTCATACACGTATTTTATGTAGTATTTTCAGTATATCTTACTAATTATCTTGTATATCTGACGAAGACTGGCGGATAATAGTTCAAAGGCCGCAAGGATTAAGAGGGGTTGTGTTTTCATGCCGGGTCTTGACTTTGTGTCGCGTGACAGCAAATGGAGTTTTTTGTGGCAAGGATTAAAAGGGTTTGTGTTTCGCCTGGCCCTACATTTTGTGCCACGTGACCAAAATAAAATTTTAGGGTTACCTCAAGCGTGGTAGCGAGGAGGTAGCGAGTTCTGCCTGTTTGATCGAGTCTTTCTCGGTTTCTTACTCAGTAAATTTAAATTAAAAATAAAGAAAAAACCACGGTCCAAGGGGGTTATCACAACTGAAAGGAAACATTAAAAAATAAATAATAAACCTCAACATCATAATTCATCTTAAGGGGTAGCAGCGATGTGGCAGACTGGCGTCAATTCTTGACGAAAATAATATTGGTTTTATTTTTTTGTGCTTATGACATGTTAGCTGAACAAGAATAAATGTTTAGCCAATAACCAGCTCATTCAAATCATTTTTTCGATTTTAGGAAATATTAGTTCGAACTTTTATTTTTAATTCGTTATTTTCAAAAAAATTCAAAACTTCATAAAATTTTCACGCATTTTCACCACCAAAATTTTTTTGTTTTTGAAATCTGTGAATAAAAACGAAAAAAAATGGCCACTATTTACTTTTTCATGCATGTTACATATCTTCTGACTGTGTTCAAAAAATCATTAACATGTTATGTTGTCATTTTTTTTGTTCGATTTTATTTCAGAGAAATAATATGAAAATTTTTCAACCTACTCAGGAGTCCAAATTTTAGGTCCAAATTATTATGTTGTTGATTATTCTTGAAAAATCAGGACGAATCTTGTGTTATTTTCTGGTATCTTATTCGTATGTTTCACCGATTGGAAGGGCTTAAACGAATATCGTTTCTGAGCTACTGATGAAATTACAAACTCGCTTGTGACAACCGCGGTTTGTTGCCAATTTTGGCACGCAATTGTTATAAAATTTATTTAATTCACAAAATTCATATTAAATTTGGGTGTTATAGGCTACTTTTCTTTTCAAAGTTCAGGGAAAATATGGATTTAACGCAAAATAAAAGGTCAATTTTTTTTCCTACACCTAAAAAGCTGTTTTCTTTTTTTCATGGGGAAAAAAACTTTCATATTTAGGAATTTTCATTTATGAATAATTATTCTCCCCTAATTAGCGCATAACAAACAAAATGCCTGAGGGTTTATGAAATATTCGCCTTTTATAAGGGCGGCACAGGGACGCATTCGACTCCAAAAAAAAATTTGGAAACTGAGAAATTTTGTCATAACTCCTATCGTGGTCCTTTGGTGAATTTGAAGCAAACAAAATTGCTTATGACTTTTTGAAATTTAACTAGTCGAGTGTCTATAAATGACCAAATCAATAGATAGGATCACTAGAAACGGCTGTTGAAAACCGGAAGTGTATATAAAATTTTTTAAGTTGACAATCAGTTTTTTCAATATGGATGAAGTCTGATGCTAAGTCATGCATTTTCAGAAAATTGGGCCAATCTAGAGGGCCTAAAATAAATTGCCGGTGTGACAATTACGGTTATTTTGTCTGCATTGTCACTAAAATTTTTAGTAAGAAGTGTCACCTTGAATTCAGTATTTATTTTTCCTTTTTGGATTTTCATTTTTGACTTGAAAAACGAGAGACTTATCAAATCTAGCAGACTCGCCTACTCCGCGCTACCACGCTTGAGGTAAACCAAAACTTCATTTGTGTCACGTGGCACAAAGAATTACGGGCCAGAGCGAAAACACTAAATCCCCTTAATCCCTTGGCACAAAAAACTCAAATTATCACGCACAAAGAGAACCAACTAACCCCTGCCAATCCCTTACCCGCTTCGACTATATCCGCCAGTCTTCCGATCATATATAAGATTTGATTTTGAAACACAACTTAAAAACTAACTTTTTTTTCAAGAATTCTCAAAATAAGTGAACAGTTAATTTCATAATAAATGGAATAGACCAATTGGCTGATCCAGCTGATTTAGAAAAATTAGTGCCACTGAGATTCAACTTGCCAAAAAAATTGCTTCCAAATTATATCACGGCAACGAATGTCAAATCAAATTATCAAATTTCTACATGAGTTTTTGATTTCACAGTTTGAATGAAAACAAAACGTTTCATGATCAAAAAGCATTGTATTTTTGCCGTAATTTGGCATCGCTTCGTGACCCGACATCCCAAATTCTATATAAATTTTTAGATTATTAAATCCAGTGAGTTTGCGTTTCTAACATAAAATTTCGACCATAGTTTTCAGCGATTATCTTATGGCATGATTAATAATTACTTTTTTATATAGTTTTCAGATTGATTTCAAAGGATATCATATATTATCATTATAAAATACCCTTCAATTATGATAAAGTATTTTTACAAATCAAATTTTATTGTTGGTTTCAAACGTCGTGATTTCGACTGAAAAAACTAGCTTTTTTCTCAAGAAATATAAAAGCCAGAGAATCATCTGGAACATCCAGATAAGAGAATTGTGAAAAATGTTTAGCATTTTTAACTAGACAAATCGTAATAAGTTTATTTCTGGAACGAAACTATCAAAAAACGAAAGTCTGCAACCGGCACACTCTGATTGTGCCCGTTAGGGTACTGGTCGCTAAAATTAACATTTTCTCGATGAAAAAATAGCCAAAACAGGTGTCTTAGGAAACTGATCAGATATAGTCTCTTGCTAGAACTATCCTTAAGGGGTAGCGTCGCAAAAATGTACTTTTGTACTCCACTTTACCAGATACTAACGCTTCGAAACTTTTGGAATGCATTTGTAGATCTATGGCGAGTTCGTAAACACCTAACCGAATTTTCAACAATTACTTCAGCCTTAGAGCTTGCATAAGATTTCACTTCAACTTAGTAGCATACACGAAAACACTTCTGGGATTGTCATAATGATCAAAGTTTTTTATAAATGAGCAACTAGTTCTTTGTTAGAACTGCAAAAAAGACCGCTAATTTCAAATTTTTGTATTTCAAATCTATCTCTTCCTTTGAGTAACATTTTCAGAATGAGAGTATAAATGTTGTGGAAAAGATGGAGAAATATGTTTTGTTAATATGATGGAGCAATGAATTTTAAATTTTTGTTAAATTCTTAGGAGAATCCCATTTTAGTAACCGGAAGTGGAAAAGCTGCGAAAATAAAAGTCTCCGAATTATCGAGTACCACCAACATTAAAGCTTGATTCATCTGATCAAAAATGCTGCTTACAGCCTTTTGATATTTTCGAGTTTCTGGTCAAAAGTGGGTTTGCAATTTTTCCAAAAAAATACTCAGAAAAATTGAGAAAAAAAATTAAAATTTTCAAATTTTATTGTGTATTTTTCTTTGTTTTTTAATAAGTTTATGCCTTCTGAGTGTTTCGCTAGCAGAATTTCGTCGCTATTCACCCAAAATACCCAAAAAGAGGCGACGCTACCCTCTAAGTTGTTGTCGAAAAACAACTCAATTCATTTTTGTGACAAACAACATTAAAGATAACAACGAGGACCTATGCCGATGGGAAACTATCTCTTCCCGTTCATGTGAAATGAGCTGAAAATTTTGACACAAGTTAGAAGAAATAGTATAGCCAGCATAAACTTGATCGGTTTTTCTAATTTCGCTTTAATGACTGCAAAAGTAGATAATGGCTTAATTGCACTTTATTTATTTTTGTGTACTTAATGCTTAATTTAGTCGCCACCCAAGGGGGAAGGCTTAATTAAGTACACAAAAATAAATAAAGATCATTTATACTGGATACTTAATGGAGGTTAATTCATTTTCTGCTTAAACATCATTAAGCCATTATTTTTTAGTACTTTAATGATCTTTTAATAACTGAAAAAAAATACTTATTTACATAAAGTTTTTTACTAAATAAAATTTTTCAGCATTTAATGGAAAAAAATATTTTTTTTTTTTTTCTGAACTAAAAAACTGAACTCAAAAAAAAATATTTTCAATTTAACCATTAATACTTTTTTTCAGTTTAACATTTTTTCTTATGTTCCCCATGAAAATGCTTTTGTGCATTTTATTACTGAGAGCCCAAAGTGTACACGAATAGAGAAACGAATTATAATACGGGAAAAACGGTTAAGGGGGATTGTGATCGATGTAAAGAAAGCGTAGGCTATTATAAACCGAGGTCTGGAAAGTGGTAAACCATTGTGAATCGAACGCTTAGGGGACATCTACCCCCCCTACGATTATAGAAAAACGTTAATCTTTGATGTAGTATGCTTTGATTTTAGAACGCTCTTGGACCTATAGTCATTGAACTTTTAGAACGCCTCTTGGGAACATAGGACAGTATACGTCATTTTAAAATTTGGGAACCGGGCTCTTGGGGAGATTTTACGCTATTTCGAAATTTTAGGAACGCCTTTCGGGACTCCACGCTATCTTAATTTTAGGAACCGCTTTTGGACTCAACGCCATTTTCAAATTTAAATGATGTTCTGACAACTTTGCCATTTTCTTCACATTTTAGGAACGCTCTTCGGACATCTACGTAGGCAGCAGGTGTAATCGAAGCTACAGATAGCAATGCAATTCAGAACAAACATGAGATGTTCTTTCATAATTTGCCAGATTTATTAGGAAAAGTTTTAAAATATAATGTATATTCATATTATTGTTGTGAAAACTTTTTCGAACCAAATTTTCTCTTAATAACGGAAAAATTGATTTCTAAAATTTCGTCATTTTTTTCTGGTACAGACAAAGCTGAGTTTTTAATCTCCGAAGTATTATCTTTTCTTCAACCAAAAGTGGCTTCTAAGTATTATAAAGAGTGTTAATACTTTTTTTTATAATTTCTTTTCCCAACGGAACTTTCATTCTCAAAAACGTTACTATCTCTATAGCGCGCCCTTGTTTCGAATTCCACTGATGTTTGTCTGAGTGATTGTTTAGTAATTACTGGTCACTTACACACCGATAAAATTTAGCGGTTCCGATTATCAAGACCCTGCCCTATAATCATAATGAATTGACAAAAAAATGTTTAAGAAAAAGCGTTTGATATTTTGAACCGTTTCTGAAAATTCCACTTAACCCAACTATAGAATTTTTTTTAAAGGGACGATATCAATAAACTTCAGACATTGTCGGGTTGTACGTCCGCTAACTCAAGTAATATAATAACTCTGCACAGTCCGAAAATTCTTCTTTAAATATCCAAAGTTTTTTTTCCATGTAAAAGAGTAAAAATTTTGGCAAAAGTAGAGAAAAACAGCTTGTTTTTTGAGAAAAAATTCACCGTTAAGGGGGTACTCAACGGATTTTTTTTAATTTCAGGTTCTGAGGACATTAAATCTGCACCAAATTAGCCTCGGAAGGACCACAAAATGCATTTAAAAAGTCAAGCCAAGTCAAGTCAAGCCAGGCAATATTTTTGGTAACGTCAAGTCAAGTCAAGCCAGAAAAATTTGCTGGCTTGCCGAGGCCTGGTATATCATATCTTGTTTCAACACTTTTGAATAAAAAATGATTTCGTATTGTACAATACACAATCGTTTTTTATTCTAACGTGTTAAAACAAGATATACTGTATATGTCAATTTCAGCGACCTTAACCACATTAAAATTAAAAAAACTCCCTAGCACTTTCAGGTTAAATACCAAATATTATTTTTTTTTTATTTTATACATAATTTTGAGGAGGTAGTTGCCCATCACTGGTGGGTGTTCAAAGCTCTAACTTTTTAACTGTGTTTTCCTCGGAGTCAAAAAATGTGATCCACACGAATAACATTGAATTTGTCTTTGAAATTGAATAAAAAAAATTTTCAAATTTTTTTTAATAATTTAAAAAAAGTATTTGACTTTAATTGTTTTGCGAAAGTTTTATGAAATAATTTTCAAAAATCTTCCACGGAGGAGTTGAGAAGTTTAATACGGAGCACTTTCAGGTTTTATATTCAATAATCCATAAAAAAGGTTTGTTGTGAAAAATTTTGAGGAAGTAATGATTGTCGCAACTTTTTGGACTGAAATTTGAAAAGTTGTCGAAGATAATTAATTCTCCACGAAGTTAAGGAGGGCGGTGAATTTTGACAGATTTGCATTTTTTCAAATTTTTTTCTCTTGATGATTAACTTTTTTCCACTTCAAAATTTTTGGATAAAAACTTTTTCGAACGAAAGTTGCCACTTTTGAGCTAACTTTTTTGAATCTGATTTTTCAAAGATTGATTTTTTTTACCTCATAAATCGTCATTTAAAAAAACACTCACAAAACGCGCGTTTGCTATCGAAGGTGTCTAAATTAAAGTAAAATTGATTTTTTATTCTTAGTTAATAAGAAGCCGTGAAAAACGGTCTTCACCACTTATTAAAATTTAATCAATTTGTTTTCATACGATTTAAACGTAAAATGAGAAATACAAATTTCTGAACAAAAAGGGAAAAATCCAAAATTTTAGCTCATCAAAGGAAATATATTTTTTGAGTTAACTGAAATAAATTTTACGTTGTGGATAGGTCGGCTTACCAATTTGACAAATTTCGGTCAAATAATTTCTGTTTAATTCTGGATAAAAAAGAAAGTCGATGGATTTCTGCCAAACAGTATTTTCGTTCCAAAAATTTTTATTCAGAGTATAAACGAGAGCAAAGAAACATAGCGAGGAAATATTTGAACACAGTTAAAAGTGACAATCTCAATATTTTCAGCTAGTGATTCCAGAAAAATAATTTTGTAAATTTTGAACAAGAAATAAGGAAATTTTTAAAATATTTCCAATTATTTTTGACCAAAAATCACAAAACCATGTCATATGATTTCTTAAAGAGCATATAAAAAATATGTGGTTACCTACGCGAAAAGTGAAAATTGTCATTTGGAAAAGTGTTTTTCGTTGATTTCATACAAATATTTAAAAAACACATGTACAAACATTAAGGCATTTTTTTCATAATGTTCGGAAGGGAGTCGGTGCATTTTGACAGAGACGGATTTGAGCTTATGTTTCATGATCCAGGCAATTTTTCTATTACAAAATATGCGAATTATTGCGTTTTTAGAAAATTTTGAGTTCGAATCAAACTTTTCGAATTCGACAAGTCATCAGAAATTTTTGAAAAAAGTTCCGAACATTGTGAAAAAAATCAAAATGGTCACTTTTACTTTTCTTGCAGGTAACGTTAAGTCATTCAGAGGATAATCAAATGTTATTAAAATCAAGAAATAACTTTTAACTGTTTAAAGTGGGTTGTTGTTTAAAGGGTTTGTTAAAGTTAAAATCAGGGGTCGGCACAATTGGATCGGAATCGGATCGGTGGATCGGACCGGGATCGGAATCGGTTTCCGATCCGTCCAATCTTTTCAAAAGACAACCGATCCGATCCCGATCCGCCTTCGACCAATATGGGAATCATTTTAAAATCCCCTTTAATCGATCCGATCCGATCCCAAAAAATTTGAGGCGACCGATCCGATCCCAATCTGATCCCAATCCGATCAGAAAAAAATTTGAGGCGACCGATCCGATCCAAAAAAATGTGCCGACCCCTGGTTGAAATATTAAAACGTTGCATATATTTAAATATTATGTTTTAAGTAATAATTGAATTCCAAAACATGAAATTCAAAATCAAAACCAGTCAATCGGGATTTGTCCAAAAATAGATTTTAAAATTTATATTACCGCAAAAGACGATCTCCTATAGTCTAGGACCTAGACACCAAAACAAAAATTGAAAACGATATTTATAATCAAAGATTGCCAAATCGAAGAAGTTCTCTACCAAATTTTAATCAATTTGGTATCTATTTGATATTAATTAAAGATTTTTAGGCACTCCTGGGCAGAGTTTCAACTGGAAAGCGTTCCGTTTATTATTTGCGTTCCGCGTTTCGTTCCGTGACCTTTCGTTCCGCGTTCCGTTCTGCGGCCTTCGAACGTTCCGTTTTGCTTAAATTATTCATTAGCTATTTCATCAATATATTTTTCTTAAGTTTAAAATATAGTATTAAATTTATAGGATGGACCTTCCATACTATTTTTTAATATTTTAAATAAATTTGTGGCTCGCCGGATATCCGGTATACTGGAAAAACCGGTTAAATTTTAAATTGTTGGTATCTCGGTCCCTGGTCATGATAAGAGTATGACTTTTTAACCATTTGCTTTCAAATTTTCTGAGCATTTTTTATGAGCTCAAATTTTGTAATATTACCCCAAAAGATCAAATTTGAAAAATAACCCGCATGGGGTCAAATCAAAAGTCATATGAAAGTAAATTTCATGACAATTCCGAAATATGAAAATGATTTTTTCTCTTATGTAATATTACTCCAGAATGTCTTTATTGAGGATTTCGGCCCCTTTAATTTCAAAATCTCAATAATCCGAGATCTTTAGGTCCCAAAAAGTTCAGCACCAAAAGCACTTCAATTTTCCGGCAAATATTTCTATGGTTAAATTTTCAAATATGACCTCAAAAGGCAAAATTTCATGAATGATCCTTATCGGGTCATATTACGATTCATATGAAAGGAAATTTAATGAAGATTCCAAAAATATATAAATAATTATTTTTAAATGTAGTATGATCCTGGAATTTCGGCCTCACAGTTCAAAACCTCAATCATTCGAAACCTTGATTTAATTCGGACTTTGCTGTAATGAGAAATTTTCACCTCCGTAATGTTTTTCGGACCGTAGCGAAAATTTTTTGTTTTCCATCATTACTCTCACCGTTCCATGTGATCCTCTGCTTTTGGGTCCTCCTATTTGAAAATATTTTTGTTCAGACTCAAATTCTTAATATTTTCAATAAAAATATAAATTATGCTGGAGACTACCTGCTTCTTTTATCGTAATTTCCCTGATTTTCTCCAAAATAAATGCAAAATTTCATTTTTTAATCATTGAAAAATATTCTCGAAATTTTTCTCAAAATTCTTGGTCAAAAATACCGTTCTGTGCCAAATCAGGAGCATCTCGAAAATACCAACGCAGCTGACGCTTATCATAGTCCTTTTTTCTTATTATCATTATTTTATTATAAAACTCCTTTTTGCGTTTCCTGTTAAAATGAAATGAAAATTATAGATGTCGTTTGTAACTGTTGGCTTTTGTAAACAAACGTAAAACCAATAAAGAAATGTTAAAACAATCAGCTTTAAGGTGGTAGCATAAGTCCGGAAGATTGTTACCTTTTTTCAGAACAATATCTGAATGAAAAATAATTTGAAAATTTAATTTTTAAGTTTTATTCTTCAATAAAAGTGTTCATTCTTGCAAACCTTTATATATTTTTTTTAACATGACTTATTATCTGTGATAATATAAAAAACACTTTTTATTGTACATCCATTTCCAACTAAACCCGACTATTGAAAAAGTCAAAAAAACGCTTATTAAAAATTTTGGTGTTGATTTGCGGAAAATTGTCATGATATTTTTAAAAAAATCGATAAAAAATATAAATTTTATAATTTTTTAAACAGCGGTGAGAAAATAAGATGGCATCCATGTAAATAGTTAAAGTATTTTTTTCTGTTTTTACTCATAAATTTGACTGAACAAAACAGAAAAAGTTTTGGACGAAAAATGCAGAAAATTTTCATAATGTTTTGAATTTTTTCGCGATTTTTACGACTTTAAAGAAGAAAACTCGAACTCAAATCATTCCTGAAATTGATAAAATTACTTTTATCAAGCTGAAACATATACAGTTTTGAGATTTTTTCAAAAGAAAAGTCGGTTTTTGGAGGGTTGAAATTAAAGGTTAAATTAAGGGTGCGATAATTGATATTTCTCAGATAACTTTTTTGATTGCCCTTTTTTGTAGAGAATTTGTCACTGAGTTTTTAAACTCTCAGGATTTGTTCTGAATTTTGATTTTTTTCAAAAAGTAGGTTTAGAAAATTTATATAGTTCAGAATTTCAACAAAAACAAGAAATTCACAAGTCGTTCCTGAGATTTTAAAGAAAATCGGAAAAAACCTTTCGCTCGGACCTTATCCAGGCTTTGCGGCTGAATTTGATGCACAAATTGGAAATTTTCTATATATTTTCAAGGCGGAGTTGGCTTTTGCGTGAGGCTCCCAAATAAGCTGTTTTAACCACCAGGGGCAAAATTTCTCCAGAAGGCTTTCGCTCGAAGATGCGCATTCATATTTGGAAGTTGAATTGGAAATAACAAGAAAAAATGATGAGAAATGAATGAGGAGTGGGCTTTTTAGTGGATTTAGGGACGCCTACTTAAAACCATTTTCTATGCGTAGGTTAGAGTATCAGATGGTCTGAATAGTTCTAGCAACTTCCTTAAGAATTGTACTACGTATCAAAGAGATAATAAATATTTCCAAAGCCAGGTTTCTCAGAAACTTCACTTGAAAATGTGTAAAAAAGAGCCCAATTATCGACGCCCACTCCCTTAAATACGATTTGGGATAACAAAGACTTTTATAGGATCGTACGTCCTCCTTTTTTGTTTCTTATAGACAGGACATACATACAACAGGATATGTTTTTTGTATTTCAGTAGTTTTCAAAAGTAGAAAGGGCTGTAAAATAGAGCAATTGAAAATCTGTAATTATGTGTATGTCGTACAGTACAAAGTTAGGCCTAATATCCCTTGAACACACTAATGATGATCTAGGAATGTGAGATTAAGAAGTGTTAGGTGGGCCACTCCTTGGAGGGCGGCTTTGGGGAGGGCAACTCCTAACGCTCCTTAACCCGCACATTCATAGATCATCATTAATGTGTTAAAATAATATCGCCTGCCAACTATCGCCGACAAAACCTTCGCAATTCCAAGATTTTTAGCTATAAATTATCTTAGTTACTAAATGGCCGAAAGTGCCAATATCGCCGAATTATGTAGGCGTTTGACGTTTTTGCCTAAAATTACTTTGAGCGCGTCATGAATGGCATAATTTTTTAGCATTTAATTTCCCTTTATTTGAATGTGGGTTTATTTGCGTTTTATGCAGTAAAATTTGAATTATGACGTGATTTCGAACGCTTACGCGTTTTATATTTTTTCGGAAAATTTTTCGGAGAAATGCTGACAAAAAATCATATTTCGAGTTCTAAGCTCGAAATTGGCAACAAAAACTCTCCTTTTATCTCTTTAAAATTGCTAAGATTACTTGATTAAAAAACTTTGGAGCTTATTTAGCCAAACATATCCTAGGAGGAGAATAGATTTTGAGTCTGCGAATTGTTAAAAACTCGGGCGGCTATTTTGGCGTTCTAAAATTGTTCAGTCGCCGGATCGCCAAAAGACGCTCTACTTGAAAAATTTATATACTGCTACCGTACGTGATCTGTGGAAGCATTTGAGCGTCAATCTGGTATTACCGCTCTGGAAAGAGATAGATTTATTTTGAAAATTGTCAACTTTTGCAACGGGATGTCTAGTACTCTATTGGTGAGAGTGGTCAGACAATAATGGTTGTGAATGTACTTTTTCCGCAAGCATTAACCGGATAGCGATCTACACATAAGCAATTTCGCGTTTTCTCCATGAACGTGTATAGGTTTTCAGTATATTTCACCGAAGAAAAATGTCCAAATCAGAGCGCATACCCCCATTAGGGGGTACTCAACGCGTTTTTTAAGTTCACGGTATAGGGGACATAATAACTCACCAAATAGCCTCAGAGAAGGCCTCAAATGCGATTTCTTCGCTCTTATCATAACAACAAAATTTCGAGATTTTTCTCAAATTTTCGAGTTTTTTCAGGATTTTTCTGAGTCATGTTTGATTTGCAGAAAAAATACAGATAAACCGTCAATATATTAATAAAAAATTCTCAACAACACAGTAAAAGTGAGTAGCACTTTTTTTGCTCGGTTTCTTGCAGTAGCTCAATTTTGAGGTGTAAGTTCGAGTATATGGAGGATGAAATAAATTTTCTAGAAACTCACAAAAGAACTGAACTTCCGCGCCTAACACAGAAATGCAATTTGTCTATAATAGGGACGATGTTTAAATAAAAAGTTTTCACTGGAACATGGAGAAGACATGTTGTGCACGCATTATATAAAAATTTAAATAAACATGTATCGAATCGTTTTTGAGAGAATATTCCTGTCAGTTTGGATTTTTACATTTTTCTTGATTCTAAGAAGTATAACGGGAATCAAAAGTTCAACCTGACGTAGAAGCAGAAGTTTTTTGGCAGTACGACCATGCGCTTTTAAATTTCGATGGACTTACAAGCGTCAGTTACGGATCGCGAAAAAGTCTTTTTCCCTAGAATCATGAAATTTGACTTCCGTCTGAAGTTAACTCTGCATCGTTTCCTATAATAGGGGAGCGATGTTCTACATCAAAAAACAATTTTCCACTAGAAAGTTGAGAAGAGCCATTTGTCTCCGGTAATAATACCAACGTTTAAAAAGAAATGTATCGGAATCGTTTTTGAGAAGAAGACGTGAAGCATTCGTAAAATATTTCGCATGAACATTACAGTTGTTCATTCATCTTAGGAACAAGTCCGATACGAAATTTTAGCGAAATAATATTCTCCGATAACACTGTCATACCTCGTAGTATTGTTATCTTACAGAGTGTAATTTATTTCATTAACGCTCGTTCCGAGATCAAAAGACATTGAAGTCAAACAATGCGTCGTTGCTAGAACTAGATAACTGGCCACTTGGCTGCTGGTGGTGTCACAAAACTACGTTTTAACTTTTAGTACGGAAGCAAAAGGATTAGATCTCTCCTTTTAGACTTATTCAGGAATTTCTATAACTTGTGTTCCGTTTCTTGTCTGAGCACCCTCAGCTAAAAATGTTAAAAACCGCGTTGAAGTACCCCCTTAAGACGATACTAACTTCCCGCGCTATGATAGGTCCCTTTTATTCACTTATTGCGTTAGATTGGCGCAGCGCCACTACTCCTTTAACGTGCTGTTCGTCTTAACGTGTTGGTACGCGAAGTCTAAGCAAAAAGTGCTATATAGGGAGGTATCCTTTAACACCTTTGGGTGATTTGATAGATGTAGGTGGACGAAAGAAGAGAAAGCGGCCTCATGAGGTGCTAGAAGGGGTGGCTCTCAGGCGAAGTGTTAGGATTGGCTCCCCAACCTACATCTTTCGAAATCACCCAAAAAGGTTTAAAGGGATATGTAGGACAAAACAAGTATTTTTGTTAAAATATAAAACGCGTAAGCGTTCGAAATCACGTCATAAATTCAAATTTTACTGCATAAAACGCAAATAAACCCACATTCAAATTAAGGTTAAATGCTAAAAAATTATGCCATTCATGACGCGCTCAAAGTAATTTTAGGCAAAAACGTCAAACGCCTACATAATTCGGCGATATTGGCACTTTCGGCCATTAGTAACTAAGATAATTATAGCTAAAAATCTGGAATTGCGAAGGTTTTGTCGCGATAGTTGGCAGGCGATATCTCTTAAACACATTAATGATGATCTATGAATGTGCGGGTTAAGGAGCTTAGGAGTTGCCCTCCCCAAAGCGCCCTCCCAGGAGTGGCCCACCTAACACTTCTTAATCTCACATTCCTAGATCATCATTAGTGTGTTCAAGGGATATTAGGCCTAACTTTGTACTGTACGAATACACATAATTACAGATTTCAATTGCTCTATTTTACAGCCCTTTCTACTTTTGAAAACTACTGAAATACAAAAAACATATCCTGTTTATGTATGTCCTGTCTATAAGAACAAAAAAGGAGGACGTACGTCCTATAAAAGTCTTTGTTATCCCAAATCGTATTTAAGGGAGTGGGCGTCGATAATTGGGCTCTTTTTACACATTTCAAGTGAGTTTCTGAGAAACCTGGCTTTGGAAATATTTATATCTCTTTATACGTAGTACAATTCTTAGGAAGTTGCTAGAACTATTCAGACCATCTGATACTCTAACCTACGCATAGAAAATGGTTTAAGTAGGCGTCCCTAAATCCACTAAAAAGCCCACTCCTCATTCATTCTCATCATTTTTTCTTGTTTATTTCCAATTCAACTCCAAATATGAATGCGCATCTTCGAGCGAAAGCCTTATTGAGAATTTTGCCCCTGGTGGTTAAAACAGCTATTTTGGAGCCTCACGCAAAAGCCAACTCCGCCTTGAAAATATATAGAAAATTTCCAATTGTGCATCAAATTCACCGCAAAGCCTGGATAAGGTCGAGCGAAAGGTTTTTCCGATTTTCTTTCAAAATCTCAGGAACGACTTGTGAATTTCTGTTTTGTTGAATTCTGAACTATAAAATTTTCTAAACCTACTTTTTTTGAAAAAAATAAAAATTCAGAACAAATCCTGGAAGTTAAAAAAACTCAGTGACAAATTCTCTACAAAAAAGGGCAATCAAAAAAGTTATCTGAGAAATATCAATTATCGCACCCTTAATTTAACCTTTATTTCAACCCTCTTCAAAAACCCGACTTTTCTTTGAAAAAATCTCAAAACTGTTATGTTTCAGCTTGATAAAGTAATTTTATCAATTTCAGGAAGATTTGAGTTCGAGTTTTCTTCCTAAAGTCGTAAAAATCGCGAAAAAATTCAAAACATTATGAAATTTTTCTGCATTTTTCGTCCAAAACTTTTTCTGTTTTGTTCATTCAAATTATGAGTAAAACACAAAAAAATACTTTAACTATTTACATGGATGCCATCTTATTTTCTCACCGCTGTTAAAAAATATAAAATTTTATTTTTATCGATTTTTTTAAAAATATCATGACAATTTTCCGCAAATCAACACCAAATTTTTAATAAGCGTTTTTTTGACTTTTTTCAATAGTCGGGTTAAGTTGGAAATGGATGTACAATAAAAAGTGTTTTTTATATTATCACAGATAATAAGTCATGTTAAAAAAAAAAATATATAAAGGTTTGGCAAGAATGAACACTTTATTGAAGAATAAAACTTAAAAATTAAATTTTCAAATTATTTTTCTTCAGATATTGTTCTGAAAAAAATGTAACAATCTTCCGGACTTATGCTACCACCTTAAAGCTGATTGTTTTAACATTTCTTTATTGGTTTTACGTTTGTTCCACAAAAGCCAACAGTTACAAACGACATCTATAATTTTATTCATTTAACAGGAAACGCAAAGAGTTTTATAATAAAATAATGATAATAAGAAAAAAGGATCTATGAAGCGTCACTGCGTGGTATTTCGAATGCTCCAATGATTTGGACACAGAACGTATTTCTGACCNAGATTTGTGTCTCAAAAAAAACAATATCAAATTTTTATTTTCTTGAAAAAATTGACAATTTGAAGAAAACGGTATTTTTTATACGCCGCCAAGTAATAACTTTAATCGTTTTCCAGAGTATCAATTTGATTTGTTCTTTTAATCAAAATTCATGTATTTTCAGAAACTTAAAGTACCGTTATTATTCATTTAAGTTGAGGGTCGGTAATCGAAACTTTATTACTCACTTATGACTAGACTCTATGAAACCAAAACTGTTTCAATTTTGAACTGGTCATTTATGATTGGTCTAGCATTCCTTAGTTATTATTTAGAAGTTTTTCGTTCGAATATCAAGTTTATTAACAAGGGGTTGTTGGAACGTCCACGTTTATGAAGTTTTTTTCACAAAATACTATAATTGCTTCATGAAAAAAGCCATTTTTCAAAATTGAATCTTCAAAATCTCTCTTTTGAATTATAGTTTGACTGCGTTTGGTGAAATATTAATTTTACGCATTTTGGTTATAAAATTCATCGGAATATTGTGCACAATTCTTTCAGAATATGACGTCATTTCGAATGTTTCCACATTTTTATTTTGAAGATACAGTTAATATCTGTTTCCAAATCGCCGTAAAGTTAAATATAGAAATTAAAGAAAAAAAAATTAGGAATTAAAGAAAGTAAAAAAGTTAATATTAGAAATTTTCGGCGATATGAGTGTTCGTTGCATAGTGTATTTAAAATTTTATTATACAGCCTGAGTTTCAATAATTATAAATAATAACCAAACAGTGATTCATTATAATTATAATTGATTTTTCAATAATTAAATCTTTCCTTTGTCCAGCCAAATAAACAATACTATTCCAATGAGCAAAATTGGCACAAGAAGCATCAACAAAGCAAGCGTTGCAACACTTATAGATTCTGGTCTGCTGAGAGAAAAATTAAAGTTCCAGTCCTAATAGAAAAAATATGGAAATCTAATTCAAAAATGTGAGGGTTGTAGCGACTGATTTGAATCTTGCGATCTAAAACTAAAACAAAATAATTCTTCATTTATTGAAATCTCAACATGGCTTGTTTAGTTGAATAAATAAAAAAATTGAATAAAAATTCCAAATATTTGTTATGTTTTTAAGTTTTTACTTGTCTAACTAAAAAAATTCAAAATTTATGGAATTTTTATTCAATTTTTTTCATTTTATTTCAATTGACAAGCCATGTTGAGATTTTAGTTTATACTATTTTCAGAAACGTCATACAAGGATTCGTTAGTGATTTTAAAAACTTGTGCCGATGAACTATAATAAAGTTATAAATATATTTATATAGAAGTAAAAAACGTCTTAGAAGACTGTTTCGAATTTTATTGGCTCTTCCAGTGGGAAATAATAGAAACAAGTTTTCGTAAATTAATTCTCTAATTCGGTAAAATCAAACATTTTTAATAATGGGTGTGAAAAAATACATCTTTTAAAATTTTGTTTTTGCTCCCGGTCGACTTAATTACCGGTTGGTTCCACATGCGATTGTGAAATTATCAGATATTTTTTTTGGATATGAAAGTCGTCATTGACGAACAACAATCTTGAATTTTATCAACTGTTATGGCCCTATCAAAAAAATTTCCAGCCGATACAATTCCTTTAATAAGATATTCAAACCTTCAACAAATCGTAAAAACGGCTTGACAAACGTGGCAAGTAAACCAAAAGCCACAAAAAGTACTAATCGGGATAGTTATTTCGGCGGTCCATCCCAAATATCTCTACAAACCCAATTAGGATTCGAAAAACTAGTTTTCTCCATTTTGAGTCAGGACCAGGGGTGCTCAAAATATCAATATAAATTTTGTATTTTATATGGGTGACTCATGAGGTCAATGATTAATTTTGAAGTAATCTTTTCTGTGAGGAATCACTTGTTGACTCATTCCAATTCAGATTTCAAATAAATAATATTTACAAACCGCTAGTTTGTACGACTGAGAAGTGAATAATAGTCGGATAAAAATTTAAATCGAATTTCATGTAAGATTTGCATATTATATGTTTTAAAATAGATGAATGTGTGCTTGGGAGCACCAAGTTGGAGCAACACTCTTTAAATCAGAGCAGAGAAAATGTTTAATTTCGTCGTGGTAAAAAATTTTCACGGGAGAGCAAATATCGCCGAAGGTTTTTTTTTCAATGATAACATTCGCGATATGGGCATTAGACGATATAACTTCCGGCTATATCCCTTTATCACTATTGCTTAGATTGCGTAGCCACTACTCGTTACGTGTGTTTTTAACGTTGTGCTACGCAATCTAAGCAAAAAGTGATAAAGGATATGAGGCAAAAACAATGGCTTGTGTTAAAAAAAAGTGCTTCGATTTTTTCGAAAGTAAGCTCAAAAGATTGCCAGTAAAACATTTATGAGAAAGTTGGCTTACGTCAAGTCGATATTTTGAGGTTTTAGTGGTCAAATTTGAGCAAAAGTTATTTTTAAACTTCATCTTTCAAAAAATACTTAAAAAAAATCGAAAAAATGCAAAAATTTCGAAAAAAATGTTTTCATGATTGGGTTCTTAGTACACTTAATTATCACCCCGTATCAATTTGGAGCATTTTCAATGCCTCTAAGGCCTTTATTAAATCAGAGTCGCATACCCCCTTAAGTGCCCAATATCGCCGAATGTTATCATTGCAAAAAAAACCTTCGACGATATTTGCCTCTCCCAGTGAAAAGTTTTTTACCACGACGAAATTAAACATTTTCGTCTGCTCTGATTTAAAGAGTGTTGCTCCAACTTGGTGCCTCCAAGCACACATTCCATCAATTTTAAAACTATAATATGCAAATCTTACATGAAAATTCGATATAAATTTTTTATCCGACTATTATTCACTTCTCAGTCGTACAAACTAGCGGTTAGTAAATATTTATTTATTTGAAATCTGAATTGGAATGAGTCAACAAGTGATTCCTCACAGAAAAGATTACTTCAAAATTAATCATTGACCTCATAGAGTCACCGATATAAAATACAAAATTTATATTGATATTTTGAGCACCCCTGGTCCTGACTCAAAATGGAGAAAACTAGTTTTTCGAATCCTAATTGGGTTTGTAGAGATATTTGGGGATGGACCGCCGAAATAACTATCCGATTAGTACTTTTTGTGGCTTTTGGTTTACTTGCCACAGTTGTCAAGCCGTTTTTACGATTTGTTGAAGGTTTGAATATCTTATTAAAGGAATTGTATCGGCTGGAAAATTTTTTTGATAGGGCCATAACAGTTGATAAAATTCAAGATTGTTAGTTTGTCAATGACGAATCTTCATATCCAAAAAAAATATCTGATAATTTTCACAATCGCATGTGGAACCAACCGGTGAATTAAGTCGACCGGGAGCAAAAACAAAATTTTAAAAGATGTATTTTTTCACACCCATTATTAAAAATGTTTGATTTTCACCATGAATTAGAGAATTAATTTACGAAAACTTGTTTCTATTATTTTCCCACTGGAAGAGCCAATAAAATTTCGAAACAGTCTTTTAAGACTGTTTTTACTTCTATATAAAAATATATTTATAACTTTAATTATAGTTTCATCGGACAATTAGAAAATAGCTTCAAGTTTCTAAAACCACTAAACGAATCCTTGGTATGACGTTTCTGAAAATAGTATAAATTACAATCTCAACATGGCTTGTCAAGTGAAATAAAATGAAAAAAATTGAATTAAAATTCCATAAATTTATGAATTTTTTTAGTTTAGACAAGAAGAAAACTTAAAAAACATAACAAAATATTCGGAATTTTTATTCAATTTTTTTATTTATATAACTAAACAAGCCATGTTGAGATTTCAATAAATGAAAAATTATTTAGTTTTAGATCGCAAGATTCAAATCAGTCGCTACAACCCCTCACATTTTTGAATTAGATTTCCATATTTTTTCCCTATGAGGACTGGAAAACTTTTATATTTTTCTCCTGCAACCCCCCCACCCCACGACCCCAAAAAAACCCCCCCAACCAAACCCCCCCGACCCAAGAATCTATAAGTGTTGCAACGCTTGCTTTGTTGAGCTTCTTGTGCCAATTTTGCTCATTGGAATAGTATTGTTTATTTGGCTGGACAAAGGAAAGATTTAATTATTGATAAAATCAATTATAATTATAATGAATCACTGTTTGGTTATTATTTATAATTATTAGAAACTCAGGCTGTATAATAAAATTTTAAATACACTATGCAACGAACACTCATATCGCCGAAAAATTTCTAATATTTAACTTTTTTACTTTCTTTAATTTCTAATATTTTTTTCTTAAATTTCTAATATTTAACTTTACGGCGATTTGGAAACATATATTAACTTGTATCTTCAAAATAAAAATGTGGAAACATTCGAAATGACGTCATATTCTAAAAGAATTGTGCACAATATTCCGATGAATTTAATAACCAAAATGCGTAAAATTAATATTTCACCAAACGCAGTCAAACTATAATTCAAAAAAGCAGATTTTGAAGATTCAATTTTGAAAAATAGCTTTTTTCATGACGCAATTATAGTATTTTGTGAAAAAAATTCATAAACGTGGACGTTCCAACAACCCCCTTGTTAATAAAACTATGATATTCGAACGAAAATAACTAAGGAATGCTGGACCAATCATAAATGACCTTCAAAATTGAAACAGTTTTGGTTTCATAGAGTCTAGTCATAAGTGAGTAATAAAGCTTTCGATTACCGACCCTCAACTTAAATGAATAATAACGGTACTTTAAGTTTCTGAAAATACATGAATTTTGATTAAAATGAACAAAATCAAATTGATATCTGGAAAACGATTAAAAGTTATTACTTGGCGGCGTATAAAAAATACCGTTTTCTTCAAATTGTCCATTTTTTCAAGAAAATAAAAAGTTGATATCGTTTTTTTGAGACACAAATCTCGAACACAACGAACGTTTATAATAAAACCAGAAGCACGGACAGTGCTGCACTGTTGTCCTTTTGTGACATTTCACAGACTTTTCACAATTGTACCTGTAAATCTGAACTTAGATGTGGAAAGAAGCTTACTATGGACATAAAAAAGAAATGAAACGGAGAGTTTCTTCGGAAATTATACTTGCATGTTTGTCTATCAGTCTGGCGTATGGTGTCAATGGAGTTTTGGGTGAACTTATAAAAACTCAATATGGACGACCGCGACCCGATTTTTTATCTAGATGTTTCTGTCCAGACAAACAAATATATCGTAGAGCGTATGGCCCAAATTTGTGGTTAACTTTACCTTCAAGGAATTGATTTTAATATTAAATTCGAAACATATTAATTCAAAACATATGAAGCATATTCCAAAACAAATTTCAAATTATGCGTTTGATCATTTTTAAGTGTATTTCTTTCATGTTTTCATATATCTTGTTTACAAAAAATTAAGATTGCTCATTTTTTAAACATAACTTATCATCCTCGAAATAAATCAGCGCTCATTTTTAAGCCGGTAATATTTGTGATTTTTGTATGTTGATTTTAATGAATCATTTTCCAGATCTCACCCCGAAGCTGTTTCTGACCTTCAGAAAAATGCATTAAATGATTACACAAATCATAGTCCTCCATTTCCGTATATTGAAGATGTCAAGGAATTAATCGATACAGCGGATTGTATAAACCAAGACGAACATCTTCTGTTTAGTGGCGGTAGAAAGTAAGGGTATACATTTTTTTTAAATTTTATAATTCAAATTCAATTAAAATTATTTGTCAATATTTCGAAAAAAAAATCTTAGTGTCCTGCGATTGGTGAGGTCACTCAAAAACTATAAGATCAACAGAAAAAATAATAATCATTTTCAATTACTCGGAATATGGAAATGACAAGACAGACTGTTTTTATAACTGACAATTTTTGTTTTTTTTGTTTCTCTTTAAACCATCAACAATTTCTACAATTCTAAACACACCCTCTTTTGTTTCATCTAACATTATGAACACTTTTTATCGTTTATTCAAGGCCATTTAAAAAAATAGATTTTCCAAATATATTGTAATTTTAGTGTCCTAACGATCGTATTAAGGGAGTACTGGTCGCATTTAGAGACTCGGACATTAAATTTTCTAGATTATCTTTTCAATATTTTTTTCTGAAAATATGGACAAAAATAAGTTGAAAAAAGTAAGAGAATTAATACTACTCGCATGTAAATTTTTTAGCCGATAATTCTTAAATGATTAAAGCGGTAGTATTTTTGAAAAAGATGAAAAAATTATTTTTTCCAAAATTTCCTAGTCATTTTGAAATGTTTTAGCTTCGTTGAGACCGAAGTTGACGATTAAATTGTTGCTGTAGCGCGAGGGTTCGAATGTAAAAGGTGTTAATCTATCTCTTCATGTGAATAACATATTTAAATAGATTTAAGCGGTAGGATTGTTTTAGGGTAAGATGGTGAAGACACTGTATTTTTTAAATTTTAAGTCAGTTTTTGAATCGTTCTTGCTTCTGAGACCGAAAGCTGAAGTTAAAATTTGCTTACCTGTAAAATTCATTGAAGAGAGCTATGTTATTAAGTAGTCATGGTGTTGCCATGCAAGTTTGAGCAATTGCTCAAATGATTTAAGTTGGCGTAAGGTCCATAAACATGATGAAAATGTAATTTGTTCTCATTGATCGGAAGTGTGGTTTGCTCCTTGAGTAGCGGCCGGAATGTATTATTTTACTATTTTGAGTTGAATAGCATTATTATTGGCCTCATTTGCTGAAAAATCAAGTGGCTTATGTAATATGGATATATTTATCTATTATCTGATATTTTTTTTTCATAGAATAAATATTATATTGCAATGTTCTATTTTATCTTATTATGTATTCTGCTCTCGACATACTCATGCTTTAAAGACAGACATAGAGTGCACACTACTCATTATATACATTAATAAAACATAATTTATGTGTATAAATAATTTCTATAAATTAAATTCCTTTAAACGCCCCTCACCTTCCATAATCCATTAAAGCTAGCGTGCCGCACGTGAGCTAGACTCCATCGGATGCCACTTGTGAGCTGGTTATTGAGGAGTAATAAGATTTGGATTGATGATTTATTATTTTACTGGCCCCTCTAGAGATCAATGGATATGATTTAATTGGAGGCAATAATTGTTTCCAGAATTTTATTCGTGTTTGCTCGATAAATGCAAGAGAAATTTGAAGGTTAGTTCAGTACTTCATCGGAAAACCATACATTTTTTTAAAATCACATATGATTTACAAAAGATTAAGTAAGCACTCTGGCTATTCAAAATGATCTCGAATTTCAAATAGCTCATCTGAATCGTCTGAAAAACAAGTTTTCGTATCTGTTGCGCCAAAAATGCACGCACTAAAATCAGAAACAAATGAATATAAATAGTTTTTTACTTAGACTTTGAAGCTCATCACGGTGAATTGGAGAATAATGAAAAAAGTTTCCAAAATTTAATTATCTTTGAATAAACTTTTTTTTTCAAAAACGATTTCTCTATAGACAAACTGTATATTAATACTCAAACCTTAGCTTTCTGAATCTGCTCTTGATTTAAAATACTCCCTATATCAGTCCTAGAACATGATAACTCCTTTTTCCTGTGCCGAAAAAATACATTTCGAAAATTGTAAGCAACCTATTCTTGAGGATGAAAATATTTTTAGATAATCAGCCACTTAAAAAAGGACAAACTGAGTATTTGGGTAAGCTGTTAATAACATTCGCAATACTGCGACTTGAATGGCATATACTCTGGAAGCGGATCATTCTCTTCAAAAATCAGCAGTATCATCAACCTTGGTGAATAATCTTGAATGAAGTTGCGCCACACACTGTTGCCCCCTGAAAATATCATGTTAATTTAAATAAGCAATATTGTTGTTCTTGGTCGCATTATCTTGAACAACTCTCTTTCAAAATAACAACTTTATTTAAATCACAGCAGTATCATCAACCTGGTGGAATAGATCTTGATGGTGTGGCCCATAAAATATGTTCATGAAATAAGCAATATTGTTGTTCTTGTCGCATTATCTTGAACAACATCATCCTTTTCAAAATATCACTATTATTAATTCAGCAGTATCATCAACCTTGATGGAATGATCTTGAATGGTCTTGTACTCCTGGAATATTCATGTATGATTAAATTAGCAAAATTGTCGTCCTTGGTTGCATTGACTAGTAAATTGACATGGTTCGATTCTTCTCTCATTGTCTCATATTAGCGCTGATCTCGTATCATTCTACAATAAAACCGAGTTTGAGTCGACTTCCGTTACCAATATGGCATGAACCTCTAACAGGTCCACGATTTCGCCAAAGAACTTAGATAAGCGATGACAATTTTTCATCATTCTTCCTATGTTTTCACTCTGGACCAAGTCGTTTGAACCGTTTTAACGAAACGCAATTAGGAATCAAATTAATCACCTTTTCAATAGATCATAAACCATTTCCTCCATTTTTTCAAAGTTCAGCTAATTGTCTTCATAAATCACTTGTTTTATGCGAGCGCAAGTTTCTTTTTTGCGCAGTTTTTTTTGTCGCGGCTGTTACGGCTGTTTTTTTCGAATTGAACGGAAACTTTTCGATCGACGGCGCCTGATTAAATTTGGAATCTAATATTCGTTGGCGACGGGAGGCTAAATCAACGACAATTAATTGTACTTCCCTTAAAACTGTAACATACTGCAAATATTATTTTATTCATCAGAAACTTTAAAAAACGGCAAAATTTGGACTATTTCTGATGAAAAGTTGAAGGGTTGGACTTTTTTAACTTTTACATACAGTTGTGTTTAATTTCCTTGAGCTAAAACGAGAAAGGCCTTCTGGATTAAAACCGTGCTCCCGCCTATTAAAAGCGTTTGAAATTAAACACGCCGCCTAGCGCGTCTTTCTTTACTACGGGGCTTGTTTGAATATACTACATCCAATAGAAAGGTTGTACAGGCCTGACCAGTAGCCAATGAGCGATCGCTTAAAATAAACTCAAAATAAAAACAAATTCTTACACATAATTGAACAATTTATTACTCGGGATTCCGAGACGACGATGCTGTGCGACCCATAAACTTCCGATCGAAATTTTTTATTGCCATATTTGTTGCCAAATCGTCAGTATATTTTCTGTTAACCCGAGTAGTCTACAACTAATTTCGTTTTTTTGATCCTTGGTGATTTGGAATTTTCCTTCTTTTTATTTTCTCAGAAGTCGAACGTTCATTTCTTCCAAGAGGATTTTTTTCGATAGTTGTCACCGACGGTACCATCAACTTGATAACATCTCTGTTTTATTTTTTTTCTCTGATGTATTCAGAGTGGTTTGATAAATTTTTGTAATTTGAGGGCAATTTTCAGTATCAAAATCAAGTAATTCATTCATTTTATATTAAAATATTTATTTTTTGATCATGATATAGATTTTTGCGCTCATTTTATAACGGACGCGAATTCTAGAATTTTGATTTCCGAATCAGAACACTTTAATTTATTCACCATACCTAGTGACTGAAAGCGGAGTGAATGGATTAAGTAAAAAAAATAAAACTTTTTCTAGACTCAATAATTTGATGAAATTAGGCGACGCGAGAAAAATTAAAAAATATCATTTTGATATTCACCATACCAGTGACTGAAAGTGAGTAAATGGCTTAAGTAAAAAAATAAAACTTTTTCTAGACTCAAATAATTGAGTGAAATTAGGCAACGCAGACAAATGAAAAAAACAGCCTATCACATGGCGTGGTAAGCATAAATAATTTTCCTTCACTCCTCGTCAAGGGCTTCTAATTGGTCGCTCACTATTGTGAAAAATGATCGGTTACCTTTGCAATCCAGAAGGCGTTCCCGTGTTTAGCTCAAGAAATAAAACACATAGTGTAGCACAAATATGTTTTTATGATGTTATCTGCGTACTGAATGCTTACTTTGTTATTTAAGCAATTTGTCTTAGGATAATACTTTCAAAATAACTGAAAAATCTGCAAACACTTTTATTATTTCATAATGAAACATTATTCAAGGGCCTTAATCACGTTATTATTTCTCCAACTTGGCAAGGTGGTTCCTTGAGTATTCTCCCATCCGAGAAGCTTTAATTCATTATGAATAATAGTCAACTTGCGGTCTAACCCTCAAAAATTAAAATTTTTTTAAATATTCTTGAATTATTTGATATAAATCTTAAGGTATGGTGGTTCCTACATTTTCTGCAGTTATTATGTTAAAAATGCACCAAATCAATCGTTTATGTTTTAAAAGCACAAACAAACCCAAATAAGAACAAAAGAAATTTCGAAATTTTTGAGTTTTTTCGATTTTTTTCTGAGTATTTTTTGAAAAAATCAAGTACAAAATAATGTTGTTTCAATTTGACCCTCAAAACTTCAAAATTTCGACTTGACGTTTAGGCAACTTTCTCTTTAGTGTTTTCCCAGCTTTCTTTTGAGCCTACTTTCGAAAAAAATCAAGCACATTTTTTTCGGAAGTCCGTGACCTTGAAAAATTCATATTTGAGTTCGGGTCGAAATTGAAAAAAAGGGTCCTCAGAAGTTTTATTTGTTTCGAGCTACCGTTGCAAACATTTGAGTAAATTTTGAAATTTAACCTAGGAGAAGATAGATTTTCCGATAACAAAGTCCAAAAAACGGTGGTTTATCGCATATTCTAAACAAATATAGCACTTATCGACAAAAGCGCTCCTCAGAATGTTTTAACAGAAATTATACAGGTTATGTTCGAATTAAGGTTTATTTCAAAATAAAGCCTGGAAGGAGATAGATGTTCTCTGTTTTGACTTAATGTCTCGCTTATGTTCTGAGAGTAAATGCATGGAAAAAAAATTTGACACATGTTTAACGGCGAGATGAAGGCTAGTTGTACAAACTGGGTGATCTGAATAATCCTTGAAGCCCTGTTTGGCTAATATTTATCGAGAATATGGTCAAATTAGAACCATCATAACCTTAAAGTGCTCGAGAGGTTTTTTCTTAAATATTAAAGTGCGTTAGTGGTTTGAAATTAACGCTGCTACGGTCAGCATGAGCCAAATAGATAAATAATTCAACAACCGATCCATGTCAATGGTGAAAGTGACTGATGTAACAACATATCTGACAGGTCGATTCGACACAATTTTTTGTTAGACTTCGGGAATAAGCCTTGACTTTTGACAGTTGAGAGCATGACAAAAGATCACCAAAAAAATTATTTGAAGTTATTTTTCTATGAGCTCTTTAATACAGTGTTAAGTGTGTTGGTTGAATAATTCGTCCATCAATACTTTTTTGAAAATAATTAAAATGTTCAAAATTCTTTAATTCTGGTATTANTTTCGAAATTTTAATTCCCTGGTGTCCAAAATAAAAACCGGTCTCTGGGAAACCGGCTGTGAAACCGGAAGTTAACTATAAAATGTGTTGCACAGTCAGGATTCGATGAAAGAGGTCATTAACTACTCCCATGTAAATTATCCACAAATTTTTGAATGTTTTTTGCTTTACTGAACCGTAAAATTGACGATTTACTAGTATGAAAATAAACAATTGTGAATTATTTTTTGCAAAAAAATCGAAAAAAAAATTCTGAAAATTTTGGAAAATCCAAGATTTTCAAATAACTGAAAGAGTTCCAATATGTGTATCAATAGTATGGGAAATTCTTAGTTTTTTGGCTGAAATATAAATTTCGAAGAAATTTTTTTTGTTCAAATTTTTGATTTTAAAATCTCAAATTTTTTTGATGAGTTGACAATGAAATTTGATCGCTTGAAGCGGATTTAAAAAAGGGGGTCTAATACTACAATGCCAATTTTGACCGAATTATGAATTTATTAAGAGCATAGGGTTTTTATAAGTAGTTGTAAAAAAGAATTTTTTACCATTTTTTTACCATTTTTTTAACTCATTTCGGAAAGTTTTTTGCTGCTAAGGCCGGAAGTTGACTATGATAATTGCTCGCTTAATGCGCATTCAAAAAAAATGTTACAAAATAGTCATGTTTCAATTTCAGGCAAATTCTCAAATGATTAAGGACGTAGAGGTTTTTAAACAAAATAAAACAAATATTTTTTCTCATTTTTTAGTCATTTTTGACACTTAGACCGCAAGTTGACTATTATTTCATAATGAATTAAAGCTTTTCGGATGGGAAAGTACTCAAGGAACCACCTTGCCAAGTTGGAGAAGATAATAACGCGATTAAGGCCCTTGAATAATGTTTCATTATGAAAAAATAAAAGTGTTTGCAGATTTATCAGTTATTTTTGAAAGTATTATCCTAAGACAAACTTGCTTAAATAACAAAGTAAGGCATTCAGTACGCAGATAACATCATAAAAACATATTTGTGCTACACTATGTGTTTTATTTCTTGAGCTAAACACGGGAAGGCCTTCTGGATTAACATAAAGGTAACCGATCATTATTCGACAATAGTGAGCGACCAATTAGAAGCCCTTCTCATTCACGAGGAGTGAAGGAGAACTTATTTATGCTTACCACGCCATGTGATAGGCTGTTTTTTCATTTGTCTGCGTTGCCTAATTTCACTCAAATTATTTGAGTCTAGAAAAAGTTTTATTTTTTTACTTAAGCCATTCACTCACTTTCAGTCACTGGGTATGGTGAATAAATCAAAATGATAGGTTTTAATTTTCCTGCGTTGCCTAATTTCACTCAAATTATTTGAGTCTAGAAAAAGTTTTATTTTTTTTACTTAATCCATTTACTCGCTTTCAGTCACTAGGTATGGTGAATAAATTAAAGTGTTCTGATTCGGAAATCAAAATTTCTAGAATGCGCGTCCGTTATAAAATGAGCGTAAAAATTCATATCATGATCAAAAATAAAATTTATAATATAAAATGAATGAATTACTTGATTTTGATACTGAAAATGTCCCCAAATTACAAAAATTTATCAAAACCACTCTGAATACATCAGAGAAGAAAAATACAACAGAGATAGTTATCAAAGTTGATGGTACCGTCGGTGACAACTATCGAAAAAATCCTCTTGGAAGAAATGAACGTTCGACTTCTGAGGAAATAAAAAAGAAACGTGAAAGATTCCAAATCACAAAGGATCAAAAGAACGAATTAGTTGTAGACTAACTCGGGTGAACAGAAAATTATACTGACGATTTGGCAACAAATATGGCAATAAAAAATTTCGATCGGAAGTTTATGGGTCGCAAGCAATCTTCGTCTCGGAAATCCCGAGTAATAAATTGTTCAATTATGTGTAAAAATTTGTTTTTATTTTGAGTTTATTTTAAAGCGATCGCTCATTGGCTACTGGGTCAGGCTGTACAACCTTTCTATTGGATGTAGTATATTCAAACAAGCCCCGTAGTAAAGAAAAACGCGCCTAGGCGGGTGTTTAATTTCAAACGCTTTTAATGGGCGGGAGCACGGTTTTCAATCCAGAAGGCCTTCCTCTGTTTAGCTCAAGGAAATTAAACACATACTGTATGTAAAGTTAAAAAAGTCCAACCCTTCAACTTTTCCATCAGAAATAGTCAAAATTTGAGGCCGTTTTTTTAAGTTTCTGATGAATAAAATAAGTATTTGCAGTATGTTACAGTTTTAAGGAAATACAATTAATTGTCTTTGATTTAGCCTCCGTCGCCAAGAATATAGATTCCAAATTCAATCAGGCGCCGTCGATCGAAAAAGTTTCCGTTCTGAATTCGAAAAAAACAGCCGTAACAGCCGCGACAAAAAAAACTGCGCTAAAAAAGAAACTTGCTCGCATAAGAACAGTGATTATATGAAGAACAATTAGCTGAACTTGAAAACAATGGAGGAAATGGTTTAATGAACTATGAAAACGTGATTAATTTGATCCATAATTGCGTTTTCGTTAAAACGGTTTAAACGACTTGGTCCAGAGTGAAAACATAGGAAGAATGATGACAATTGTCATCGCTTATGATAAGTTCTTTGGCAAAAATCGTGGACCTTTAGAAGGTCATGCCATATTGGTAAGCTCGGAAGTCGACTCAAACTCGGTTAATATTGTAGAATGATACGAGACCGCGCTAATATGAGACAATGAGAGAAGGAATCGAACCATGTCAATTTACCAGTCAATGCAACCAAGGACGACAATTTTGCTAATTTAATGATACATGATATTTCAAGGAGTCAAGAGCATTCAAGATCATTCCACCAAGGTTGATGATACTGCTGAATTAATAATAGTGATATTTTGAAAAGGATGATGTTGTTCAAGATAATGTTAACAAGAACAACAATATTGCTTATTTCATGAAACATATTTTATGGGGCCACACCATTCAAGATTATTCCACCAAGGTTGATGATACTGCTGATTTAATAAAAGTGTTATTTTGAAAAGAATGACGTTGTTCAAGATAATGCAACCAAGAACAACAATAATGCTTATTTAATTTAACATGATATTTTCAGGGGGCAACAGTGTTGGCGCAAATTCATTCAAGATTATTTCACCAAGGTTGATGATACTGCTGATTTATTAAGCAAGGTATTTTGAGAGAACAACACTTTTCAAGATGATTACACCAAGGTTGATGATACTGCTGATTTTTGAAAGAGAATGATCGCTTCCAAGAGTATGCCATTCAAGTCGGCAGTATTGTGAATGTTATTAATTGATATGCTACGACAGATTGCAAAAAGGTATTGTTGGTGATGTTAACACAATATTATTAGATATTTTATTCAAAACGATGGCAAGATGATTATAAAAACAGAAGTTGCTTCACATGCAAATAATGATTTTTTCCGTCAAAAACTATAAAATATATCAAAAATTCTCCAATTTTGACTAATTCGGATAAAAAGGTGTTAACCGCCTCACACCCAAACGCCATTCGGGGACGCAAAAGTTTTTTAAATCCTTCAAACGAGATAGAAATAATAACTCCACAGACTTTTAATTCAAATGCGTCATAAAGTTCGCAATTTTTTTTCTAGTAATGATTTTAAAAATTCGATACGACTAGTAGTTCAAAAGATATTTTTTCCTATTTTTTTTAAAAATTTTCGCCTGATTTTCGTAAAAAAATTCCAGCGTAAATACGACACTTAAAACCAAAATTCTGAGGAGACTCCGATTCAGGAAATTACTTGAGGCTGCTCTTGGTCGTATTATTTTTTCTCTCTGGTCTTTATTGAGAATTTTATTTTTTCTCAAGTGATTTCTTTATAAACTCAAAAAATAAAAAAACACATAATTGCGCGAAGAATTATTTTGAAAATGAATCCGTTTGATTTTAAGTAAGAATTCGATGCAAAGCGACAAAGAGCACAGCTGAAGATATCATGCCGAGTAATCAAGCTTACAGCTTACCCAAATACTCAGTTTGTCCTTTTTTAAGTGGCTTAACTTGATCTAATAAATTTAATTTCATCCTCAAAAATAGGTTGCTTACAATTTTCGAAATGTATTTTTTCGGCACAGGAAAAAAGGAGTTATCANGTTCTAGACTGATGAAGAAAGATATTTTAAATCAGAGAACAGATTCAGAAAGCCAAGGTTTGAGTTATTAATATACAGTTTGCCTATAGAGAAATCGTTTTTTGAAAAAAAAAGTTTATTCAAAGATAATTAAATTTTGGATTTTTTTTCATAATTCTCCAATTCACCGTGATGAACCTTCAAAGTCTAAGTAAAAACTATTTATATTCAATTTGTTTCTGAGTTTAGTGCGTGCATTTTGGCTCGAACAGATACTCAAAGACTTGTTTTTCAGGACGATTAGTATGGAGCTATTTACAATTCGAGATCATATTTGAATAGCCAGAGTGCTTACTTAATCTTTTGTAATTCATATGTGATGTTTAAAAAAATGTATGGTTTTTCCGATGAAGTACCTGAACTAAACCTCAAATTTCTCTTGCATTTATCGAAGCAAACAGAATAAAATAATTGGAAAAATTATTTGACTCCAATTTAAATCTATGCCATTGATCTCGGGCCAGAAAATAATAAATATCTATCGCATTTATTATCTCCGCAATAACGCTCAAAGTGCGTCCCGATGGCGGTTTTGGGGTGTGAGGGGAATTTCAATGGTTTTGGGTGTGCGGGGGTTAAGGATTTAACTTTTTGAATTTTTATATCGCACAAATTTTTTTTTTGTAATGTTATCTGCGTAGTGAATGCCTTATCGTGTCATTTAAGCATGAGTTTGTCTTGAGAGTTTGTCCTGAAGGAGAGCTGAATACTTTCAGAAATAAATAAAAAATCTGCAAATATTTTTTTTATTTGAAACATTATCCAAGGACTTTAGCCACGTTATTATCTTCTTTTACTCGGCAATGTGGTTCCTTAAGTACGTTGCTATCCCAATAGCTGCAAATAATAGTAAAATAATGATCAACTTCGGGTCTCAGGAGCAAACAACTCTCGATAATGAGAAAAAATACATTTTTCATCATGTTTATGGAACTTTCCCCCTTAATTATTTGAGAAATTGCCTCAAATTGGCACATGACTACTTTATAACATGCTCATTTTAATGAATTTTAAGTAAGCAAATTTTACTGTCAACTTCCGGTCTCAGAAGCAAAAAACATTAAAAAATGACTTAAAATTTGAAAAAAAAATACATTGTCTTTCGCCATCATAAAAAATCCTACCGCTTAAATCTTCTTAAAATTAGTTGAAAATTCACATGAGAGTAGTTAAGAACCTTTTCATTCGAACTCGCGGTAAGCAAGCAAATTTAATCGTCAACTTCCGGTCTCAGAAGCAAAAAACATTAAAAATGACTAGAAATTTTGAAAAAAATAATTTTTTTCATCTTTTTCAAAAAATACTACCGCTTTAATCATTTAAGAATTCGCTAAAAATTTACATGCGAGTAGTATTTGCTGAAAAATGCAAATTTTATTACGCATTCTAGAGTTAAAACAAGCTGAAATTAAGTATATTAAAAAAAAATCTCTATCTGTTATTTTCACGGTTTGAATTAACATATGCATTTTCAAATGTATTCGCTTCTGCTATATTTCCAACGTTATAATTTTTTATTTGCTTGCAATAAGCTAGAGTTTAACACCCACAACCCCCTTAAACAAACAACAAGACATTTTCTACAATATAGGTCAATCAAATAAGTATTCTCATCACCCTCAATTATTGTCACCCACACTCTTAACGATCAAACATTTCGCGATCCTAACCACGAATAATTTAGGTCGTTCCCATCTGGTCACTCAAGTTCTGCTTTTGCCGCATGTACTTGGTGCGCATTATATTCATATTTTTGGTTTGGCCGATGGAAAAGTAAGATTAGAATTGGTAAGAAACGAACATCTCATCCTGGGTCCTCGGCGAAAATCACTTTTCTTTTTATGTGGATGACACCAGCTATTTATGTTGCCATCTCAAGAACACAGGTGAGATCAGGGTTGTCAAAGGGATCATCACCGACCGGATTTTCTATCTACATCCCCATTTTTTGCCTATCTTTTACTTAAACCTACGCAAAAAAGGGATGGAAAACCCACGCAAAAGCCATCCCTTATCAAACCCTGGGTGAGATATATTTATGACCGTGTAATTTCTTCTTGCATCAGATGCAGACGAATTGACACAAAGTAGTAAAATTCGAAAATTGCCATAAAAGCCCAGCAAATGTGGTTAAAGATATTACGATAATTCAAAATAAACTTTCGCCCGAGGCTGAACGTTACAAGGTGCTTACTTTTCTTATTTTACTCCACAAATTGTGGACAAAACATTTTCGTTTCACAGTAGTCCAAAATTTTTTTTTACAAAACTTTCGGCGATATTGGATCTCTCTGTAAATAACTTCCGTTAGGCAATTTTGAATACTGCTCAAATTCGTAGTTATTTAATTTTCTGAAACTTTCATCAATTTAAAAATATCTAACACGAAAATGTAAAACACGAAACGTTAGTGTAATCAGCCATATGATATGGCCCATATCCTTTTATCACACTTTTGTAAATATACCGGCCCTGATTAGCAAACGTTGTTTGTTTTTAACTCCCGTAGTGTCTTTTGCACCATCCGTGGCAATTTAATCGCAATTTAGGACCCTTTAATTAGGACCCTTAATTAGGACCCTTAATTAATCATGGATAAATGAAAATTTACAAAGTGATTGATCAACTATTTAGATAATTGACGTTTGTATTTTTTTTTCGAAAATTTTACTGTATTACAGTACTTATTTTTTGCAAAAAAATTTAAATCATCAAAAAAGCCTTTGAGTGGGATCAGAAAAAAAATCTGAGACTTTTTGCTTATTACACCACAGCCTCAAAATCATCACGTGACCGTATATTCCAGGAATAAGGTTGGTAAAAGTAATACTGTTTTTTTTTAAAATTACTCAAATCAATTTTTAAGAAAAATGAAGTGGTTCTTTAGAAGTTTTTAAGTCTTTTTTTCCGTAACACCAAAATCCAAAAACGATCACGTGACTTTCAAATTAGTTAATAAGGTTTTTGGTTCAAGTAAACAAATAGTGATTTAATTACGCCGGAAAGATTTTTTGGCCAATAAACCCCTAATTTTAGAGTTTTGAACATAATAATATTTTCCAAAAACGTAACGTGATCTTATTGTTCGAGAGATAAGGATTAATTTATGACATATTGCAAACCTTATTTTTGAATTATTTCATCACGTGATTTTATTCGGACTTTGGTGTGATGAGAAAAATGTCTTGAAAACGTTGAAGTTGACCCCAGATTTTTTTGACGTAATTTTAGTACTTTTTCAAATTACTGTAATATGCCTTCTTTTCAAAAGTACTCAAATCACGTGGAACACCCGTTTAAAAAATTGTCACGAATTTCTAAGACTTTAATTGCATTTTAGATTGGCCTCCGGCTTAAATAGAGCATTTCTGGAAGTCCAAACTTCCGGAAAATTGATAACATAATAATGCGTAGGAGATAGAAAGAAGAGAGATTGATAATTTATTTTCATGCGCGAGATAATCCATATTTTTAAAAAATATAATTTTACATGAGAATGGTGATAAAACCATTCAATTTTTTCGCAGATTACATACCAAAATTGACGAGAGTTTAATATTTCCAATTTTAAAATGTCAAATTAACCCTAAATTTGAGTTATTTATGCATTTGTTTGTGAGAATCGGCGAAAATGAGAGTTTTTAATTTTCTTATTCACATTTGATGCCTTTTTATATACTTTTTAAACAAATTGTTTTTATAAGACTGTGCTTTGAATAATATGATTATCATTGGAAAAATATATGTTGATAATGAATCTTCGGTTATAAGCTTGATTCAAACGCAACGCCAGGGATGGTGCAAAGACACTACGGGTCCAGAGATTGTCGGCCACTACAGGAGTTAAGTAGTAGGGCCGGGATATTTACAAAAGTGTGATAAAGAGATATGAATTTGCAACATTGTTCCGGTATTCTTAAAATTTATAGGATTTGACCAACCTCGTCAAAAATGTTAAGAATAGTTCGATCTCGAGCACCGCTGGTGGCCATTTTGTAAAACTACGTTGAATTGCTGAGGGGCAAAAAAGGCCAAAAATCAATTTTTATATGAAAATCATTTAATGATTAGTCATTTAAATGACTAAATTTCAAAACCTGGGTGTTTGACAATTCACTAAAACAAAGTTTCAACGGTCGTTTTATATTTGTTAAAAACAATAACATTCTTAGCCGACTCCTGATATTTATTATTTAAGGATTATCGCCATCATGTTCAAGATGTGATTGGTGGTGCTGTTCTTGGCATTTTGGTAACTTACGCTTCATTTATTCAATATTACAATTTTTGGAATTTCACTTTGACGGAAAAATCTGAAAATCTTTGCTCAAAGACAGTTAAATCGGCGGACGACGATGAAGTACCAATGCAAGGCTTTCCTCAATCACAGAGAGAAATTCAGAAGATAAACCACTCGTATTCCAGTAAAAATAACGACGTTCAAAATCATAATGAATCAGTTACACCAAAAAAATTATCAGATGTGTTATAACTTATTAGCTGGTTTCTGTTTTCAAATTTGGAATAGTTCTTTAGATGTCAAATTTCAATTCTAAGGAATTTTTCTCTTCGGAATTTACTGAGTATATATCCTTTTCTCAGCGGAACTCCATCTCAAAAACGTTTACTATCTCTATAGCGCGTGTTCGCATCCCACTAATGTTGTCTCACTGATTATCTTGAGTATTATTATAGGCAAGGGTGCTTGATATTGAGACCGCTAAATTTGATCGATGTGTAATCACTTAAGGTATCACCAAGACAATCAGTTGGACAACATCCGTGGGATTCGAACACGTTTTTGATATGGAGTTCCGTTGGGGAAAGGATATTGATTAAACACCTTCGCCAGACAGATCCTGAATATTTCTATGATTCGAAATGCGAGCAGGAATCGGCAAAATTGGATCGGATCGTATCGGTTTTCCCCAACCGATATATATCAGTTGATCCGATCTGATACTTAAACATCCGACGTTTACCTTCGATACGATCCGATATCCAGTTCAGAGTGAAAAAACACATAAACGGTAAGAATGTACTAGACTGGTAGTTGAGCGTCCCTGATTGACCGACAGTTGGCCTGTACACTTAGCCGTCGCTTAAAATCACCATCCTTCACCACACTGACATCTGACTCATCGATTTTGTATTGTTAAACTCTAAACAGGATATGATTAAAAAATACCAACTAGTTTATCATAGTTTGAGTGCGAAATTAATTTTGTTACTATAATATAAAAGATAAAAGTCCAAATAATTTTATGAGGAAATTAATCATCTTTTTTCGAAAATTATCTCACATTTTCAAAATTATAACGCATTGCCTTAATGTCGACTTAATTAAATTAACGTAATTCATATTTTACGCCAATTATACTTAAAAAGTATATTTCAACAAAGTTTAATATTTGTATCCCCGCTCTAAAGTCGTGCTCTCTTAAAATACCGCCACCAGCCCAGTGACTCTTCATAAATGTTTTTTGTTACAAAACAGGGCCGAGCGAAAATGTCGGGTCAGTTGCCTCGTACCCCAAGTCAATACGATCCAATCCAATACAGTTGAAATAGAAATCCCTTTGCGATCTGATTACATCCAATATAGTTCTAGTTTCACCCCTTAGAACAAAATTGAGTGGCCGCTAAAATTTGAGCGGATTCCATTAGCTTATACTCAAATATAGGGCTTTTCGTAAGCAGGGATGTGAGTATCTTTCAAATATTCAACATTTGTTCAACAAGGGTCTTCAGTAAAAACTGTTAATATCACCCAGTACGTTGTGGTGCATGTTTGTTAGGGGTCGGTGGCATTTTAGGAAAGATACGGATATGGGCTCTTGATAACAACTTTTACTGGGTTTATTTATTTATCTTCAATACGATAAAAGTAATGTTTGTATCCAGGTAATTTTGTTACTACCGGATTTTTGAATTTTCTAAAAAATTTTTGAGTTCGATTTAACTTTTCGAATTCGAACAATTTTTAAAAAAGTTCCGAACATAAAGACAAAATTCTTTATTTTTTGTTCAATTTTCATTTTCATTATTTGTTTCAAATAAACGAAAAAAACTATTCAAATGGCCACTTTAATTTTTCGCTTAGGTGACCACATATTTTTTAAATGCTTTTTGAAAAATCATCCGACATTTTTTTGGAATTTTCGGTCGAAACTATTCGGAAATATTTTGAAAATTTTCCTCATCTCTTGTTCAAAATGTTTTGAACAATTAATTTTTCTGGAATCCCAAGCGGAACATATTGGGAATGGCTACTTTCATTATATTTAAATATGTCTTCGTTTTGTTTATTCGCTCTTGTTCATACTCTGAATCATACTTTTTAAAACGAAACTACAGATCGGCAGAAATACTTCACAGCCCGTCATTCATCGCGTTAAATTTGATAAATTAAACTCCTGAAGTAAAATATTTTTTTCGATGTGGTAAAATTTCGGTTTTTTCCGTATTTTTTCAGAAATTCAAATTTTCGATTTAGACGTAGAAATCGTATAAAATAAAATTTAATATATCCGAGACACTGGTCGAAAGCGTATTTTAGAGTTCCTTAGTAACAAATAAAAAATAATACATTTTACGGTTAATTAGACACCATAGAAGCAAACGCGCGTTTTTTGAGTGTTTTTCAAACGACGATTTATAAAGTAAAACTAATCATTCTGAAGAAATTCAAGTTAGATTAAGTAAGCTGAAAAGTGGCAACTTGTGTTCGAAAAATTTTTTATTTGAAAATTTGGAAGTAGCAAAAATTTTCCCATCAAGACAGAAAAAATTTAAAACGTGCAAATCTGTCAGAATGCACCGACCCCCTTAATATAGAAGCAAGTTCAAGAATATTATTTTTAGCTCTGTCACGTGTCCTTTTTGAAATTTTTGTTATAAATGTCAATTTTTGTAAATTGGACCATTCTTTATAGTTTTCGTTTACTTCTAGATGATCTCTTTTTTTTACTCCATGGGTGTTTCGAAAAAATACAGGAGAATTTTAGTTTCACAATACAGTATTGTCAATACTCGTTGGTTTTCCCTATTGAAAATGCCCCGTCAGATTATGCTCAGAGGTATTTCTGTTCGATTTTTCTCTGATCATGTTTTGTCATTTTGGGCTATCTAATACCTCAATCGTATAAGTAGTTTCCGAAAGTCGAAATGTAAAAAGTATGTTCCCCATTTATTTAGATATCAGATGCAGTTCGGTTGGATTGAAGATGTAGCTTTAACAAGCGAAGTTGAGTAAAAAACGTAAAAATAAGCTCTTTATGACGTTGAGATTGCCAGATAACGCCCGCCAATCGATCAATTTGACGTTTTTTCGAAAAATAAATAATGATATTTTACAGGTATAAATTGACCAACTACAATACATGTGATTTGCGACTAGCCACAATAATTTAATTTGACTCAGAATAAATAAACGTTGTATAACCACTGGTATGTCTTAAATGCTCTCTAAAACTTAGCTGAACCATTTTCCAATTATCTGCAAATTTTTCACATGTTTCTGTGTTTCAAATTCACTCGAAACCTTAAGTAGCAAATACTATAACACGCAAATATTTGAGAAAGTCCCATCAGGTGATATCTGAATTTTAGAAATTGATTGTCGAATTCGACACTAAAAAAGCTTTCAAAGGTCAAATCCTGAAAACATGTAAAATAACACTACCAAAATTGTTGTTACTTGCACTTTTTGAACAAAAGTAGGCATCATGAAAATTATCACAGGTCATAAATATTTGTTTTTGTTAACAATTTACTTTATTTTTGACATCATTTTCAGAAAAAATTACTGGAGCAGTTTCAGATGAAAATGAGGAGATCCAAAAATTCCAAATCCACATTTTGAAACCTCTTTATTGCGATAACAGAACATTCCCAAATTTTTGTAAGGCTAGTGCGGCATGCGGCACTAGTAATGCCTTTAATATCGTCTTTCTGCCACCTTCGTTTTAATTTGCAGGGATCATTTGACTTGTACCTTCTGTCCCCATTGAAAAGCAGGTCATCCAATAGTCCATCATCTCTCCACCCAAGAATGTCTTCATCATCCAGAAACTCATTAAAAGAGATAAGTTCAAAACTTACCAATTTTAGAATTTTGTTAATGTTTAGCAAATTAGATTTAATTTTGATCCGGATTTTGAGCCAATTAAATTGCTTCGATAAAAATTCTACTTCAAGCAGATTTTTTTATTTAGATATCTTAAAAGGATATTTAGGGCCTAGATTTAAAAGTGTGTCCACAAATCGATCATTCGTCCAAATTGAAAAAAAAATCGACCACTGAGGGTTTAACTTTTATTAAGGGGTTTCCGATAGCCAATTGTCGCACAAGTACAGATCGTTGGACCAATTTTAATTTCTCTATGATATATTTAAACAAAAATCTTGCATTCCAAAAAACAATCCAAATTAACGGATGGCTCGTCCAATCAAAAACGTGCTTACAAAAGTGACGGAATTACTTTTTCAAAATGTATCTCCCCCCTGAGTTTTCAAGGTTCAACAATGATTCACGTTTTAATTTAACCGGACAGAACGTGAGCAGACAGCCAAGTTGAGTTTTTAGAAAAATTCTTTGATTTGGCTTCAGAATCACCAAAAAACTGATTTTGCTCTAGTTAACATATGGTCAAAATATGTTTTGGTGATTCTGAGTGGAAACCAAATCAAAGAATTTGTTCCAAAACCAATCCTTTGGTTCTGCTCACGTTCTGTTCCAGTTTATTTAGTAAACATGAATCGATTTTGTACTTTTAAAACTTTAGGGAGGAGATACATTTTGACAAGAAAATTTTTTCAAAATGTATCCTCCCTGAGGTTTTTCAAAGTACAACAATAATTCACAATGAAATTAACCGGACAGAACGTGAGCAGGACCGCCTTGGGAGTTTTTGAAATTTTTTTGATTTGACTTCAGAATCACCAAAAACAGTATTTTGACCCTATGGTAAACTAGAGCAAAATACAGTTTTTTGGTGATTCTGAAACCAAATCATAGATTTTTTCAAAAAACTCACTTTAGTGGTCTGCTCACGTTCTGTCCGGTTAATTTAAAACATAAATCATTCTTGAACCTTGAAAACTCAGGGAGGAGATCCATTTTGAAAAAATAATTCCGTCACCTTTGTAAGCACGTTTCTGATTGGACGAGCCATTCGTTAATTTGGATTGTTTTTTAGGATCCAAGATTTTTGTTCAAATATATCACAGAGGTAAAAGTTGGTCCGACGATTTGTACTTTTGCGACAATTGGCTATTAAAACCCTT
>SCLH01000681.1:142557-155173 GCA_004367855.1 Oikopleura vanhoeffeni | reverse complement strand
AGGATTGATAATTTTAATTATGATCCAAATATAATGTGATTTTCTTGCAACAAGTGCCAAACAACAGATAATGGAATTCTAATACTTTCAAGATTTGGAAATTATATTCGAAAATGACTCATGACTGACACTCTTTTAATTGTAAAAACCTGTTTTCCCTCGACAATCTATTTGACTCCATCTTTTTTGCACTTAAAGTCCCAGAATCGATGAGTTTAGTCCAAAATAAGCTCTTTGGGGGTATTTTAATTTTGTTTAATGGAAGCGTTGAACCAAAACTACCGATTCGGCATTTGTTTGTAATAATTATATAATAAAAATACGAGAAATCGCGCTATAGAGAAATAGCGCGCTACTTCGATGACGTGAAGACCAAATCTTCATAACATTATACATGCCTATATTGTATATGGATCAACGGACCTCAAACGGAGTACAAATCCTAACTATTTGAAAAATGCGAAATTAAATCCTAATTCTCCCAAGCAGAGAAATAACTCGCGAAGTTATTTCAAGATTAATTCAAACTGTCAAAAATATACCAGAAACATCGTTGACCACAATATGTTAAAAAATTTTTAAAACAGGTTACGTTTTGGGTCATCGAAAAATGAAAAAAAGTGACTTTCGTAAGTTCAAAAAAACGTCTTATATTATTAAAAAAGTTTTTTGTTTAGCAAGAAAATAGTAGCACAAAAAATATACAAAGAGTCAGAGTTTTATTTTTATCATTTTGCGGTAGTCTCTTTCATCATACATTAAAGAACGAATTTTTGAAATAAGAATTTCAAAAACTCAAAAATGTATCGAGTGTTTTAAGCCTATGCTTGTAGAGAATTTTTTCTGGTCATTTTAAGAGTAGGTTTTTTTTTGTTTTAATGAAAAATGTTCAAAAAAAAATCAATTAAGGTCAATTTTTCGTGATTTTACAGGTAAATGTGATCCAGTTCTAAGCGAAGCCGTATACAGTCTAGAAGGCTGAATTTTTGCCATGAAAAATAGCGTTTTTTCGGCTACCCATTTTTTATTGAGGGTCGGCGACCAATATTTACCTCTAATGAACCGGTCAAGTCAAGTCAACTCAAGTTCGATCGTATGGACTTGTAAGTACACCCCCAAAGAAGAATGAAGGGTCGACTTCTAATGAAACGTATTAGCACTTTGGGTCAATTGTACTTGAAGTTTCGCTAGAGAAGCAAAAACCTGTCAACAACCCAAAGTCAACTCTTAGTTCAAATCGTATAACTTGTAAGTACCCCAAAGAATCGGAAGGGTCACCTTTCCTAAGAACGTAATTAGCAACTATGGGTCAATAATGTACTGAAAAGGCGCTAGAGAGCAACAACTTTGCTCTCTAGTTTTGCTCTCTAAAGCGACCTTTCAGTACATTATTGACCCATAGTTGCTAATACGTTCATTAAAAGCGACCCTTTCCGATTCCTTTGGGGTTACTTGACAAATCTATACAGGAACTTGAGGTTGACCTTGGTGTTGACCCATTTGCCTCAGCGACCTCTCAGTACATTATGACCCATAGTCCTAAAATACGTTCATTAGCAAGTCGACCTTCCCGATTCTTTGGGGTAACTACAAGTCCATACGATGAACTTGAGATTGACCTTGAACTTTGACGCGTCATTAGAAGTCAAATATGGGCGCCGACCGCTCAATTAAGAAAAACGGGTAGCCGAAAAACGCTTAAATTTTTCACTGGCCAAAAATCAGCCTTCTAGCACTTCATCACGGCTTCGCTAGAACTGGACACAATTACCTGTAAAATCACGAAAAATTGACCTTAAAATCTGATTTTTTTTTGAAATTTTTCATAAAAAAAAAAAAAAAACCTAAGTCTAAAAATGACCAGAAAAAAATCTCCTACAAGGATAGGCCTAAAAACAAGGTCGATACCCATTTTGAGTTTTGAATTTCTTATTTCCAAATCGTCAAAGCGCGCAACAAACACTTGAACATAAAATCAGCATGTCAATACATAACAACAATAAAAGGTCTGATTTCGTTACAATAGTGTAGAACTTTTTGAAGCATATTTTCGGTTTTTGACGGAAATTTTAATTGCGCTATTTAAAAATTTCAATTTTGTACATATTTATGTGATATGCCCATTTTGGTTAAAAAACTCTTAAAATAAGACTTTAAAGTGCGAATTACAAAATATTAGTTAGTCACAATTGATTTCTCAGTGCCGATTTAACCGGGAATGTATTTATGTGTAATTTTGCATGCAATCCAGCACTCAGACCCTCTTAAGGAAGAAAATTTCCGATTTTGAGCTGATGTTATCATTAAATTGGTCCAACAAGCAGATTAGGTTTCATCCTAATAGCAAGTTATAAAGCGATTTTGAAGTGTATAGTAAATGCATATATTCCCAATCATTGCTTTTAAATTTATTGTTTAGAAAACGGAGAAGATCGACCAGGCATGTAAAAAAGCGAAAGGACATCAGTTCACGTTTTTTGTATCTTAATTATATTCGTATTGCCAGCAGACAAATGGGAGTAGATAAAATTACGGGAAATACCTAGGTCTTCTTGAAACAGGAAAAAGATAGCATGAAAATGAAGTTTAACCATAAAATACTAGAAAACGCTGTGAATTGCTTACTGCTTTGATAACACAAAGTTGAAATGTATTGTCCGGTTTTAATGGCAAAATAACAAGATCTCAATTAGCAGCCTAGTTATAAATACCTGTTTATTAGTCGTCATACTCTGAATCGCAAATAATCACAAATTATAATTTTTAAACACCCAAATAATCGATTTTTTCCAACAAAACTGAACCTCGAAAAACGAAAGGTGATGTCTTAGTGATTGTTAGTGATTACACACAAGGTGTAAATCTAAGACATCACTAAAAAGACGAACTTTGGTAGGCACCAACACGCGCATAGAGATCACCCCTATTTCAAAATTCACTTGGTTGAGTAAAAGGGATTTGGACCCAAATTATGAATAACCAGCAGAGCTTCAAGAGTAGAATATGCCTGCAATTAATTTGTCTAAAAGCGTTCTAGCAAATAATAACATAAAAAGAATTGTTTTGTAAATTAACTTGAAACTCTGTCAAGAAATTACAAAAAAACGTTTTGAAATTGTTATTAATTAAAGCTTGAAATTTTGAAACCTCTTTTCGAAAAAAAAATTCAAGAGAATTTTTTATGAAATGGGATTTGTGATTCCGCAAAATAAAGATCGAATCGGTAGCCGTTCCGAAAAATTGGCTATGAGGTCATAAGTTAATGAAGTCATAAGTAGACACTACAATCTGATCGAAACTCGAATTGCTAGCATTTTAAGCAAAAATAATACAAAGAATTAGAAAAATTTAACACACCTCGCATGATTTCTGATTTAAGACCTATGACTCATAGGTAGGGTCATACCAGGAGCAGGCTCCAAAAGGGATGCCATCCCCCGCCGCATGTTTCCATCCCTACCATCCCGTTGTTTATCCCCCAAAAAAAACGGGATTATAAAAACGGGATAGGGATTGAAGGGAATAGATTATCCCTTTATCTCCGGGTCCGGAAATAAGCCTTACTTTTATCCGTTTTGTGAATACTATATAAAATTAGCATGCAGACAAGATTACGTGGGGTACATTTGAAGGTAAAGAATATTGTGTATTTGCGGTATTTCGATGACTCAGTCACTTTCCGTTAAAATGTGTTAATTATTTATATATTACTTGGGGGTATATTTGAGAGTAAATAATCTCAATAAAAAAATTGGCGGTATTTTCAAAATACTCCATCACCTTCCGGTTAAACCGAAGTGATGTTAAAATTGGTGTTTAATTATTTATATATCAACTGGGGTATTGAGGTAAAATAATCCATATAAAAAAATTGCGGTATTCAATGACTCATCACCCGGTTATAAAACGGAAGGTGATGTTAAAATTGTGTTTATTCTTTATATATTAACTAGGGGTATATTTGAGGGTGGAAATAATCTCAAAAAAAATGGCGATATTTTCGATGACCATCACTTCCGGTTTAACCGGAAGTGAGGTAAATTGTGTTTATTCTTTGATATATTTACTTGAAGGGGTAATTGAGGTGAAATAACTCAAAAAAAAATGGCGTATTTTGAATGACTCATCACTTCCGTTTAACCGAAGTGAGGTTAATTTGTGTTTATTTATTTTATAATTACTTTTTGGGCGGTATAGTTGAGGAAAACTAACTAAAAAAAATTATAGCGGTTATTTTTCGAATGACTCATCACTTCCGTTTAACCGGAAGTGAGTTGAAATTGTGTTATTATCTATATATCATTAGGGGGATATTTGAAAGGGTGAAATATTATCAAAAAAATTTGGTGGTATTTTCGATGATCATCAACTTCTGGTTTAAACCGGAAAAGTCAGGTAAAAATTGGTGTTTATTGTATTTATATATAACTTTGGGTATATTTGGTGGAATAATCTCAAAAAAGTATTGTCGGATTTTCGAATGAGTCATCACTTCCGTTTAAATAATCACTAACGGAAAGAGATTAAAGTGTGCTTATTTATTTATATATTACTTGGGGAATAATATTTGAGGGTAAAAATATTGTCAAAAAAAAATTGGTGTAATTTTCGATGACCCCGGTTAAATCACAAGTCAGGTAAAATTTTACTTTTAATGAGTAATTTATATGAAGTGGATTAAGAAGTAAAAGAATTTCAAAAGGTGTATTTTCGATAAATGGTCCACTTCCTGTTCAGTTTTTCTTAAAACTCAGGTTATTACTCATATATACGCAGAACTGGATTCGAAAGTGAAATAAGACAAAAAAATTGTGTCATTCACCTATTGACATTCACAAATTGCAAATTCTAGATTAAATGTTACATTTTCAAAGGTCATTCACTGTTTAATCTTGAGATGAAAATACGCGACCACGACTGTGGTTCTTGTCCAAGCGGACCAACCTCTGAGCGGACAAAACCCGGCAAAACCTACGCATTTGTTGGGAAAACCCTCGAAAAACCTTAATCCTAAAGCGGACAAAACCGGATTTTTCGAAACCGATGTAAAAAAATTTCAAGCTCCTATTTTGAAGGAGTTGCGTCGCAACTCTTTTGGTACTTTGGGGTGAAACAAAATTGCTCGAAATTTGCTAGGGAACAACTCAGAAGCAGTAAACTTTTTACAAAAAAACAAAAAAAAATCCAAAAAAAAAGTCGAAATTTTCAAATTATCTCAGAATTTTTTGAAAACATGAAACTCATTTTCGACCAGAAAAACTCAAAAAAAATCAAAAACTGGTACAGATTTTTTGATTCAGTGAAACTCAGCTTTATTTGGTGGTACTTTCGGAACTAAATCCGATGACTTTATCTTCGAGTTTCAACTCCGGTTTACAAAATGCGATCTCTAGAATTCAAACAAACAATTTTAAAAATTCTGCTTCATCATATTTAAACCAAAACATATGTCGTTCATGCTTTGCCCAAATTTATACTGCATTCTGAAAGGTAACCAGGAAGGAAATAGATTTTGAATACCAAAAATCTTGAAATTAGGCGGTTTTTGCAGTCTAGAAAAAACTTGTTAAACATTAAGAATCCTTTGAATCAATTACAGATCATAAGTTTTCCGTGGTTCAATACCAATTTGAGGAAAGTCGTATGCAAGCGCTAAAGGAGGAATAGATTTTGAAAAAATTCGGTAAAGGTAATTATAGAACTTGCCGCATGGTGGTCCCAAAGGGTCGACCAAAATTAGTCTGATAAATTATATGACATTAAGGATAGATATACCAAATGGCTATTCCCAAAAGTTTGAAAGCAGTTTAGTATTTCTGGTAAGTGGAGTACAAAAGTACATTTTGCGACCGCTAACCCCCTTAATGGGGTGGTCGTCGCATTTTAAGGGTTTTCGCAATAGCCATATGTCGCACAAGTACAAATCGTTGACCACTTTTCACCTCTCTTTGATATATCAAACAAAAATCTTGCATCCTAAAAACAATCCAAATTAACGGATGGCTCCTCAATCAGAAACGTGCTTACAAAAAGTGACGGAATTATTTCAAAATGTATCTCCTCCCTGAGTTTTCAAGGTTCACAATGATTATGTTTTAAATCAACCGACAGAACGTGGAGCAAGACGCCAAGTGAGTTTTGGAAAAATTCTTTGATTTGGCTTAAGAATCACCAAAAAACTGTATTTTGCTCTAGTTAAGAAATGGGTCAAAATACTGTTTTGTGATTCTGAAGCCAAATCAAAATTTCCCAAACTCACCTTGGCGGTCTGCCTCACGTCTGTTCCGTTAATTTATAAAACATAAATCATGTTGAACCTTGAAACTTCAGGGAGGAGTTACATTTGAAAAACATAATTCCGTCACCTTTTGTAATCAACGTTGTGGCTGTGGACGAAGCCATCCGTTAATTTGCGGTTGCTCTTTTAGTTTTGCAAAGATTTTTGTTTAAATAATAATCAAAGAGACGTAAAAGTTGTCCGACGATTTGTAACTTTTGCGAAATTGGCTATAAAAACCCTTAAAATGCGACGATCACTCTTTTGCGCTCTATAGGCCAACAATGGAGCTTTTTGAAATTGCTTATTTCTCTCGGCATATAGACATAGGAAGTGAATAAAACATTATATATTTTAATCTCTGGATGACTTTTGAATCATATTTTGGAAGATAGCATGTTGAACCAACCCGTAAATGAGTTACCAGGAGCAAAAACATTTCTTGAAAAAGCTGTTTTTTTTTTTCGTCCTATTTAGGAATGTTTCAAAATTTGACATATCTGCGAATATTCAAAGGCGGAAAAAACTGTTTGTGCCTTGTTTAATTTCCCCACTAAAAAGGTATTCTATGATGGCGATTAGGACTGTTTTTGCATTTTGGCCTACTTGTATTTTTTCAATGCTACATGGCAAACTATTTTTCCGTCTATAGTTTTGTGTAATAATTGTTAACAAAACTGTTTTGCCTGATTTTACGAAATTTCATATTTAACTTCCGGAGTAATTGAATTTATATTTTGACATCCATTTTCGTCCAATCAGTGTTTTTTTAAGACCAATAGATTTCGTTAAAGTTGAATGTTTTTGGAAACTGGTATTAAAACTATGAAACCAAATATTTAACCGTCGAGGCGCTAGAGCAGAAAAATAATTTTTATTTTCGACACTCTGAAAAAATTTAATATTTTTCCGAAGAATTTCATCAATGTTTCACAAAAGGCCCATAATCCGTATTGTCAAAATGCACCGAGGCCCTTGATTAATTACAAATTCGACTCAATTTATGTCGGCTAAAAAGATTTTTTTATTTTTTAGTTTAAATAACAAAAAAGATCCATATGAATCCGAGTACATACGCAAATCCTTTGCTTTCAAAGAAATAAGGAAAATATATTTAGTGTTAGCTAGCATCGTGATCGATTTGAAATTTGCGGTTGGTCTATAGCGAATTCGCTTTAATTGTAGGCTCTATAGTTGCGCTCTTAGTGCTTTAGAGCTGAGATAAGGTCTTAAGCGGACAAAACCGGGTGAATTTATTTTGTCCGCTGGAGTGCAGTTTAATTAAATTCGAAAAAAATATAAACAAAAACTTCTCATTTAAGTTTTTCGCAGTATTCTTTTGGGATTAGAGGTTCACCGTGTCAACAGCAAATTTGGCTTCAATTTTAGCTCTCTAGTGGCCCTCTTGGGGTAATGTTAGAGCGCGATTGGATTGTCTAAGCGGACAAAAACCGGGTAAGTCTAAGCGTGACAAAACCGGATTTGCGAAGTATTGCCCGCTGGACCGTGAAACCACAGTTAGTAAAAAAATGTGGTATTATTACCAATTCCATATTGACTAAATTTACTATAAACCGGAATTCATGAGTCATCGAAAATACTCGCTCTCATAATTTTTTTTGACAACATTCATTTCTTTAAATACCCTGTTGTATTATATAATAATTAACACCAATTTCACTCAACTTATGGTCAATACCGGAAGTCATTATTCAACGAAATACCGCCAAATTTTTTGAACAAAATTACTCTCAAATTACTTTCTTGTAATCTATGCTAAATAATGACACACTGGTTTACGTCTGTTCAGTAAACCGGAAGTCATATATATCGAAAATACGCCAAAAATTTTTTTTTGACAAATTTAACTCTTCAAATTAATCTTCTTGGTTATATAATTAATTAAGACACACTTTGTCACTCGACTTTCTGGTTAAATCCGGTAGTTCACATCATAATATCGAAATACCGCCATTTTTTTTTACAAAATTTTCACCCTCAAAATATCGGTATTGAAACCCTCTGTATATATACCTTGAACACCTGTTCACTCGACTTCCGGTTAAACCGGAGTCATGATTCATCGGACAAATACCGGCCAATTTTCTTTGAAAAAATTTCAACTTTCCAAATGATACCCTTGTATCTATAATATAATAAATAAAACTTTCTCGAACTTCCCGGTTAGACCGAAATCATCAATATATCAAAAAATACGACCAGAGTATTTTTTTTTTTGACGAAATGTTTGACCCTCAAATATACTTTTTTTGTATATTAATTAAAGTTAAACGCACTTTTTAGCTCGGAACTCCGGTAAACCGGAAGTCATCACATCCAAAATACCGCCAATTTTTTGACTTAATTTCACTCAAAGTAACTCCCTAGTATTATATAGAAATAAACACAATTTTTACTCGAGTCCGGTAAACCGGAAGTCATGATCATCAAAAAATACCGCCAAATTTTTTGGACTAAATTTTACCTTGAAAGGCTTATTGATGATAATACTTCTATAGGTGTATATTATGAATTAGCAAAAAGGGATAGGGATAGAAAAGGATAAAAATGGGATAGGATATGAACGGGATAGGACGAAAAGATAGAAACGGAAAAGGATAAGGGGATGGGGATAAAACGGGAAAAAGGGATGGGACTCTCCTACGATCCTATCCCTTCTATGGGCCTCTGAATTTTGCCATCCTCTACCCTCCCCTACCCCCTCTATCCCCTCGCGTTTATCCATTCGATCCATATCCCTTCTGGAAGCCTGCCAGGAGGACTTATCTGGCCAAGTAATAGCGTCAGCAATAATTCCCATAGACTTATAGGGGCCAATAGTTCTCAAAAAAAGCAGAAATCCGAACCCATTGAAAAAAAAATTTTGGCGCACCTTGGTGTCAGAAAGTGAGCACGAAAAAACACCTTTTTAGCTTTGTTAAGCCTTTACGGTATATATATTTTTTAATTTTTTTTAGTTGAAGGGATCGCGTTAAAAAACGTTAAGCTACTTAGTTAAAAAAAAAAATTTTGAAACATTTTCAAAAAAATTGTTTCGTGGAATTTTGAAAAAAAATTAAGGTCATTTTGATGAAAAATGCGTAGGCGAAAGTCCTTAATATGCAAATTGGGATCGACCCCTAGCTTCCGAGTTATTTTTGTCATTTGGACATCAAATTTAAAGGGCTATCTAATAAGAATATAAGCCGTTTGAGCTCTTATGAGCTCCTACCCAAATTGCAATATTAAAGTTTAAAAAGTCATGTTGCCCCGGGAACTCACCCTAAAAATTAAAGAAAAAAAATTTCAAAAAATTCTCCTTCAAATTCTGCCCAAGCCATTTTACTTCATTCTTAAGTGAATTTTATATATAAAACACGATTTCTTCCCGGTATGACCCTACCTATGAGTCATAGGCTATGACAAAATTCTTATATATATATTTTCCCGTTATTTATTCCAACTCGACCCTCTTTTCGACAAGCTTGAAATTATTTTTGAAATTTTAAAATAACATCAGGAATAATTGAATCAAAAACTTTCTATAATAAGAGAGCGCCCTCACTAGAAGTTAACTGATAAAATATACTTTACTACCGCTGAGATATTCAGGTTTTCATAGTGTTTCGTGGGCGGTTTTATCTAATGCTGAGGCTTTTGACAAGATAAGCAAAGTAAATTTAGAAAATATTTTTTTGAAAATAGAATATTCAAGATAGAAAAGGTAAAATTTTCAGATAAACTCTAAAAACATTTTAACCCAAATATTGCAAAATTGGTTCACAGTAAACCTTACTCAATAGTGACCCACCAAAATCCAATTTGGTTAGTATTTTTAAATATCTATATGAGGGGGTACTTTCTTAATTTTTTTTAAAATATGGACAATTTGAAATATGATGGTGGTAATTTTAACACAATACAGCGTTAAAATAGTTTTTCATTTTTGAAATAATTGTCTTGATTTTAAAGCATTTTTTTCAAAAAATTTATTGATTTCTCAGAAATTAAAAGTAAAGTTTTGGAAGAGAAAAAATCATCGAAATTTAAGTTTCGATAGTAACAGCTCTCGCAAACTCATTAGCTTTTGATTATATAAGTTTCAAATGTTTTACTAAAAAATCCAGGGAGAAATAGGTTTTTTGCGCGAGACCCTCAAAATCAGCTCAAAAATCGTTTTTGGCTATTCTGTAGCGAATTTAATTCAAATTTTGAAAAACGATAGTAATAGACCTGCGTACGTAGTTTGTTATTAAAAAGCATAGTATCTAACGTTTCGATTTTATTATCATTATCAAAGATGTAAGTTTTTTAAACAAGTTTCAAGTCAAACACTAACAGAGACAAACTAGAATTTTATATTTTTTTGTGTAATTTTCCAAAAGTTCCGAAAAAAGTATATTAGGAGTGGCATTTTTAATGCTTATTTTGGATTTTTAGAAAAGTTTGAACGCTTTGTGGTCAAACTGATATTTAATAGAAGGTATTTAGTTCTTATCATGAAAGCTTCAGTTCTTTTACGGTCTTCTTGGAACCTGAATCTTTCTTGATAATTTTGAACTTATTTTGTAAGTTTTCAAATTTCGCTTTACCGGGACTAGTGAAATTATGGTCGTTTTCTTCAGTGAAAGTTTTTGAGTTTCTAATGTATTCGTCACAAGACAGAATATGCGAAGCAAAATGTTCGAATTGACAGAGGGCATTTGATGTTCTCGAATCCTGTGAATTAGCATACGTGCGGTCTGCCCGATATAAATTTCTTTACATGGGCATGCAAACTCATAAATGAGATCACATTTTTCGTATTTGTGGTCACAGGCTTCGCTAAAAAGAGAAGAGTTTACTGACTTTTATACTACGGTAGGCGACATTGACGCGAAATTCGGGTATTATTTTTGCCATTTTTCGAGTAAGTTCGCAAATGCTATATTCTATATTAGGCGAAGAGTATTCTAAGCAGGTAGTATGAGCTGTGGGTCTCTTGGTGGTTTAACGGAATTTTCTAAGAATTGCCTAATTTGCTATTAACTAAAGCGATGGGATAAGAATTTCGACTATAAACTTCCTTAAGTTCCTCCAGCGACCCTAGAAATATATCATGTGAGCTACTTTCATCGTATCTTCTGTGTAAGTTAGTTAAAATTCCCCCTTTCAAGTATTTTTTAGAAATAACACTGTGTCAAAATTTGAAATTACTGTTATGAAGGGAATTTTTTCTATATTTACGAAATTCAGCTGGTTATTTTCGTCGATATAAACTGTAGTATCAAGAAAGTTTATTTCGTTTTTCGAGTTCATTTCTTCTATAGTAAAGTTTAGTGATTTATCAAAGTAGTTGATTTCTTTTACAAAAACTACGCAAGGAGTTTTTATGCAAGACAATAATTGAATCATTGCAATCTACTGTAATGAATCAACTTTCCCGTATCAGCGTATTTTTTGATGACTTTTGTCTCTAGTGCGTGCACAAAAATGTTGGAAAGCATGGGACTGAGGGCGCTACCCATATTGAGGCCGGTTTTTGCTGATTAACGCCGAGGGGGTCTTTATAATGCGAATTTTGCAAAAGTTTTCAAAAAAGAACCCTTCAAATATTCTCTTTTTGGAGGAGGGAGTTTTAATCCGTCTTTACCTTCAAAATTAAAGTATTTTGTGGGGTCAGAGTATATTTTATCAAGGATTTTAGAGACCGTTTCGTAAGACATTCACATTTGAATACATTTGACAAATGTCGGCACAAACTACTTTATGAATTCGATGATCAAATTTTTCGCGATCCTTCAAAAAGCGCTCTTTTAAACTTTTTGTATTTTACAGCATAGGAACATTCATCAGATATCGCTTCAAAACTTTTTTCAAAAAACTGCGGTTGCTCACTAAAGCATCATAGGCTGTTGCGAGGCCTTAATGGTTCCCCGGTTTTATGCAATTTTGGGCTTCCGTAAAAATTTGAGAGCGAATATTTTGGAAAAAGGCTGCGAATTTTTCCATATAGGTAAACTACCGCTGAAGGTTTTTTAAAAGTTTCCTATAATCTTGGATGTCTCCTTCAAGGAAGGTTCTATCATACCCTTCTAATTGGTGAAATTTTTATCAAGTAAAACCTCTAGTTTTTTATTATAGTCAGTTTTATACATAATTATCAAATCAGCCTGTTTATCGACTTTAAAATCAAAATATCATCGTGATCCTGCAAAAACTTTTTTAGGATTTGTGTTCTGGGATCAAAAGTTTTTTACGTCCGAAATTGAAATTCCGGCTAGTACAGAACTGGCTTCACACCAGCGATATCGGTTTCAGAAATCCACTTTTCTTGCTACTTTTTGAAATTCAGAAAAA
>SCLH01000681.1:48617-66961 GCA_004367855.1 Oikopleura vanhoeffeni | reverse complement strand
GATTTGGTAATTTTTTGGTGTCTTGGTTTTCTTGGTAATTTTATTATTTAATTTGAAACAGTTTTCAACATAAATATTTTAACGTGCTTCTTGAGGGGTGGTAAAGGCAAATATGGACAAAATCGGCCGTTTTGGGGCTCATTTTTGAATAAAATTAAAAAAAAATTTAAAATCCCCCTTTATCGGCCTTCGGCTGATTTGGGGCTCATTTTTCAAACAAATTTAATTAAAAATATAATATCCACCTTTATCGGCCTTCGGCCGATTTGGGGCTAATTTTTCAACAAAATTATATAATTAACATTAAATCCCCTTTCATCGGCCTCCGGCCGTTTTGGGGGTAATTTTTGAATAAAAATAAATTTAACTTTAAATTCCCCCTTTATCAGCCTTCGGCCAATTTGGGGCTCATTTTTTATTAAAATTAAATAAAAAATATGATATTCCCCTTCATCGGCCGATTTGGGGCTCATTTTTCAATAAAATTTAATTCAAAATACAATTCCTTTCTTTATCGGCCTTCGGCCAATTTGGGGATCCTTTTTTATCATAATTAAATAAAAAATATTATACCCCCCTTTATCAGCCGATTCTGGGCTTATTTTTCAACAAAATCAAATTAAAAATATAATATCTCCCTTTATCGGCCCCGGCCGATTCGGGGCTTATTTTTCAACAAAATTAAATTAAAAAATATAATATCCCCTTTATCGGGCTTCGGCCGATTTGGGGCTTATTTCTCAAAAATTAAATTATAAATAATATATCCTCCTTTATCGACCGATTTTAGGCTCATGTTTCAACCAAAGTTTAATACAAAATATAATATCTTCATATCGGTCTTCGGCGGATTTGGGGCTCATTTTCAACAAATTAAATATTTAGATAAATCCTCATCGGCATCATCATCGGCCATACATTTTTCAATAAAATTAAATAAAAATATAATTTTAAATTTTGATGATATCTTCAAAATTTAATTCGTTTTTTAATTAAATCAATTTATTTATATACAATTTTTTAACCGATTGGACCACCGTGAACGCTTAATTTGCAAAACTTAAATTTCCGACTTTTGATCGTCAAAACAAGGTCTTGCCGTTCCGATAAAAATAGGTTTTCATGCGAATCATGAGATTTGTTAAAATAGTCTATAAATAGGACCAATTTTAAGAAAAAATTTTTTTGGGGAATTTTTAGAACCATTTAGTAATTTCACATTATGAACCTTGATCGGAAATTTTATTTCGCATACGCTTCAAGTCTCACAATGACTAAATCATCATTTAATTTCAGCAATCAGGAAAAAAGGATCAAAATTTTTTAAAAAATGTTTTTCTGGAAAAAACACTATGCAGTTCCTAGATTTTTTCCAAAATAGCTTCAACACAGAATGCTTCAATCGGCGGCCACCTTAATCAAAGTCTACATTTTCAGAAAAAAGATGACGAAATTTTACAAAATTTTTTGAAAATTATTTTTTTCTGTTTTTTGGCGATAATTAAATCGGAAACGCATATTTTGATTTGGTACATCTCCCTCACCTTCTATTTTGGTCTTGACTCAACTTGGACTAACTGCAATTTTCAAAAATCAAGTACGAAATATGACTAATAACCATTTTTTATTATAGTAACTGATACTTTTTTCGCTGACTGCATTTTTTCGTATGGTTCCAAATTTTTTTGAAATTCTCTTAAAAGAGCTGTGCGGCCCTGTGCGAATATTGGCATGAGTTTTACAGAAGGTATCAATATCTTAAATTTTGAAAAAATGACGACGAAAATTATTCAAAATTTTTGAAAAATATTTTTTTTTGTTTTTCGCGAGAAATGAATGGGAAACCCTTATTTCGATTTGGTATATTCTCTTACCTTCTATTTTGGTCACGAACGTGACTGACTGCATTTTTTCAAAAAATCAAGTACGAAATATGACTTGAGGAAAATTATTTTCTGATAGTAACTGATACTTTTTTTTGCTGAAAGCACTTTTTCGTATGGTTTCAAATTTTTATGAAAATTGATTTTAAAAAGCTCTAGCCCCTGCGCGCGAGATTGGCATGAGTTTCTACAGCAGGGTCCTGATTTTGAGTAAAATATTTTGGTGGTTAGGGGTTAAAATTTATCGAAATTTTTTTTGACTAATAGATGTGCCAAAGTTAGACCAAAACGTACCGCATGCAAAAACTTCAGCATTTTCTGGCTCCATCGGCAAGTACGCAAACTAAAACATTAAAAAATATTTTCGCGGTTACCAATGTGCGGCAATCGATTTTTCATGAAAACCGATCCAATTCCGATCCGATCCCGATCCGATCCAAAAAAAATTTGAGGCGACCAATCCGATCCAAAAAAAATTTGAGGCGACCGATCCGATCCAAAAAAAATTTAAGGTGACCGATCTGATCCCGATCCAAAAAATTTTTCAGATGTGCTGACCCCTGACCACACCAATGACTACCACACCAACTCACACTTAGGCGGCATGCATGAGCTAGTCGAAGTAGCGGTCTTTAAACCCTTCCTAAAGCCTTTTATATTTTGAATATTTCATATATACTGGAGAGTTCGACGGGATTGTTGGTGGCTTGTAGCTCCTCATCTGACAATAATAAAATGCGTGAATTTTTGAAAAGCCCGAGAAAACTAGATCGATTTAAACCAATATTGCTCCTCATAAAATCAAAGCAATTTCAGGAAAAATTACAATAATTCTTTTCCTGAGGCGTTCACTATGGTAAAAAGTTTCTTCATCTGAAAATTTTTTCAAAAAATGACAAATAAATAAGAAATGTCACTTACCCAAGATAAACATCAGTTATAAATATATGTCCACCACTGTAGAAGATTGTTTGTTGGAGTTCAGGAACGTCTGAAGCAACTGGAACAATGTTGAATGAACCTTATACGGATCTATCAAAACATGTCAGAAGGTAAACAAAAATTCAGGGGAGCATATCGCCGGCTCAATGTCGCCAAATTTGCCAAATCGACGAAAAAACTTACGCAATTTCGAGATGTTTAGCTGACTTTTTGCCATTGCGCATATTGTCGAAAGAGCCAATATTGCAAAAATTGTGTGGGCATTTGAGGTTTTGATTAATAATTACTTGAATAACGTCATATCATATGACTCATATCATATGAGTCATATGTAAAGAGTTCATTTCCCAAATCTACTATTTCAAATTTTCATTTGATTGAGTTCGGTGGAGCACAGCAAATCAGAGACGCGTATTCAACCAACGCAATTATCGGTGTGCCCCGAGTTGACCGTACGTAGTTCTATACATTGTGGTATTTTACTTCATTTCAACCTACTGTAAAACTTTTTGTAAAATTGAACAATTTATGACGTCAAATTGAACACCCAGGCGTTTTTTCAGGGCAGGGGGTTTTTAACAAAAAGTTTTTTTAACAAAAAATTTTTTAAAAAAACATTTTTTAACAAAACATTTTTAAACAAAAACAGCATTTTTTAACAAAGAATTTTTTAACAAAAAGTTTTTAACAAAAAAATTTTAACAAAAAAAAATTTTCAAAAAAAAAATGCATTTTGTACAAAAAAACATTTATTAACAAAAAACCCATTTATAACAAAAAACATTTCTTAACAAACAAAACATTTTTTGACAAAACAAAGCATTTTATAACAAAAGAACATTTTATAACAAAAACATTTTTTAACGAAAAATCATTTTTTAACAAAAAAATCATTTTTTAACAAAAAATAATTATTTAACAAAAAAAACATATTTTTCCCGATATAAATTTTGAACTTTTTAAAGAGTTTTTTGCGTTTATTTTTGTTACAGTTTAATAATTAACGATGAAAAAGACGCTCAAACATGTGATGGACTCAGAAAGTAAAGATTTAAAAAGTTGCGGCTAAAATATTTATCAAGCAAGCAAAATGCTCAGAATTCTACATTTAAATTTTTCGCCATTTTGCTTGTGACCTATAAATGTCGATTTTATTTTTTTACAAAAATGACCTAAATAGATTTATTAAAATTTAAAATTCAACATGTTTCGCTGTTTATTTTACCATCGACGGGAAAGTGAAGTAAAATGGTTCAGAATTGTTTCAGAACAGAATTTAGCGAAAAAGAGCATCTGATTATGGTCACTTATGAGTCACCTGGTTGTTTTGGTCTCACAGATCCGGTCTAAGGTTCTGATGAAGAAGGCCTCTGTTTTACGGCGTTCATAGTAAACCTGAAGCTTTTTCGCAGTACTTTAAAGTGTTGCATGAAAGGGTTAAGCTCTTAGTGGTCCACGAAAGCCGCTAGAGAGAAGACACGCGGGCCATGTGCAGGCTCAAAATTTTTTTTGCTGGTTTATAGAAAATAACGGTTAAGTGTACACTCGTGGCATGGCAAAACTTTTCTCGAAAAAGTCTATGGTTATTGTTAAAAAATATGGTCGTTTGTTTCTGCGGAACACGACCCCATTTTTTAACCCTAACCCTAGCCTTTCCACAGAAACAGCTTGCGTCGTTCTATACCGTGTACACTGAAAACGAGTTTACCTAACCCTAGTTCTAATACTTTCAAGATAGGATGATATCAGTTTTATACATAAAATTATAGTGTACACTCGGGGCATGGCAAAACTTTTTGTCAACAAAAAACTAGGTTGGTGCAAGAAGACAAGGGTTCCTACGGAACCTTAATCTTCTCACCCCAATCCTATTTTTTTTTCCCTGACAAAGAAGTTTTGCACAGTTTCATCCCGTGTTATACTGGGCACGAGTTTTCAAATATTGTTAAAAAATGTTTTCCCCATTCTGTACTCTAATAATAAGCATAATTAAAGATTTTTTTTCATAACACTAATAAATGCAACCGAGATATATTTTTGTGTGAGGATTTTTATCTTCCAACAAATGTGTGTTCTTTTGATGAGTTTGAAACTCAAGTTTGAAACTCAAAATGTTTTTTTCGTTAAAAATGTTTTTTTTGTAAAAAATGTTTTTTTGTTAAAAATGTTTTTTTAGTTAAAAAAATGTTTTTATTTGTTAAAAAATGTTTTTTTTTGTTATAAAATATTTTTGTTTGTTAAAAAATGTTTTTTTTGTTAAAAAATGTTTTCTTTTGTTAAAAAATGTTTTTTGTTAAAAAATGTTTTATTTGTTTATAAATGATGTTTTTTTGTTAAAAAATGTTTTTTGTTAAAAAATGTGTTTTTTGTTAGAAAATGTTTTGTTAGAAAATGTTTTTTTAATAAATGTTTTTTGTTAAAAAATGTTTTCCCGTTTTTTAGTTTTGAACAAAAAAATTATTGCTTTTCTCATATCGCCGAAAATGCCCAATATTACTGAATTTAAAAAAAACTTTCGGCGATATTGGGCCTCCCTCTGTAACTGTTATTTTCAAGGAATATTTCGTGGTTTGACACTTTTTTCTGTGATCCGTACCTGGGACCCAGGATTGACTTGTTTTAGCATATTTCCAATATTTTAATTTGTGTTGATTGTCTGAATAGGGTTGGAAAAAGGTTTTAAATATTCATTTTAAAGTTTCAAAATACTAAATTTTCAACCCTGCACAAATATATATAGATTTTCATTTACATTTATCAGATGCAAGCTTCGAGAAGTATTAATTTACGTGATATCATATTCTACATAAAAAGTCAGTTTTCTGGTTATTTTTTATAGATTGTATTCACCGTTATAGCCAAGGACCAGTTCCTTGGAACTCGTGATTGTCAAAATTGAATATAAAAAAAAGGAAGTGGAAAATAATTATTGATTCAACTATTAAAATTTCCGTTAAATTCTCTAGCTGATCTCAAAATTCCAACAGGTTGGAACTTTTATCCGGTATACTAAATAAAGAATGTGAGACCTAAAAAATTTCGAATCATTTCAAAATGAAAATTATTTTTACTCCATAGAAAGTGAATAAAAAGATATACATTTTTTGTTCTCCCAAAATGTTTGATTATAAATTATAATTTATAAGTAGTAGTTTCTTGTTCTTTTGACCTGTGAAAAATTTACTCGTTTATGTATTTTATGCGCATCCCCAAAACGATTATATTTTTTAAATAGAACAATTTTGCCTTATCATCAAGGTTAGATGGGTTTTGTGATAGCGGTAGTCTGGTAACCTTCCTCGAGTTATTCTCGGGTGAAAATTGGGGAGTTAAGCTTGAGTTGCAAAAATAGTTTTGATTAAAGCTTGGACCCCTGCCTTCAGGTTAGCAACTTCAACATTAAAGCTCTAAATTTCTCAGTGAATAAAATATTGAAGTTAACAGTTACACTTAATTTGTTCTATTAATTTTTCAAAATGGGGAAAAAGAAAGATAATAATGTCCATAGACATTCAAAATTAAGGGGGTGGTTGAAGCAAATTAGATATTTTTAATCGGCTTTCCTGAACACTAAGAATGCGAAAATGTTTCTATTACAATTAAATGGCAAAGAAAAGAGTTAGTGGGTCATTCGAAGGAAACCAAAATAATTTTTGATCGCACAAATAAGCTCTAAGGCACTAGAAAAGTGCAAAAATAAATCTTAAAAGTTATGTATGGCTTCGTCTATTAAACCGATTCTCAATGATTTTTTTTGATAATCTTTTATTTTCATTATCTAAAGACTTCAAGGGCGAACTTTCAAAATTCCAGCTAAAACTCGAAATATGATTTTTTTTGTCATTTTGGAAAAAAGATTTTTTAAAAAAAAGTGCTTCAATTTTTTCAAAACTTAGGCTCAAAAGAAAGTCAGTAAAACACAGACGAGAAGTTGGCTTACGTCAAGACGATATATTTTGATTGAAGCACATTTTTCTTCGGAAATTTTCACTGAAAATGACCAAAAATTAATATTTCGATTTCAGCAGGAAATTTAATTCGCCGTTGAGAGTTTTAAGATAATGAAAAATAAAAGATTTTGAAAAAAAATCATGAGAATCGGTTAATAGACGAAGCCCAAACCATAACTTTTAAAAATTGATTTTGGCAATTTTCTAGTGCCCGTAGAGCGTCGTTTGTGAGGTTGAAATTTTTTTTTTCTTAGTGTGGCCAATTGAACTCTTTTCTCGCGATCTGTCGTGAAATGAACATTTTTGCATTCTCAGTTTGTTCAGGAAAGCCGATTCAAAAATATCTTATTTGCTTCAACCACCCCTTTAAGGCGAAAATAGAATGAACTCAAATTCTTCAAATGAAAATTTTAAAATTTAACTGCCAAGAAAAAGAGCTGCAGATGCTAAAATCCTAAGTTAGTTCTCTTCATTAACAATTACATTATATTTTTTTTATTTCACACAGAGTCTTAAAAAATATCTGTGTTAACTTTTTTTTAACCTGTTCCTCAAAAATATGTTATGCCATAGAAGTTTATTTTTACACCTCAAGTTTAATTCACTCAATTATCATTCAAGGAAGGCGCTGTGTACAATACGCTCCTACCAGATCATCCTGACACTCGCGACCCCCAATAGACTACCGCTATCACAAATGCTATCAGCTCCTGACCAGGTGTTGTTTCAAAAGAAACTCACCAATCTTCAAAACTATTATTTATCTATAATAAATCTATGAAAAACGATTACTATCGATCAAAAAAGGCAAAATTGTTCTACTTATGTTCTAAAGCGAATCTTTCACAATTAAAATCATCTCCGATATTTTTTTCCCAAGAAAGGTGTCATTTTTAAGAAAATATAGTTTTCAAACATTTTACATTTCAACTTATCCGATTAAGCTCTTAAAAAGCTCAAAATAGCCGCAAATGAGACTGTCCGAAGTTGTGTCTAATCATGAAAACCAGAGAACTTATAAAATAGAAAAATCCAAAATGTAAACGATTACACACTGAATTTATTATAAAGAGTCACTTTGGATGAGAAAAGAATAGAAATTGATCAAAAANGGAATGTGCTCGTCCTGATCGGATCGTTGGTGATCGATGATGGAATCTGGATTAGTCTGATCGGATCATTCGATCGATGATCGGATGATGGATCGGATCCGATCGATCGCGATGACGGATCGATTGGATGACGTGATCGATGGATCGGATCGATGGGATGGCGATGATGCGGATGTGAGTCGGATTCGATGGATTCGGATCGATGGAGGTCAGATGATCTGATCGGTGATGTCGGATCGATGGATCGGATCGATGGATGGCTCGATGCGATCGGATCGATGCGATGATGGATCGGATCGAAAAAAAAATGGAACGATCGAAGAGAATCGGAAAAAAATCAAGATCGTCATGAAGGAATAACAGGATCGAAATCGAAATGGATCGGAAATCGAAATGGAATCAGAAAAAAAAAAAAGATCGAATGGAAAATCGGATACGAAAAAATGGAAATCAAAGGAATTCGAATAAGGATCGAAGAATTCGTGATCGAGAAATGGATCGGATCGATGGATACGGGATCGTGGATCGATCGATGGATCGGAATCGATGGATCGGATCGATGATTCGGATCGATGGATCGGATCGATGGATCGGATCAGATGGATCGGATCGATGGATCGGCAATCGATGGATCGATCGATGGATCGGATCGACTGGATCGATCGATGGATCGGAGATCGGATGAGATCGGATCGATGGATCGGACTCGCATGGTGATTCGATCGATCTGGATCGGATCGATGGATCGGATCGTGACTGGATCATGAGGATCGATGGATCGGATCGATGTGATCGCATCATGAGATGAACAGGATGGAATCGGGATCGTCGCATGGAAATTCAGACGACTGGACTCGGAGATAACAGATAACGGTTCCGAAATACCCGATCAGAATCAATGGATATCGATTAAAATGCGACGTTCACCGTGCCGAAATCCAATTATTTCAAAAAGCGAAACCCAGAATCCGAAATGCGATACGTCAATCTTTTCAAAAGGCGACCCGATCCGATGCACGCTCGATCCATCTATTTCAAAAGGGGCGCGAGCCGATCCGACCACTTAATCATCAGATAATTTTGTACGAGCCGTATCCGATCCAAGCCCCGATCCCGAATTAATTTTTATTTTGAAAATTAACTGGATTTGGGTATTTTTTGTGTCTTGGTTTTTCTTGAGTAATTTTATTAATATTTAATTTGAAACAGTTTTCAAAAAATTAATATTTATAAACGTGCTTCATTGAGGGGTAAGGGTAAAGGCAAATATATGGACAAAAATCAGGCCGTTTTTGGGGTCATTTTTAGAATAAAATTAAAAAAATATTTAAAATCCCCCTTTAGTTCGCCTTCGGCTGATTTGGGGCTCATTTTATTTCAAAACAAATTTAATTAAAAAATATAATAATCCACCATTTATCGGCCTTATCGGACCGAATTTGGGCCTAATTATTTTCAACAAATAATTATATAATAACATTAAATCCCCTTTTCCATCGGGCCTCCGGCCGTTTTTTGGGTAATTTTGAATAAAACATAATTTAACTTTACTCCCCTTTTTAATCGAGCCCCTGTTCCGGCCATTGGGGCTCATTTTTTTATTAATTAAATAAAAACATATGATATTCGCCCTTCATCGGCCGATTTGGGGCTCATTTTTCAATCAAAATTTAATTAAATACAATTCCTTTCTTTATCGGCCTTCGGCCAATTGGGGATCCTTTTTTATTCAAAATAATTAATAAAATATGTATACCCCCTTTATCAGCCGATTCTGGGCTTTTTTTCACAAAATCAAATTAAAAATATAATATCTCCCTTTAATCGCCCCGGCCGATTCGGGGCTTATTTTTTCAACAAATTAAATTAAATATAATATCCCCTTTATCGGGCTTCGGCCGATTTGGAGGCTTATTCTCAAAAATTAAATTATAATATAATATATCCTTCCTTTATCGACTTTGGATTTAGGCTCATGTTTCCAAGTAAAACCAAAGTTTAATAACAAAATATAATATCTTCATGTCGGTCTTCGGACGGATTTGGGGCTCATTTTCAACAAAATTAAATATTTAGATAAATCTTCCCTTTATCGGCCATATCAATTCGGCATCAATTTTTCAATAAAATTAAATAAAAATATAATTTAAAATTTTGTGATATCTTCAAAATTATTCGTTTTTTAATTACACAATTTATTTATATACACATTTTTTAAACCGATTGGACCACCCGTGAACGCTTATTTGCAAAACTTAATTTCCGACTTACTTGATCGTCAAAACAAGGTCTTGCCGGTTACCGGATTAAAAATAGGTTTCAGCGAATCATGAGATTTGAATTAAATAGTTTAATAGGGAACATTTTAGAAAAAATTTTTTGGGGAATTTTCAGACACGCATTTAGTAATTTCACTTATGAACCTTGATCGGAAATTTTATTCGCAATAACGTCAAGTCTCACAATGACTAAATCATCATTTAATTAGCCAAATCAGGAAAAAAAAAAAAAAAGGACAAAATTTTTTAAAAAATGTTTTTCTGGAAAAAAACTATGCAGTTCCAATTTTTTCCAAAATAGCTTCAACACAGAATCGCTTAATCGCGGCCACCTTAATCACAAGTCTTACATTTTTTCAGAAAAAAGATTGAGAAATTTACAAATTTTTTGAAATTTTTTTTTCTGTTTTTGGCGATATAAATCGGGAAACGCATAATTTTTTATTTGGTCATCTCCCTCAACCTTCTATTTTGGTCTTGACTCAACTTCGACCTAACTGCCAATTTTTCAAAAATCAGTACGAAATGACTTAATAACCATTTTTTATGTAAGTTAACTGATACTTTTTTCGCTGACTGCATTTTTCGTATGTTTCAAATTTTTTTGAAATTCTCTTAAAAGAGCTGTGCGGCCCTGTGCGGAAATATTTGGCATGAGTTTTACAGAAGGTATCATATCTTTAAATTTTTGAAAAAATGAATGAACGAAAATTATTCAAAATTTTTTGAAAAATATTTTTTTTTGTTTTTCGCGAGAATAATGGGAAACCATATTCGACTTGGATATATCTCTCTTACCTTCTATTATGGTGGTCACGAAACGCTGACTGACTGCCATTTTTTCAAAAAATTCAAGTACGAAATATGACTTTGAGGAACAATTTATTTTCTGATAGTAAACTTGATACTTTTTTTGCTGAAAGCACTTTTTCGTATGGTTCAAATTTTTATGAAAATTGATTTTAAAAGCTCTAGCCCTGCGCGCGAGGATTAGGCATGACGTTTTCTACAGCAGGGGTTCCTGGATTTGAGTAAATATTTTGGTGGTTAGGGGTTAAATTTATCGAAAATTTTTCTTGACTAATAGATGTGGCCAAAGTTAGACCAAAACGTTACGCATGCAAAAACTTCAGCATTTTCTGGCTCCATCGAGCAAGTACGCAACTAAAAATTAAAAAATATTTTCGCGGTTAACAACGTGGGCAATCGATTTTTCATGAAAGATCACGATTCCAAATCCCGATTCCGAATCCAAAAAAATTTTTGAGGCGACCAATCGATCCCAAAAAAAATTTGAGGCCGAACGATCCGATCAAAAAAATATTTAAGGTGACCGATCTGATCCGATCCAAAAACTTTTTTTCAGATGTGCTGACCCTGACCACCCAATGACTACCACCCAACTCACACTTAGGCGGCATGCATGAGCTAGTCGAAGTAGCGGTCTTTAAACCCTTCCTAAGCCTTTTATATTTTGAATATTTCATATATATGGAGAGTTCGAGGGATTGTTGGTGGCTTGTAGCTCCTCATCTGCATAATAAAATGCGTGAATTTTTGAAAGCCCGAGAAAACTAGATCGATTTATACCATATTGCTCTCATAAAATCAAAGCAATTTCAGGTAAATTACAATAATTCTTTTCTGAGGCGTTCACTATGGTAAAAAGTTTCTTCATCTGATTTTTTCAAAAATGACAAATAAATAAGAAATGTCACTTACCCAAGATAAACATCAGTTATAAATATATGTCACCAACTGTAGAGATTGTTTGTTGGAGTTCAGGAACGTCTGAAGCAACTGGAACAATGTTTGAATGAACCTTATACGGATCTATCAACATGTCAGAAGGTAAACAAAAATTCAGGGGGAGCATATCGCCGGCTCAATGTCGCCAAATTTGGCCAATCGAACGAAAAAACTTACGCATTTCGAGATGTTTAGCTGACTTTTTGCCATTGCGCATATCGCTCGAAAGAAGCCAATATTGCAAAATTGTGTGGGGATTTGAGGTTTTGATAATAATTACTTGAATAACGTTATCAATGACTCATATATAATGAGTCATATGTAAGAGTTCATTTCCAAATCTACTATTTCAAATTTTCATTTGATTAGTTCGGTGGAGCACAGCATATCAGAGACGCGTATTAACCCAACGCAATATCGGTGTGCCCCGAGTTGACCGTACGTAGTTCTATACATTGTGGTATTTTACTTCATTTCAACCTACTGTAAACTTTTTGTAAAATTGAACAATTTATGACGTCATTTCGAACACCCAGGCGTTTTTTCAGAGGGCAGGGGGTTTTTATAACAAAAGTTTTTTATACAAACAAATTTATTTTACAAAAAACATTTTTTAACAAAACATTTTTAAACAAAACAGCCATTTTTTAACAAAGAAGTTTTTAAAACAAAAATATTTTTTAAAAAAAAAATGCATTTTGTAACAAAAAACCATTTATTAACAAAAAACCCATTTATAACAAAAAACATTTCTTACAAAACAAAACATTATTCTAAAAACAAAGCATTTTTATAACAAAAGACATTTTTATAACAAAAAAATTTTTTAACGAAAAATCATTTTTTAAACAAAAAAATCATTTTTTAACAAAAATTTTAACAATCTATTTTTAACAAAAAAAATATTATTTAACAAAAAAAACATATTTTTCCGATATAATATTTTGAACTTTTTTAAAGAGATTTTTGCGTTATTTTTGGTTACAGTTTAATAATTAACGATGAAAAAGACGCTTAACATGTGAATGGACTCAGAACAGTAAGATTTAAAAGTTGCGGGCTAAGATATTATTCAAGCAGGCAAAAATGCTCAGAATTCTACATTTAAAATTTTTCGCCATTTTGCTTGTGACCTATAAATTGTCGATTTTTTTTTTAGCAAATGACCTAATAGATTTATTAATTTAAAATTCAACATGTTTCGCTGTTTATTTTACCATCGCGGGAAAGTGAAGTAAAATGGTTCGAATTGTTTCAGAGAACGAGAATTTAGCGAAAACAAGCGCATCTGATTATGAGTCACTTTGAGTCACCTGGTTGTTTTGGTCTCACAGATCACGTCTAGTGTTCTTATGAAGAAGGCCTCGTTTTACGGGTTCATGTAGACCTGAAGCTTTTTCGCAGTACTTAAAGTGTGCTGAAAGGGTTAAGCTCTTTAGTGGTCCACGAAAGCCGCTAGAGAGAAAACACGCGGGGCGCATGTGCAGGCTTCAAAATTTTTTTTTGCTGGTATAGAAAAATACGGTAAAGTGTACATCGTGGCATGGCAAAACTTTCTCGAAAAAGTCTATGGGTTATTGTTAACAAATTGGTCGTGTTGTTTTCTGCGGAAACGACCCCCATTTTTTAACCCTAACCACTAGCCTTTTCCACAGAAACAGCTATGCGTCGTTTAATACCGTGTACACTGAAAAACGAGTTTAACCTAGCCTAGTTTCTAAATACTTTCAAGTAGGATGATATCAGTTTATACACTAAAATTATAGTGTACCAACTCGCGGGCATGGCCAATAACTTTTTTGTCAACAAAAACTAGGTTGTGCTAAGAAGACAAGGGTTCCTCGGAACCTTCAATCTTCTCACCCTCAATCCTATTTTTTTTCACTTGACAAGAAGTTTTGCACAGTTTCATCCGTGTACTGGGCACAGGTTTTCAAATATTGTTTAAAAATGTTCCCTTCTGTACTCTATATAAAGCCATAATTAAAGATTTTTTTTCATAACACTATAATTTGCAACCGAGATATATTTTTGTTGAAGATTTTACCTTCCAACAATGTGTGTTCTTTTGATTGAGTTTGAAACTCAGTTTGAAACTCAAAATGTTTTTTTCGTTTAAAAATGATTTTTTTGTGAAAAAATGTTTTTTTATAAAAATGTTTTTTTAGTAAAAAAATGTTTTTATTTTGTGTTAAAAATGTTTTTTTTTGGTTATAAATTATTATTGTTGTTAAAATGGTTTTTTTTGTTAAAAAATGTTTCTTTTGTTAAAAAAGTGTTTTTGTTAAAAAATGTTTTATTTGTTTAAAATTTTTTTTTGTTAAAAAATGTTCTTTTGTTAAAAAATGTGTTTTTTTGTTAAGAAATGTTTTTGTTAGAAAATGTTTTTTTTATAAATGTTTCTTTGTTTAAAAATGTTTCTCCCGTTTTTTATTTTGACAAAAAAAATTAATTGTTTACTCTATCGCCGAACAATGCCCAATTTACTGAAATCTTAAAAAAAAACTTCGGCGATTATTGGGCTCCTCATGTAAACTGTTATTTTCAAGGATATTTCGTGGTTTGACACTTTTTTCTGTGATCCGTACTGGGACCAGGATTGACTGTTTTAGATATTTCAATATTTTAATTTTGTTGATTGTTGAATAGGGTTGGAAAAAGGTTTTAAATATTCATTTTAACAGTTCAAATACTAAAATTTTCCAACCTGCACAAAATAATATCAGATTTTCATTTACACATTTATTCAGATTGACAAGCTTCGGAAGTATTTAATTTACGTGATATCATATTCTACTTAAAAGTCAGTTTTTGCTGGTATTTTTTAATAGATTTGTATTCACCGTTATAGGCCAGGACCAGTTCATTTGAACTCGTGATTGTCAAATTTGCATCATAAAGAAAGGAAGTGGAAAATAAATTATTGATTCAACTTTAAAATTTCCGTTAAATTTTCTAGTGATCTCAAATTCACACAGTGTGGACTTTATCCGGATATACTAATAAAGAATCGTGAGAACCTAAAAATTTCGAAATCCATTTCAAAATGAAATATTTTTTACTCCATAGAAGATGAATAAAGATATCATTTTTGTTCTTCCCAAATGTTTGATTATAATTATAATTTATAGTAAGTAAGTTCTTGTTCTTTTTGACCTGTGAAAATTTACTACGTTATGTATTTTTATCTAACATATATATCGTTTTGGGGATGCGCGCATCACCAAAAAGATTTATATTTTTAAATAGCAAACATAATTTTGCTTATCATCAAGGTGAGATGTTTTGTAGCGGTGTCTGGGTACCTCCTCGAGTTATTTCTCGGGTGAAAATTGGGGAGTTTGTTGAGGTTGCAAAAATAGTTTTGATTTAAGCTTGGACACCCTGCCTTTCAGGTTAGGCAACTTTCACCATTTAAAGCTCTAAACTTTCTCAGTGAATAAAATCTTGAAGTTAAGACAGTTACACTTAATTTGTTCTATTAATTTTTCACAAAATGGGGAAAAAGCAAAGATATAAATGTCAATAGACATTCAAATTAAGGGGGTGGTTGAGCAAATTAGATATTTTTAATCGGCTTTCCTGAACAACTAGATGCAAAATGTTATCTATTACAATTAATGGCAAAGAAAAGTAGTGGGTCACTCAGAAGGAAACCAAAATAATTTTGATCGCACAAATAAGCTCTAAGGCAACTTATGAAAAGTGCAAAAATATCTTAAAGTTATGTATTGGCTTCGTCTATTAACCGATTCTCATGATTTTTTTTGATAATCTTTATTTTCAATTATCTACCAAAGTATTCAAGGGCGAATTTCAAAATTCCAGCTAAAACTCGAAATATGATTTTTTTTGTCATTTTGGAAAAGATTTTTTAAAAAAGTGCTTCAATTTTTTCTAAACTTAGGCTCAAAAGAAAGTCCGTAAAACCAGACGAGAGTTGGCTTACGTCAGACGATTATATTTTGCATTGAGCAATTTTTCTTTCGGAAATTTTCACGAAAATGACCAAGAAATTAATATTTCGATTTCAGCAGGAAAATTTAATTCGCCGTTGAGAGTTTTTAAGATTAATGAAATATAAAAGTTATTGAAAAAAAAATCCCTGAGAATCGGTTAATAGACGAAGCCAAACATACTTTTAAAATTATTGATTTTGGCATTTTCTAGTGCCCGTTAGAGCGTTCGTTTGTGAGGTTGAATTTTTTTTTTTCCTAGTGTGGGCAATTGAACTCTTTTCTCGGCGATCTGTCGTAAATGAACATTTTTGCTTCTCAGTTTGTTCAGGAAGAGCCGATTACGAAAAATTCTTATTTGCTTCAACCACCCCTTTAATGGCGAAAATAGAATGACTCAAATTCTTCAAATGAAAATTTCTAAAATTTTAACTGCCAGAAAAAAGAGCTGCCAGATGCTAAAAATCCTAAAGTTAGTTCTCTTCATTAACAATGTACATTATATATTTTTTTATTTCACACGAGTTCTTAAAAAATATCTGTGTTAACTTTTTTTACCTGTTCCTCAAAATAATGTTTATGCCATAGAAGTTTATTTTTACAACCTCAAGTTTAATTCACTCAATTATCATTCAAGGAAGCGCTGGTGGTACCAATACGCCTCCTACAAGATCATCCTTGACCACTCGCGACCCCCCAATAGACTACCGCTATCGACACAAATGCTATAGCTCCTGACAGGTGTTGTTTCAAAAGAAACTCACCAATCTTCAAAACTATTATTTATCTATAATAATCTATGAAAAACGAATTACATCGATAAAAGGCAAAATTGTTCTACTTATGTTCTAAAAGCGATATCTTCACAATTAACAATCTCTCGATATTTTTTTTTCCCCAGAAGGTGTCATTTTTAAGAAAATATAGTTTTCAAAAGCATTTTACATTTCAACTTATCCGATTAAGCTCTATAAAAAGCTCAAAATAGCCGCAACATGAGACTGACCGAAGTTGTGTCTAAATCATTGAAAACCAGATGAACTTATAACAATAGAAAATATCCAAAATGTAAACGATTACACACTGAATTTATTATAAAGAGTCACTTTGATGAGAAAAGAATAGAATTGATCCAAAAAAATTAATTAACTGTTTCTTGGTAACGACTGATATTTAAACGATGTAAATCAACAAGCAAAACGTTGTAACCTCACTAAAAGAAAACATATTAATAGCAATTCGAATCAGATGTTTATAGGCACCAAGTATAATCCTTAAATCGTTATATTAAAATCAGTGATCCAAAGATTTCGACCAATGTTAAAAATCTGCATCTTTGATCCATAACAATCAGATTCATCTTCAATTTCAGAAATTTGTCCATTCGTTTCTAATGCTATATGGTGTTGTTTTCTCTTCATGCGTTAAATCGGGGACAAACTCAAATTTTTCGAACTTATCACTAAAATATTTATAAATAATAATTTTTTATTTTTATTTTAATTACCTACACACACATTTGTTGTATGTTTATTGAACAAATGTTGTAAAACCTCAATTCGGACAATGGTTATTTGGCACAAAGAATCTAAAGGGGGGATAAGCCATATCAGCGGCTGCTCAAATAGGATAGATATTAGAATGTTTGGGTGCGATCATATTTGATATTATATTATTTACGATTTTTTTAGGTTTTTTCAATTAATAGAAAAATTATTGCTTTTTGAAATGTTCGACAGATTATCAGTGTCGTCCAGTGATTTTGTTTTGAATAAGCTAACAAGAAATTATCAAATTCAAATAAATTCCTTGAATTTAAAATGACTGCAAACAAATTCTCCACAAGATGCGCAAATAAAATTGGTACTCATTTGTGTCTTTCGAAATGTCTCATTTAGAATCAGCAAACTTATATGATTTCGACAACAGCCTGAGTTTTCAGGCGCCTAGACAGACAAAATGTAAGCCGAAAGATATTGAATCTTCACTATGAAGCCGGCTGGAGATAAAAAGGACGACAATTCAAAAGACTCAAGTATAGATATGAATAAACACAAAAACGTTACCAATTTAGGTTTTTAAATTTCATAATCATTTATTTTATTTTTAATTCATAAACTCGTACTAACCTTTGACGACAAACGCTTAGTTTTTTTTCTGAATCGTCCAAGCCAAAACATGCATAAAATAGTCCTCGATGAACTCTGCAGAGGCCATCATTGAATATAAAATCCGTTTGTGATATTTTTCGGATTCCCCATCTTTTATTATTTTGCCAAACTCTTGAAAGGGCAGCTTTTAATTGTTAAATAAGATTCAATTACATAATTCGGGGCTTCGAGTCAAGTGCCCAAAATTTGCTCGTCGTGCTCGGCCTCATTTTACATCTATGATTTTTTGAGCAGTTTTAGGTGCCAAAAATTTTCTGAAATCTAATGCCACAGTAAATTGAGCACTTAGAGCGCGTTTTTAT
>SCLH01000681.1:18475-46194 GCA_004367855.1 Oikopleura vanhoeffeni | reverse complement strand
CTTGCCGCCCTTTGAAAATATTATAATGCAGGATTCCGGGATTTAAGATATAGGTAGGGTTATATGATATAACTTATATCCTTCTTAAAACTAGCTCTTAAACTAATGCCTGTATGAAATATTGGAAGTAATTGCCTAGCGCAGAATTAAAAGAGAAAATTTTTTGAAAAATGCATTTGTAAGTTTAAATTGTCGATTTTAGTAGCAGCCATATCTCGCCAAAGCTTTAAATAGGGTTTAGGGGTGGCATAAGTCAGCAGATTGGTGCTGCATTTTTCAGAGCAATATATTGAAAGAAAAAATGTGAAATTTTTTAATCTTCAATTAAAGTGTTCATCCTTACAAACGTTTACATTTTTATTTTTGAACATAACTAACTTAGTTTAAAAATACAAAAAACAACTTTCACTGTGCATCAATTTCCAACTTAACCCGACTATATATTTGTTTTAAAGACGATATTAATAAACTTTAGACATTGTCGGGTGTACCCCGCTAATTAGTTCCCTAATAACTTAGCACAGCCGAAATTTTTTTAAATATCGAAGTTTTTTTTCCATGAAGGGTAAAAATTGGCAAAAATAAGAGAAAAACAGATTTTTTTGAGACAAAAATTGACCTTTAATTGCGTTTTTATATTAAAAAATGTCCTGAATATTAAAGAAAATGGCGCCTATTACACCCATCATTTAATTAAAAATTTTTCACAACCATAAAATTTTTAAAGATTTGGTGCCAAATGGCACTTATCGAGTGCACAGTCAAGTGTTAACAATTTCATCAACAGTTTCAAACTGATAAACGCGCGACCTACCGATTAGTTGACATACCGCAATTTAATAGACAAACCAAACATTTTAATATATGATTCTGAATAATTTTTTATCGAGAGTTCAAAAAAACAACAAATAAAAAATTTTGGACTTGATTTAGGGAAAATTTTCATAATTTTTCTAAAAAGTCAAATAAGAGATGAAAAATTAAAAAAATTTTGATTTTTCAAACAGCGGTCAGAAAATATGTAGGAATCCATGAAAAAAGTTAAAGTGGCCTTTTATTGACTTCAATCTGCCGGGTTTATGCCCCCCCCTTAAAAGAAAGCTAGGCTAATTCTGCCTCAAATAAGGCAAAAAAAATTGGACAGGTTAGATTTTTTGAATTATCAGCTTTTCTGTTTACGCATTTTTATCAAAATTGACGACAATTTTTTTTCAAAGTTTCAAATTTTTTTTGGAATTTTTCTTTGGAAAATGAAGATTACCGTTCTTTCAACCAGATGCTTTCAATTCCAAGCGAAAATAACTGACAAATTCACCATGTGCGTTATAAAGCTCAAAATGAAGTTTTTATTAATCAAATTGTGACCACTTGGGTGGTCAAAAAACATTTTTCATTGTCAGAGTCGTTCTTTTCCAAAAGGTTGTCACTTCGTCGGGCCTAAACATTTTTTTGTTTTTCTTAATTGTGCAGATAGTGCTCTCGAGTATAACCCAAGATATAGGGAATTTAAAGAACGGCTTTTCATTGCAGAACTCACAATTTTAAAAAAACTGTTTTTGTGGCTGAACGTTATATTTTTAAGGGGCTACAACTTAAAAATAATTAAAAATGGTAAGCGAATAATTTTTTGCCGTTCCTATTTCATTTTTTCATAGCCCCGGCTTTATCGGATATGGTATAATGAATCACTCATGACTTCGAGGGGCCACTCGAAACTGAGGCGGCGAAATCAATTTTTGACGCGAATTTTCACCCTTCGATATTTATGATGTTTGGCATCAACAGGCGCCTCTAATTGCCTAAATTCATCATTTTGGTAAATATACATTTCAATCTTGCCAAGCGAAGAAAGTCTTGTGTGAATAAGAGGATAATTATGAGCAGTTTGATTCCAAGTTCCTGAAATTCCGACTTTATTATATTCAAAATTTGTTAGTTAAAGATTAGTTTGAGACGTTATTTCTTATTTGTTTATTAATAAGTGCCTTAAAGATGCTCGTCATGAAAAACCCCGATTTTTGTTATTTTTGAGGCTTACTATCTTAAATACTAAACATTGTAGGTCAAAAAAATTTGATATTATATGATATTTGAACCAAAATATTACATATTATAATAATATTACTGAAGATCACTGATTGCTAGACCAATCAGTAACGGGCTTCAACCTAGAGTGATATTTTGTTTTGAAAAACCTACTCCTCCTTGAGTTTTTAGAATAGGACAATTATTTTTGGAATTTATTAACTCTCAGTGTAAATGTATGGTCACGCGTGACCTTGTGCCCTTAATCGCAATTTTGGACCCCTAATAATTTATGAATGAAGCATTTACAAAATGATTGATCAACTATCTAAATAATTGCTAAATCACTTTTTTCAAAAAAAATGAGGAGTATTTTTTAAAGTTTATACGGGGGGGGCAAAAAAATTCGGCGATATTGGAAAATTCGGCAATATTTGCACATTCGGTGCTATGAGAATAAAAATAATTTTTTAGTCCAAAAATGAAAAACGGCGTTCAAAATGACGTCATAAGTCAAAATTTGTTCTTTGATTTTATAAGTAGTTTGAAAATAGGTTCGAATGAATTGAATGACCAAAATGCGTAAAATTTAATATTCCACCAAACGCAATAAAATTAAACTCGAAAAGACTAGATTTGGTATAGTCAATCTGGAAAATGACGTCATTCATGACGCTCAAAAAGTAATTTGAAATATAAATCTCGAAACATTCGACGATTTTGGCGTTATTGGCACATTCGGCGATATTGGCACAGAAGGTATTTAAGCTTAAAATCGTTCAATTGCGGGTAAGTTTTTTGGCAATTTCGGCAAATTCGGCGAAATCTCCCCCCTGTAAGTTTTTTTTTCCATCACAGCAAAGTCCAAAAAGAATCACGTGACCTTCAAATTAAGAAATAAGGTTTTGTTACAAGTACACAAATAGTACACAAATTACGTCAAAAAAATTCCAGGGCAAATAAACACATAATCTATGAATTTTGAACATCATAACGTTATCCAAAAACGTCACGTGATCTTATTTTTCAAGGAATAAGAATTGAAATAAAAGATTTTCCCAACCTCATTATTTTATTATTTTCTCACGAGATTTCATTTAGACTATGCTGTAATTAAATAAATCATAAAAACATTTAAAGTTCATTCTCAAATTTCTTTAGACGTAATTTGAGTACTTTTTCAAATTACCGTTTATCGGTACTAAGTTGTTGGGTTATCACCATAGAAAAATGTTTGAGAAGTCCGGGAGTCGAACCCAGGTAACGGGACGATCGTCGAGTCGCGCTAACCACTACGCCAACTGCTCATATAACTGACTAGAATATGTTGATTATGACTCGAAACCTTTTCGAGCCAACAAGTTTTTTAAAAAAATATTTGAAATCGGATAACGGATTCGCGTTCTACGCCTGATATGTGATTATGAATATGTGGCCGTTATCAAATTTTGTCCGTTTTCAACCTTTGAAAATTGTAAAGGTCCCAAAAATCTCAAAATTATATTATTTTCGAGCTATTTTGAGTATCAAAAGCACTTTAACTTCTATGAAATCGGACAGTCTATCAATATAACTTTTTGTTGATACGCTTACGATTTATTTTAATCATTTTCAAATCACGGTTTTTACGATTGAAAGAATAAAAAAGTATCTTTCGCAGATGAATCGAAAGCTTATCAATTAATAGTTTTTAGTCAACATGCTTATATCCCTTTATTACGAGTACACCGGGCTTGCCGATAGAGTTTGCCTAAACCGAGCTTGCCGATACCGAACTTGCCGATACCAAACTTGCCGATCACCGAGCTTGCCTATACCGAACTTGCTTAAACCGAGCTTAATTACAACCGACCTTGCCTATAACCGAGCTTGCCGATACCGAGCTAGCCTACCACCAAACTTGCCGATACCAAGCTGGCCTACCACCGAGCTTGCCGAATCTAAACTTTTTCAAACCTAGCTTGCCGAATCTGAACTTTTTTAAACCGAGCTTGCCAAAACCGAGCTTGCCGAATCCGAGTTTGCCGAATCTGAACTTTTTCAAACCGAGCTTGCCGAATCTGAACTTTTTCAAACCGAGCTTGCCGAAACCGAGCTTGCCGAATCTGAACATTTTCAAACCGAGCTTGCCGAAACCGAGCTTGCCGAAACCAAGCTTGCCAAAACCGAAGTTGCCGAAACCGAGCTCGCCAAAACTGAGTTTTGTCTTCATTTTTATGTTGTGCTGAGCTTAATTTCACAAACTGTTTTCAAGTTTTTCGGGAGAAAAATCATTGATTGAATTTCGAAAACATTTTATACAATTATAATTTTTGTTTAATGAAGTGTTGAGTAGGTTCTGGGGTCTCCATCTAGAATTTTGAACCAGAACAAATTACAACATAATAAATGGTTAAGGGGTGGCATATATACCCGGCAGATTGGAGTCAATATAACTCATGAAAATAATTAGTTTTTTGTGCTTTTTATCGTTAGATCAACCAGAATAAATGTGTTCCAGCTCATTTAAATAACTTTTATCTATTTTATAAATGAACACTTTTATCAAAGAGAAAAAAATTAATTGTCACTTCTTTTCTTTCAAGCAAAAACCAAATTTTTATGGGTGACTGACTAAAATGACCACGGAGATTTCAAAGATGATATCATAAAATTCTACGATTCCAGGAGACTCTTAATTCAAATTTCGAGTTTTCTTCAAATCAAGCTCAAGCGCGCCAATTGTCAAAATTTGTAAAAAGTGGATAAAAAGCGATCTGGCCAATTTTCCACATACAGTATGTGTTTTTTAAAAGGGAAAATAATCTCAAGGGTCCGGGAGAATCGTCTATAATTTGGGAAGAATTCTTCCGAATTGTTTACTTTTTGTTCCCACGAAAAAATACATCCTGTATAATGTAACATATTGCTATATCTAAATTCGAAATAGTTTCCATGTTTACAGTATATTGTAACAGTGTACCTTTGACAAGCAAGTTCATCATTAAAATCGACCTATAGAAATAATAAATGGATTGTTCTGAAACTTCTTGGAGGCAACTAATATATCAATTTGATAAAACAATCACCAAAAATAAATTGAATTGTCACGTGATCAAAATATAGCGATTTTTTCGTATTTCTAGTATTTATTTAATTAGTTGAAAACAAATGCCAAGTCGGAAGTTTTGGGTTCAACGCTACTAGCTGGTGAAATTTACAAAATTTTTGAAAAAAAAATCTTTTGAACGTTTCAAGTAATTCGGCTATATGGATCACCCGCCCTCAGAAAACAAATCCTAAATATTTGAAAAATGCGAAATCTGAGCATTTGATTGGTTGATCTTATGTTAATCTGACCAATGTAATCGGCCTATTTCGCAATCAAGGGTTTTGATTGGGTGCTAATATCTTGCGTTGTTTGTATCATTCAAATATTTAGGATTTGTACTCTGAGGGCGGGTAATCCATGTGACAGAAATATTAAAAGTTTTCGGACATTTCTAAAATAGGGAATTTTTATTGGATTGAGCTTCCGGTTCAATTTAAATCATGAAATTTCTGATAAGATCATCAAAACACAAATTTTCAGGGATTCTCGTTTGTACCATAAATTATATTATTAGATATAATTTATTAGATATCTTAGATCATTTTTGGCAACCATTTTGGATCATTTAAGAATAACACCAAAATTAATTTTATAAGTAAATTTAGAATTCAAATTATTTCAAATATCGATTCGTGGTTATTTTGAAGCCGATTCTTTCCAATAAAGTACTTTTTTTGCAATTTAAAAATAAGTGGGCGGAATAAAAAAAATCATTTATATGAGAAGCCGTAATAATGGAAAAATAATATTTATATTATATTATGGTCCTTGAAAACTTCGAAAAAATGCAATTAAAAAAATTTAAATTACCAAAAACAGCAAAGTTTAGTATAATTTTCAATTTCTAACCCCAATAGACACTTAGAAAATAACAGATTTTTTGGCGATTTCTAGAGCTTGAGAATTTTTTCCAAATCCGTCGAGCTCGGTTTCGGCAAGCTCGGTTTGAAAAATTCCAAATTCGGTAAGCTTGGTTTCGGCAAGCTCGGTTTGAAAAATTTCAGATTCGGCAAGCTCGGTTTGAAAAAGTTCAGATTCGACAAGCTCGGTTCCGGCAAGCTCGATTTTAAAAAGTTCAGATTCGGCAAGCTCGGTTTCGGCAAACTCGGTTTGAAAAAGTTCAGATTCGGCAAGCTCGGTCTCGGCAAGTTCGCCTTCGGCAAGCTCGGTTCCGGCAAGCTCGGTTTGAAAAATTTCAGATTCGGCAAGCTCGGTTTGGAAAAGTTTAGATTCGGCAAGCTCGGTTTGAAAAAGTTCAGATTCGGCAAGCTCGGTTTCGGCGAGCTCGGTTTGAAAAAGCTCATTTTAACGTGTGATTTTAACGTTGTGGCTACGCATTCTTAGCAAAATGTAATAAAGGGATATATTATATCTCGAAAAACAAGAATAAAAGTCTTTTAACAGCAACTGTATTATCAAATTGGGTAGGTCGAGACTCGCGAGATTAGCCGAATTTTAGAGCCTGTACCTAATTTTTCGACATCTTTAGGGACCAATTGTCTGATAAAATTCATGTTAAATTTGCCTCTTTTCATATTAACAGAAAAAACAGTTTTATAGTTAGCGCTGGTCCATTGGTTTAAAATAATTTGGTTTTGTTTGATTTCAGAGTTTTCATCCTCATTCCAAATCCAATTACTTTTCCATCCAGAAGTTGATTGTCCAAAGCCAGAAGAGCCAATATTTTTGTTGTTATATAAACTTTTTGGGTCAATTATCAACTATCTGGTATAAGGCTACAAAAATCCAAAATTTCAGTCATACTTTCTAATTAATCATGTGACAATTTTTTTTACAACAGAATGTGAAATTTTTTCACCGGCTACAATTCACAATGAATTCGAGAAATGTTGAGCAAACGAAGTTTGCCGTTCCACAACAGTTTCATTGATTTTTCGGATAACAGACTTAATTCAAAACATTGCGAAATGAAAAATTTGGTTGTCACGTGATCAAAATATAGCAATTTCTGTTTTTCAGTATATACTGAATAAGTGAACAATAATTGTAAAGTAAATACTAAATAAATAGTTTTTGGTTCAACACTACAAATTAGTGAAATCAATAAAATTTCTACAAAATAGATTTAATGTAAAATTGAATTATTTAAAAAAAAAACATTATTTAGGTCAATTCTCGATTTATGAAGACAAGTATTTTAGCCAAAAATGTTTTCTAGATTTTATTTATTAGCTACTCTGAAGCTAACTGTATTCATTTTGAATGAAAAGTTGCTTGATAATGTATTGATAATAAATACGAAAACGTTCGCCCCAGAAAAATGAAAGTAAAATGTAAAAGTTTAATAAGGAATGCATGTTTGGTCCGAAAAAAAAATACAGTGTCAAATTACTTGCCTTTTTGATGTGAATTCTCTACACTTATTAAAACATCTATGTAAAACTTGTATCGTGTTGAGTGTACTAAACTTGTAAACTGGCTTGCCGAGGTCTGTACTAAGGTAGTTTTTTTTGACGCGACAGATTTGACTTTTTACCACTTTGTCATTATAAAGAATCTGACGAAAACTTAATTTTTGGAATTTTATATTTCAGCCATAAGTCTTAGAATTTCTTTTTGTTTCGTATGATACCCATATTGTGTCATTTCCGGTTATTTGAAAATCTCGAATTTAAAAAAAAATTAAATATTTTGCGAAAATTTAAAAAAAAATTTGCCTCAGCTTTTTTTATTTCCAATTGTATGCAAAGGTGAAGAGTAAAATCTGTCGCGTCTAAAAAAAATTTTCTAAGTATATCTCAGAAAAGGAGGTGTCATATTACAAATTCTGAATATTATTCAAAATATATCTATTTCGGTACTTGTTGGAGCTTTTGTGCCACTTTTTTAGCCACAATTTTAATATTATCATAATTTGAAACCGACTCATCCGATTGAGTTTTTAGATAGCTCAAAAAATTTTATTTTATCATTCACTAGATATTTGTGCTCAGTTTCAGCTATCTAAGAACTTAATCAAATGAGTCGTTTTCAAAACCTGAATTATATAAGTGAGATTATTAAAAAAAGGTGGCATAAAAGCCCCAGCAAATACCATAATAGATATAACTGCTACTGTTGAATATGCTTCTTTTTAGGTTCATTGCAAATCGAAAAAGATAGAAAATACAGCAAAAATTTTTTTTTTACTTTCGTGAATATATCCCCTGTTCACAATTTTGTGAATATCCTTGCCCTACTACTTAAAACACACTACGTTTCCAAATCAGGGCCGGAATATTCACAAAAGTGTAAATAGGGAATATAGACTTTCATGTTCGAATAACAAAATTCTGGATATGAAAATTTCGATATTGTTCAATTTTCGTTTGAAAAGAATCAGATAAAAATGTTAAACAAATTTGAAAAGGCCAACATTATTTTTTATTACTTATAATGCTCGTTATCGGAGTTATCGAAGTATATGGTAGGAGATATGGGTAGATTGTTGGCAAAGTTTAGTACAGTCTTTGTTCCGTAACTAGAACACATCGCCCTAACTGGGACACTATGTAAAGGTCAGTCAATGTGTCCCTAACTGGAACAGTTAAAAAAGGTGCTTTTTGAACTTATGAATATAATTTTTAAAGGCCCCAAAAAGAAGAATTGCATAATTTTTTTCCTAAGACCTTTTTATTTCTTTTCAAAAATTCCTCCGAATTATTATGGCGTTTGAAACATTTCAAAGATAAATCTGAGATGAGAATTGTTTTGATTATTACATTTCGAATTCTAGATATGGCACTAGATTATATTTCAAAAAAACCTAACGTGATTTAAATATCATTGATAACTCATACAGAATGTGTTTTAGCTTTTGGGGTTTTCCCCTGGGAGATTGAAACGCCCCTTAAATAAATTAACCAAGTCGCGCTCTGATTGGTTAGGCGTGAATCTTCTCGGGGAAAACCACGAAAGCTAAAACACATTCGGTATATGCATATAAAATGAGTGATAAAAAAACTACCGGTATATTCTTTGTTAAATTTCAAAGAGACACGGCTGATAACACAGTTAATGAGAGAAAATCAGAAAACATCTTTTCGAATTTGCCAAAAGGGTTTTAAAAAAAAAATTTCAAACAAGAAAAAAACGAAGCAAACGTCAATTTGACTTGTGTAACATAAATTATGTTATACACAAAACTTTCCTCATTTTCTTACGAATTTAACTACAAAACAAGGAAATTTTAATCTACAATGTAGCTTTCTAAGCAAAAGTATAGTGGTGTATTTTAACTAGAACACATCGCCCTAACTGGAACACTTTTTTTCAGGTCGGTCAGTCTTCCAGTTAGGGAGCGAAGACTGTATGAGAATTAAGTTGGAAAAACTGAAATACAAGGATCTTTTGAAGGATCACCAAGTAAGAAAGTTTCAAAAATATTTTATCTTGGGCAGTGGAATAACGGGAAAAAAACAAAAAATTTCACTTTATCTAATTATTAGTTTTATGATTAATAACTAATAAATCATAAAGTTCAACTTTAAGTTTTTCACTGATTTTTTTCGTACTTATAAGAGTGTTTTATCAAGTTTTAGATAAATACTTCGAATAAGAATACAACGTTCGAATAAGCGTGCGTTCGGTTAATGGAGCAGTCAGTTTCTTAGCGGTTAAATAAAGTTCAATATTCTTAAATTAATTGATAAGAGCCCCATGCCTACCATTTAAGGCAATGAAATTATCCAAATTTGGAATAATGTCCAAGTTCAAGATGTTGAATTTATGGCCTGGTGGTAAAACAATCACACAATTTAAGGGTTCTTCCACGTTGTCTATATCAATATCTATAAATCCAGTTTCGTCGTCAAAGAATCCAAAAAACTTTCCATAGATAGGATGACTTGCATATTTTTCTGAGCAGGTGATACCGACTTTATTGAAGCAGAAACTGTCTGAATTACAAATAATACTAAAAATTGGGAACAAAAATATAATAAAAAACGCGAACCTCTGTTATTAACAGTGATAAGACTTCTTTTTATCTATTGTGAGATTAACACATTACTTTTCATAATAAAACGGCACGCGTGGCATTATTGAAAATGAGAGACTACCGGAATTAACAGAAAGAAAGTTTGCGAGGGGAATATGTTCACATCACAAATAGAAAATTAAATCAGTCTTCATTTTTCAAATCAGAGAAAAATCAGTTTTAAGTGAACATAAGCTTAACATACAAGCTTAAAGGTGAGGTCATTTTAAAGACTAAGAACTTCCTTTATGGTACATTTTCGTTTTCACCTTTTAAAATAACAAATATAATTATTTTCTTTACCTAAGGGATTCATTGAGCAGAATTGGCAACTGTCAAATGACTGATATGATTATTATTGTTATTGTTGTTTATTCGCACTAAATGGGTACAGAGTGGCTACGACAGATAAACCAAAATAATTTCGTCAAAACAGTATGTCGTTAATTTATGAATTGTGTTTACAGTATAAATATATATATAGTAGCAGTCGTGTTCATCCTCCAAAATCCACAGCATAAACCCTATTCAATCTAATATGCTAGAAAAAATTAGCCAAGCCCGACTACATGGTTGTATCTAAAATATGACTAAGATTTTGATAATGAGTAACATCAACGAGTCATAGTTTGAAAATGGTCAGTCAGATCATTTTTCATTGGCTCGAATTGATATTATTCTTATTTTTTAAAAAGTGTTTGAAATAAGTTTAACCAAATGTATCTAGATTGTAACATTCTTAAAGGCGTATATTTTTGTTCTGACTTTGTAACAGTGGCTTTTAGTTAGAGAAAACACGCCTGTTGATTTCATTATAAAGTTTTATCAGAGAAAGCATTTCTGAACAACTACTTGTCCCTAGTTAAATCATCATGAGAGTTTTATTTTATATATAAAATTAATTTTAGAGGTCATAAATTGTTATCAACATGAGTACGGGAAGGAAGTTGCCAATGGAACGCAAGATAGTCCACAGGTCCTATAACTGTTTAGTGCTTGACTATGCGGACGGTGAGAGTCACAATAAAGGATGCCGGAAGAATTCGATTGGTCTTAACAGAATGCGAAATACTTGTAAGTCCTATTCCGAAACAAATTAAAAAAATTCCGGTTAACTTTTGGTTTTGGTCTTAATTTTTAGAAAAAGAATTTGTCGTGACTGCCTTTCTATTTATCAATGCACCCCGTATAAAGTTTTTTAAGTCTGCCATTTACGTGTCATAAAAGGGTTTCGAATATGTTTTTAATAAGCTTTCAACTTAATGTTTTACCTTCATCAATTCATAATTTTTTAGGATGATCCTGAGAAATTTAAAGAAAAAGCGGAGTCATACAGGATCCAGGCCATTATTGACCCTCTTTTGTGTCATAAATCCGACATGGAAATTTTAAGAAATGACCTCAAAAAATTCTGTGACGCGATTGATTCTGCTCCAGTACGCTACGAAAGAATCTTAAAGTCTCATCCCTTCATAAATCAACGACCTTCTAGCGAGCTCTCATTAGGCTATATTATTGACTATCCAAAGCCACTATTTCGATGTAAGTACATAATACGATTATTATATCATCACATCCAGGTATGTGTTTCAGTCAAAATGCTCTTGAGAGCTTCGTAAAGCTACGCTATATGGCATCTGGTCTCAAAAAAGTATACAATGTTAGTAAAAAATTCATCACGCCAAATCCCAGTTGAGTTTGTTCAGTCATTATAACCTATTTACATTTGCGGGTCATGTGTTTTCTGGTACGCAGACAGGCTATCTCACCCAGTTTTTCAAGTGCGAGGTTCGATTATTAAAAAAACGTGAGTTCTTAAAAACTAGTTAGTGGCTTACTCATCTTACCTCAACAATGTGTGAAACAAACACTCAAATTCGTACCCTTATTTTATTTTTTTGTTAAATTAGCATTTTCATTTTTAAAGAAAAAATGCCCCTTTACAAAAAACCCCTTATTATCAAATAGGCGATCATTGGCTTAAGCTTATGAGTCAAATTCGATTATTCGATGGTTTTTATATTCCTGGTTTTCAAAATCAGATGTTTTCAAAACCAGGAATATCCAGCGAGCTGTTCTTATTCATTTCAAAAAAAATAATCTTATTGGTTTTAGATATAATCATTATCTCATTAGGCAGTGGATTATGTTTGGAAGAAGTACATAGAAAAAATGGACATTCATATTTCAGCTTCCTTACAACGTCAATGCGATATTTTTGACGCAATACCACGAAATCCGAGTATTGATCGTCTTACTATGGTATCGTATGCCGTTGATAATTTTAATCATACAAATCCACTTCCTGAACATTGCTGCAAACCCACCTATCTGACTAGATTCAGAGCCTATGACGCCGAAACCGAGAGAATGTATAGTACATTTACTTCTTATATTGAGTATGATACTGGTGACCCACGTGCTGACTGTAGCGGTGGTGATGATTCAGTCGATGAAAAAATGCCTACATTTCCCTAGATCTCAACTAACTTAAGGTAATTAACACAAAAATTTGAAAAAAAGATCCCTCAAAAAAATGCTTCCAAATTCTGAATCCAGATTTTTATTGGTCAAATAAATCCAAATGTCTCACGATCTCAGAAAAATTGTCTGTAGGCAATGATCCAAAAACAATTTTAATGATGTCAAAAAGGTAGAGTAATGTCCATTTATCAGCTTAATTCATAGTATGGCTAAGTGTTTATGTTATTTTTCTATTTTTTGTTTGGTTCATTTATTTTGACAAATTAAGTTTTCAGTGTGATTTTTCAAATTACTTTTAAATCAACGTGACTGTGAAAACTGATTTTTGATTTCAGTTTGAGACACATACTTCACCCCTACAAAGACATATCTGGATGATTCAACACTCAATGGTCAATCGTAAAGACAGATAAACTATACCCCTCACGATTTCTACGTAAATTTATTCCTGTAATCATGAAATATTTACGCATTACATATCACAGATTTNGTAACAAATTATTTGATATCTTCTCTACCGCACTTAGTTAAATTTAGTGAGAATAAAAACTTCTGGATGCTGCGATTTCAAAGGAACCTGATCAAGTCTATGAATTTTTTCCAAAAAAATGTTTTATGTTTTTCAATATATTATTTCCGTACCATCAATATAATTAAATAATTGAAAAAAACGCAAATTGTCGGTTGAAAAAATCGCAGTATTTATAATGATAATTCTACCATTTATATTATCATTTTGTACAGACATCCTCACTATCATAATCCTTAGTTTGCGGGAAAGTTGTAGTAAATGTCTTTTCATTTTGCAAATTTAATCTATAGTCGCCAGCAATTTACAAATATATGCAGTTTTTGACTTCATGACATACAACAAAGCTCCCAAACAGAAAAAACACAAAATAATGGTTATTTTACCCCCCTCATATCGGGTTTTTAGCGATCATATGGGACCTCATTGGCTTCTTATATCAGAGCTTTTAACTTTATGAGCGTTCTTCAGACGGTTTCAATTCTAGTTTTTTTAAATAAATGAATTTTTTCTTCAGCTTTATGGGAAAAACATAAAAAAATAAAATAACAGAAAAACTTTATTTATAAAGTATTTGATACCTTAGTTTTTGGTCTTGATTTCATTATTCTGTGAATTAATATCTGAAAAAATGTATCCAAAAAAAATCTCACAGTGTCAAGCTTGCATTATTTGTCAGAACTTTACATAAAATACCTAAGAGGCTTTTCATATTATTTTTGTATTGGCTATACCAAGAAGCAGTTTCATGATAATTCTTTATTATCATGCTGAACGTGTATAGAAACAAAGTTTTTTTTTCATTCTGTTTCTAGCGCTTTTTAGTTAACACCTAGTTTTCGCAGTTTTATTCAAAAGATATATACACAGCCAATTTCTACACCTCCAGTCGCAGCACAAATCAAAGTTCAACCTCAACCTCATCCGGACATCTTTTAAATCGTCTGAAGAAATAGCAAAACAAAGTGAAACACCCGAGAAAAGGTATTCAGAATATCATGAGAACTAAAGAAAATCACACCCCAGAGAAAATCGTTCTCATCGTAATGTAGTAACACCTTGAATCAGTCTATCTCTTTTGTTAACGTAATTTTTACCATGAAAATTTTTTTTGACATGATAAGTTAGTATATATTTGTGCTACAAATTATTTATATGTTTGCGTTTTTTATTGGTGACTATTTGTGAAAAGCGACCGGTTAAAAGTGTTTCTTTCATTATTCCCCCCTTTTTATAAAACAACACTCCTCAGGGTGATAACCCCCCTCTCATGGTGTTTATATGTTTAAAAAATGGTCAAAATTATCTGTCATTTACGCATAAAAATATAACTATCATCATTTTCTCAGAATGATAGTCAAAAAAAAAATTCTGCGAAAAACACCAAAGGTGCTGCCAATTTTTACAGATTTTTATTTATGTCTTTACGATTTCAAACTCATTATTCAACAAAATACGCCCCCTTATGTAGAATAAATAATTATTTTTAATAGAAATATGTCAGATAAAAATGGCAAAAAAATAGTTGCTCAGTTCTTGAAGCAACAGTTAGTTTTAGACTAGACTGATAATCTTAAAGTTATTTTTCTTCATTTCAGGGTAGATTTTTCAAATTTTTTAAATAATTTTTGAGTCATCTTTTTATGGTTTTTTGAACAATTTTAATGTTTTATTTTGCAAAAAAAATGCAGATAAATATAAGGAAATTTAACCCCCTAGAAACAACATAAATCCGCGGAATCATATAAAATTTATAGCCCCCTTGTACCCACGGTGTATAATATTAGTGTGTCCCTGAGCATCTTGTGTCCTTTAAGGTGATTGTTCATAATTCTCAGTTATTCTTCAAAATAAATCCCCCCACCCAATCCTCAATCATTTCATCATTTTATGTTTTAATCTTTAATGGGATGCTGCCAACGGTAGATGACTCTTTAGCGCTCTTTGTGCAACAAATTCGTACTTCAAATCAGTCAAATGATACAGTTGACAGAGATGTGGCTTATATCAGCGATATTTCCCCGTTGATATATATACTTTCACCGATCTTGACAACCGCCGACCCACACCACTAGTTGAGGCCGATTGTGAGTCACTCGACGGGGAAGGCTCCGCAAAATTTAATCGACTGGCCTTTTTTGAATATGAAAAAGTGGATTCGAAGCTCGTGAAGCACACTTTCAACAATTCAACCGGTGTTCATTATTATTCAAAGCCTGTTGAGTAAGAGCGTTTGTTGGGCGTGAAACTTGATTTTCTAAAAAATATGGAGTTGACGGTGATGTTTCTGTATTGTTGGCTACAGATATCGCGTCCTTCACAATGCATCAACGGGTACTTTTCCCTGTCCCTGTGTACGACGTTCACGACGCTCATTCAAATGGTTATAATGTTGGTTTAGCTGATAATAATCAAGGGATAACGGTCGTCACTTCTCTGTTTAAAATGAAGAACAAATTTGGTAAATTATGTTTTATCATTAATAGTTTTTTCAACATTTCATTCTCAAAAACAATGCTATTTTATCACCCATATGGTACAGCATTTTTATTTTTCTGCTGAAAAACTTCTCAAAATTACACTTTCTCGCATAGTAATTTATATCGTCCCTGAACGCGAAAGGACAAAAAACCTCGAAAATAACGTTTACGAGTGGAATAGTAGTCTTCACAATCGGCGGATAAGCCATTTTTATTTTTGATTCTGAAAAAATGGGTTCATATAAATCACAGTAACGTCCAAATTTGTATTGACAGGTCCAACCCATCACAATAATCACAAAGTGTCCATTACTTCCCACAAAAGTAACTCATACCCATAATTACTAAGACAAATATCATTATCAAAGTGGAAGGTATATTTTATAAATTTTGAGAAACCATTTTTTTAAAAAATATTGATGCTTTAATCATACCCATGTGCACTTTGTAGAGCCATTTTTAGATTGTATCGTATTATGAAATCCCAACCAATTTTGAGCATATATCAACAAACATTTTGTCAATTCTGACTTAAACTGGTTGTGTCCTAATGAATTAATTTATAATGTTTTTTTTCAATTTATAACTATATTACGGTTTTTAGATTTAAATTTTTTGCGTCATTATTACTAATTATCATTTCGGGTTTATCTTTAAACGTATGGTTAGGATTTTGACTCAAAATTCAGACAAGAATTTTGGATACAGTTCTATTTTTCCATTTTTCATTTTAATAGGTCATATACACCCCCTAGAAACAAATTTCATGACTAACCCCTCTATTGATAATTCATTTTCAGGAGAAAAAAAGTGCTTGCGGCCAAATGTGTATATTTTCACTGACTTTTCAGTAGATATAAACATATATACTCACAACATCAGCAACAGAAGTATATTTTATAGTAGGGTTATTTGAGACATCAATATGTATTAACTTGTCAATTAAATAAACTGTATTTTGCCATAAAAATTTGCTGTAAAAAGCACATTTTATGATCATATTTTTTTCAACAGACGTTTCATTTTTTTAAAGAAGTTAACATCGATTTATTTTTGTCTTTATATTTTTAATTTATCATGTGGTTTATATGATATATAAATTATATCAGAAGGAATTTCTAAAATACCTCAAAAAAAACATTACTAAACGGAATTATTTCAATATGTTTTTTGCTTAAAAAAATTCTCTTACGAATAATGTTAATTTTCATTGGTAATTTTCAGAAACACTGTTTTCGTTATATTTGATAAACGATTCATAGTATTCAAAAAGAATTTTTCTTATGCAATTAAAATCATTAATTTCATCTTTTAAACCGTTAAAATTTTACTTATGTGATCAGAATCAGCAATTTTATCTTTGTAACCATTTAAATCGTAAGAACAGTTAAATCGGTAATTTCTTAATTGTATATTTTTACGAAAAGATTTAATTTAAAATCAGAAAAAATTTACTTCTAATCAATCAGGGTGTAGCCCCACAAAAACATCCAAGGATCTTCAGAGCAAAACAGTTCCTTAGGCTTGGTCATTCTGTCTGGCAAAATATTTCACGTTCTTATTTCCGTCATTATTTGGTTCTATTTTAATTTTTAGGCGGTGTTGTGGCTGACAATATTTTTCGTAATAACGACATAAACTGGCTACAATACAAGGGTCTTCTGATATTCTTTTTTGGCCGCGGTGGAGGTGACAAAGGAACATTGTCACATCTATCCACCATTTGTTGTTTAATATATGGCTTCCGTGCCAATACTGATAATGGGGAAGTAAACTGGCCTGGCATTACTACGAAAAATAAGTAAGTACACCATTTTTCATCGAGAAACAAATAAAAAAAAAAGGCGACCGGATATCTTTTACTAAAGAACATTTAGTTATTTTTTTATGTTGCCACTTAACAGAAGCATAAAGAGAACAAATCTCGAAACGTTATGTAAATTTGATATCATCTCCTATTTGAAGGCAGCTATCTACTAAAAAAAATTGGATTTTGGCACCTAATCATTCCCGAATTATAGGGGTTTTCATTTTAGACGACACATATGATCTGATTTTAATCTTCTGTTTCTTTACAAAATCGCAAATAACCTTTCACTAAAAATTTATATTTATAGTCTTCTGGTATCTGTTCCAGCGAAAGATCAAGAAACCCACATAACTGCCATCAATGGACTCGTCGAAGTCTGTCTTACGCAATTTAATTATCAGATGTTTGGAAAATTTTGCCAGATGGCAGGAATGTTGATGGCAAACGTATATCAGCGGGAGACTAAGCCTATTTTTAGTCCACCAATGTGGGTTCACTTCAGAGATTGCCAAGGTGTACCAGATTTAACTTCCGGTGAAAAATCGGCATTATTATGGCTGAAAAACTGGAGATCCGGGACATCACTAGACAATATGAGAGTAACCGAAAATTGCGGTGCTTCCGCATGCCTTTGCTCATTCTCTGAGTGATTGTCTGAGTGAGCCCACAGTAGTATCATTTCAACTTATTATTTCTTCAATTGTTATCCTATTTTTTTCAAAAGGTCATAGGACCATTTTCTTAAAATGAGGCCGAAAAAATGTCTAAATTTTTACTTTTCGCCAGAATTGTCTCCGGTGAAATTCTTAGTTTCAAGTTCAAGTGATGAGACCAAAGCAGAAAAAATGTTCGGGGAAATGAAGACACAATTGGACTTTCTGTTCTATTTTTCAATTGAGGGCTTGAAAAAATGATGGTTTTCCTGATAAATTTTAAGTCAGATGGAATTTTTACAGTCCTCCGTAATGAACATTTTACGTTGAAAAAATGTCCCTATATCTTCGCCTTGGTCTCTCATTTTATAAATACCCCCTGCCTACTTTCAGTCCCTTGTCGTTATTACTTGCCGAAAAACAACCACTGCTACACCTACTTCAATGAAAGTCAAAGTTCAGCGCAGCGTCCCTCATTTCAATCTGTAACCGGCTTGAAAATATACAACAAAAACAACCTCAAAAAAAAAACCAGAAACTTCTCATCCCTTTTACAGCCATGCATAGATCTATATAAAGCAGGAAAAACATAATGCGAGAGCAGGAAAAAAATATCGACAATAGTAATTTTTTTTAGGAAATGTCTTCGGACATCCTTTTTATCTCCATAACTCCATAAGAAGGAGATTTGATTTGACTATCTTATTCTTTCAATGTAATTATCACGTAGTGGTTTCAATAAGATTATGTCCTTATTTATTCTACAAAAAAATAGAAAACGACAAAACTGTACTTCATGCCAAAAATTAATATGTTATTACTTATAAAAACAAGATTCGTTTATAACGGTTCATGTGAGAAAGGAGTTGTTTTCTTTGTGTCTTATTATTTCAATTTTGAAGATCTTATTTCACCTCTTAAATAAAATTTGTTCATCATAAACATTATGGGCCCTGTTGATAACGTTTCATAGATACTTTTTTGTATAAGAAGTAAATTTTGGTTTGAGAATGGTGACTTTTTAAAAGTAAAAATGTAAGTACCATAAGATGTTAAGGAAAACGATATTTTTAAGTGCATCGTTAATGTCATGATAAGTGCAACCCCAGTTTAACCCTATCACCGTAATATTTATTTCCTCGGATTAACTCGAGTGTTTTTTTTTTAAATGGATCAATTTTTAATTTCTTGTTTGAAATATATTTAAAAAAATAAAAAAACTACCAGTTAAATGTGGCTTCAGGGATACCTATTCAGATCGGTCATTCTGTGAAACTATCTTTAATCCTACGTGAACAAATGCGTCAAGTAGAGTGTCTATACTTCACATTTTCATTTTAATTTAAAATAAACTTTAATCACGCATTCTTGCTAATTTTGAGGATTTTCCCTAAAAGAAGATAAAAAATAATTTCTTTGAGGTGTAATTTATATCATTCTGACGCTGATCTCTTCAAGAGACAAAAAAAAACAACAAGCACCTCTGAGGGTTCCGTGAAGAAATTTTGCGTTAAAAACTTGTTTCCGCTTTTGATAGTACATATCAAAATGGAAAAGTGTGAAAGTAATAAGAGAAAGTCTTTTAACCAAGGAACTTAAAAGTCCTTACGTGGCAGATATATGAAAAGAACATTTTTGGATAAAATTTTGAATTCATTATTTCCCGAAAAAAACGTTTTAATTGATTTAATCTTTTTAGATAATAATTCAGATTTTCAATAAAACAATTCAGATAATAATGCAGATTTTTGAGATAACTTTTAAAAAAAGGGTGTCTACTTTTATAACTGTTTTATTCTATGCGCCTCTGACATAAGAAATTGGTTACGATGCACGTTTGATGATAATTGATCCAGAAAAACAAAAATGTCTTGATCTATATCTTTTGTAGTTTTTAATAGATTTTCTCAGGATCTGATAGAATCTTTTATTAACTTATCACGATAACTGACAGGTACTATTATTTTTGTGACAAAACAAATCTTAATGCTTATAAATAACCCTGCAGTCACTAGAACCTGTACAAACTGATTTTTTGAAAAAATTGTATTCGAACGTTTTGACTTCAAATGATATGGTTTTCATTCCTACTGGTGAAAAATAACTGTATAAACACGTGGTTTTCAGACATAATTTATGTAGAATGTTTTTCTATGTAAAAATTTAAATGCTGAGGTCCCAGATGTTTCTACAGAAAAACCAACAATATTCAACCATTGCACCAAGCTCCACTGCATTCAGGCCGAAAATGGTAGTTGTCTATTTGTATTGTAGTAACAATATATCAACCAGTAATAATTTATGATGATGTTTTTGTCTGATGAGCCGGGATGAGCGATTTATTACTTATAAAATATAAGGATGATGACTGATCAGCTTAAAAACAATTTTTGTTAAAGCTGTTCAAAGTTCTTTTCGCAAGCGCTTGTGGCGTTTTCCAAAAAAATAAAATTACCATTTACAAGATTTTTTGCTCATTCATAATTTATACAGATTCAAAGACGCCCAACATTATATATTTGTATACTAGTAGTGAGAGGAAACAAACCTTCAGTTGTGATTAAATGACAACAAAAATGACAAAATTTTCTGCTTAAAAGATTTAGATCAGATTTTTATCATTTACTTAGTTCTCTCACCCTAGTTATCTTTGGTTAAATATTGTAAATTACAGAAATTTTAATTTGTTTCTATATTGAAAAAAAATATTACATTTATTTTCACAATTCTTAAGTATTTTTATTTTTTTTGAAGATTTCAACTAATCACAAATAAGCCATGGAATACGTACGTTATCCTGGGCCTATCCGTTCTCGTGAACATCTGCCTAAACCTGAGAATTGGCCCAGACCTGGGAATGCACTCAATCTTTGACAACAGTATCGTAAGTAAATCTGAATACTTGTTATCTTTTGAGAAGAAAAACGCATTTACTTTGGAAAGAATTTATTATTGACCCGAGGATTTCAAGCATTTCAAAAAATGGCAACATGCAGCATCTGAGTTTTCTAAACTATAAAAAAATCTTCACGGGTATATTATATACGGTCTGGAGTGTGTGAGATAGACACCTATATACCGTATATAAGTGTCTATCTCACACACTCCAGACCGTGGATTTGGAATACTTCAAATTTAGAATATAGCTTTGTTTTTAATTGAAATTTTGATTCTAGGTTTTTTCATCGTGTAAAGAAAATTTGTACAGTTTTGTATTAAATGACTTATTTTAAGATCCATCCGATTTAACGACTGTGCTTTCAAGTGGTGCCCGTGGGTATAGTACAAGCACTGTTCCTGTATACAATGGATTTTATGGCACTTTTGGAGCTACGGGTGGTAATTATAAATATTTGTACAAGAAATAGTGAAACCAAATTTCTATGAAATTCTTCTTATGGCGTTTTATTTGATCATTTCATTTATTAAGTAGTTCTTTTTATTTCATTTATACCTTTTATTGTGAAAAAGATATAAAACGGAACAAAACCAAAAAAGTTTTCGGATCTTCGAAAAAAATATTCTTCCTATCAGGTCTGACCTATTAACAACTGTGAAAAGGTGTAATTTTGTAACAATTTTGCTATGAATTTCGTAAAAAAATTTCAGTTCGCATCAGTACACATATCAAACAATTTTCAAACTTATTTTCATGTTTTTTTGGAGCTTAATTTTAAAGATAATTTCTTCTTTTTTGGTACATCCTAATCATATCCCTGAATCAAAAGTGGAAACATACTTATTTAGGAAGTTTTATACCAAAAAAATTCTGAAAAAAATATTATTTCTAGGCAAACGTGCGCGGGCAAATACAGAAGTGTACCATGAGGGGTATGAGGAAGATGCGTCCCAAAATGTTACCACAGGTGGCCACTCACCTAATACACCAAACTCATCTCTCTACAGTGGTCATGTTAATTGTAAAGGTCCTTCAGGAGCTGACTACAACTCCGGTTGCCATTTGTTCAGTGAGTTTTACTTTCTATTTGATGCACACTTTCTTTTTTTTTAATAAAAAATGTTACAAAAAAACCTCTGAGATTTTGGTTCCTGGTCATTCAGACAACTTTCTTAATTTTAAATTCTTTAAACAATCAGCAAGTTTCCCTATATTTAAAAAATCAGGGCTGATCATGACACTTCTGAGGGAGTTACAGCGTGAGTTTTTTCGATTTCTTCGTTTTTTCACCCAAGCGGGTAGACAGCCAAAATTGCTTTTACTTTGCTTGAGATTTAGGCTGTCTAGCCGCCTGGGTAAAAAAACGGAGAAATCGAAAAGACTCACCCTGTATAATTCTTGTTTTTTTTGTATAAAAACAGCTATTTTTGTAATTATTTACTTTTACTATCCGTTATCCCCTTAGTTTGAATCCTAAAAAGTGTAACATTTAAACGATTCTACAAGCACCATAAATAAATTTATATTGCAATAATACTTATAAAAGCGAAGTAAAAACTTAATTTGAGACAAAATACCTAGTTTTTCAATTAATATCGTCATGAATGAATCTATATTGTAATTTTTAAATTTATTTTATAACTGAATAAGTATCCTTAATAACATTAATTATACCATTATAATAATATGATCAATAAAATAGTATAATGTTATTTTCTTTAAATTTATCTTATAATTAAATAAGTATCTTAAATAACATCAATCACAACACTACAATAATAAACTTAATATAATATTACAATATTAATTATATTATGAACAAATTCTTTTTTTCTAAAAATATTGTTTTATTGATTGTACCTTTTTTATTGCAATCATTATCGATCAACGGGCGTATTTACAGTGGATATATCATTTTTAATTGGTTTTTCAAAAAAAGTACACTCGAGCGGCAGAAATAAATTCGCTTTGCTTTTCAGAAAACTTATAACATCCATTTTTCATAACTCATAACCGCAAACCTAGTTTTGAGTGTCATAAACCCTGTTAGAAATAAGATTCTCATCATATTTTAAGGTCAAGCCATATCCTGTCGTTGTATGTCAGCTTACATTTGTCAACCTATAATTGCAAGTTGTCTTAGTGGTATTGTAGAACGAGATTTTAACGGCTGGCCAGTTGAAAATCCTATATGGACAACGTCTTATATGGACAACGTCTTTTTAATCGTGCCGGTGAAGTCATAAAAAATGATGATCGATTTAAGATAAGGCGTATTCCTGAGGGCTCTAAAACTGACCTCAACGATGTACGTGTGGTTGAGATGCTCGAGATTGCCATTATCGATGTTATTCTAAACCTTCCCGTTCTTTACAAGTCTAGCGATCTCTGGTCACTAGGATGGGATCGTGAATTCGAATGGGGCAGTATCATGCCTCCCAGATGCGGCTTTGATTGAATGGAGTGCTTTGCTCTGGTTACATTCAGCATAATTGATTCAAGTACTGGAGTATATCGTTCATTTCATCATAGTTGGGTAGGTACTCAAAAAATACTTTTATACAAGAAATGGTACTATTTTACATAAAAAATAAAGGATTTTTATCATCACAATGCAAGATATCTTCATTCGAATGATATTGTTTTTTAGTCTTGAATTTATTAAAAAACGGTTATTCTCTCTTAATCCTAGACATGAAAATGTCTGTATGAAAAGTGTGATATTCCTTCTAAAATATTATTTTTTGTTTTTTGAGAAAAAATTCACTCTTTTCAATTAATAGTTTTTCTACAAAAGACGGGCTTTTTATGTTTGTTTTTATCCCATTAGGCTTTCTTTGTTTATATTTGTGGGTAAATTACGAAAGTGGTCATAATTTTTAGTTTTTTTATTTTTTCTTAAAAGTTAGAAAAAAATAAAAGACACATTTTAAGGATTGGTACAAAACATCCTCGGTTGTTGGATATCTGGTGCAACTTGCACAAATGGATCTTTCTACGCCTGAAACCGCTATTCTGCTCTCAAGTCAGATGGCACCAATTTTCAGAAGGTATGTTTTCACAAAATAAGTCTCAAAAGTCCCTACAAATGAAGTAAATGTCAAAAAAAAGAGAAAAATATACACTATCTTAACCCATGATTTTCGTCAAAAGCATCATTTTTACAAATTGGAGGTTTTAAATGTTATCCCCTTTATAAAAAAATGCTTAATTAAATTATTATTTTGAAAGGATCTTTGTCAACACTGCACTTTCATTGTGAAATTTCTATGTGCGTGCTGTGAATCCTGCAGACGAGATGTGTCATCCTACTTCTTCCGAAATTCTACGACAAATCATTTTGCTCTGTAGTTCCCTACAACGCATTGTGTCTGGAACATTAGATCATCAAGATCTTGGCTTTGCGTCTTCTTCAAAATTTTTCAGTAGACCGTAAAAGCGAGCTCAGTTTTTTTAGAAATGATTCAGAGTCCAAAAAAAACCATTTTTATTACTTTTATTCACTGACCAGGACATCATCAAAATCAACACGTATTTCAAAAAATCTCCGGTTGTGTTTCTATTTTTAATATTTTGACTTTACACCACAACATATCACGAGCCTGTTGGGCTCGCATTGTGCTTATTAATTTTATTTTGAAAAAAACATTACAATCGCCCAGGATAGATAACTTATCTCTTTAAAAAACGAAATTTGTGTCAAAAAAATTACTATTGACTTTTTATTTCTAGATGATATCATTCTTATCAAAAAATATGAGCTTAATTCCCAGTCGATCCTGTAGACCGGATATCATAATGGACAGCCTGTCTAATGACATTGTGGTTGGTAGGCAAGTCACGATTAATTCAGATCAACACAATGTCTGGCGACCCTATTGGTAACTTTACTTTTCAGATTTCAAATCAAGGGTGTTTGTATATTGTTTAAGTGTTTTATATTTTGATTTTATATGAATAAAATCATAATTTTGACCTTTATTTTATAAAGTCTATTTTTAGTAAAAGTAAAAATCGCACAGAGGCACGTTCCCGAGCTGTCATTAACCCCAATCTCATCAACTAAGCGGACAATTTCTACCCGGACAACCAGCTCAAGTCTTGGAGACTACCGGACCGTGATTGACAGACCATTTCCACCCGATCCAGACTTTCATCGTATACATCAGCAGATTAACAACTTGATAGGTCGTGTTTGTCAATTTTATAAGAGCTACTCACGAAAAAATCATCACATTCAGTGGTTTCACATATGCTCTTTTTTATGAAATCATATAGTTTTCTGTGAGTTAATTTCTATCTGCTAATTTTTTTTATTTTATAAAAAAAATTAATTATTAGTTATTGTAAATATTTCTGATTCTATGTTTGCAGCTCCTAAATTGAATAACAGAGTTTCTGATCTGTTGAAAAGTACACGTGAAACTGGATTCCCACTCTCAGAACAACCTTAGCATGGTTATACAACCCTGAAACCCCCACGCCAATATCGTAAAATCAAGTCGTCCAACAATAGTTTCACAAACAAAAAATTAAAACATTTTCTGCACACTCTCTGATTTCATAAACTTTGTGTGTCTAATTCAAAGTGAAATACCATTCAACTAATTGTACACACACTTATAGAGACTTTTTTAACTTTCAACAATTTTAACTTTCCCTTTTTGAAAAGAATTTTTTATATACATTCGTATATAAACTTCATTTTACAGATAACTTTTTAGACATTGAATCATAACCCATATGCTGAAAAGCAAAAGACTTTTATTAATACCTTTCGTAAAGCTCCAAAGACTCGTTTAAACCGAGGGAACTCATCCATCAATCTAACAGACGGGCATTAATCTGTAGATCATGGTAACACTGGCGGTTCAAATTAAACATTGTCCCACATCCGCGCCAAGAGTCGGCAAAAGGATGCCAAACGACTATCAGATATAAAGTGGAACAACATTAACAGCAAAATGAATGAGGTCATAGATATAAGACGAAAGTTTAAATTTACCCACAATGCTGTTCTACTTGTGGTACTAAATTCATTGTATATAATTACGTCAAAACAACAATTGTTTTTATTTTCTTAATTTTGATTATATTGTTTGCGTAAATATCAATTTTTCGGACAAATTATCATAGGGGTTGTCTGCATACATCTCTGAAGAAAAAAAAAATATTATTTTTTTTTATCCTAAAAATTTTTTGAAATTGCATTCTGGTTATAATTTCTTTCTTGTTTTATTTTTATTGAACAATTTCAATATGTTTCTCTCATAAAACTAAATAGCACTAAAACAATTACAAACCTAACAGCCCAAAAATTTGTTTGTCCTAATTTCTGATTTATGATAATGTTTTTTTATAAGCAAATGATAATCCAGAGATTGCTAACCAGTTAGGTGTTGATCCGCGCAAGATGATTTTCCATTGAGCCGTTCTGATTTTCAATCGCGACCACTGGCACTCGCAACGCTACCGGAGTCAGTGCTACCCTCCTCAGAGTTAGACCTGGTAATTTGTTACCTCAGAAAAATTATTAAAATTTGTATCATTAAATTTTTGAGAGAGCGCTCTATATAAAAAATAAGAGGGCACCAATCTCTCAAAAAACGTATTTTCTAAAAAAATGCCATCAAAATAGGTTTTCATTATTTCTATACATTTCTATACTTCGTATCATCTAACCATATTAACTTTAACAATATATTAAGGACATTTCATTTGCTTTAAGAAATTTGAGAAATAAATTTTTCTGATTGTTTCTTAATTTCTGTCTTTTTCAAAAAGAAAAAAAATTCCTCCTGAAAGTGCCAAGGAGTCAGTCAATTTTTACCGCGTGAGTTTCAAGTAGCGAAGACACAAAAATTGAAATGAAGCCGTTTTGAGTGAACAAAAAAAACGGGGTCATGTTAACAAAATCGATATTTCGATGATTATCTTTAGTTTCAAGTAGCGAAGAAAACTTTAGTGGAATGTTAACTATTCATAGTAAGAAAAAACTCAAACCGTATCATAGGTATCAAAAATTGTATAATAGCAGAAAATAAATAGGATAATCAGATTTTTTGTAAATAGATAAAATCAGATGAACTTATTCATATTTTTTGTTATGAGACCATTTTTGATATTATACAATTTTTAAAAACAGGTCTTTAAAAACTTCTTGACCATTTTTTCGGAGAACTGAATCAATTTTTCTCAGCAATAATCCTAAATGTTGGTCAACAAATATATACAATCTATTCAAATGGTTCGTCTCGTTTGACCTAAAATTTTTTGTCGGAAAAAGACACACTGACGGCCCGCTGTGTTCAACCGAATATGTTTTCTATCCCAAGCCGCACGGTGCTTTTTTTGAGGGTGAATCGTAAACATTAAAATTCCTATGATGGATAAAAATACCAAATNTTTTTGAACAAGAAATGAGAAAAATAGGGAAGAATATATCAATCCAGTGAAAAGTTTTTCATCAAAAGCCCATATCGGTATCTGTGAAAATGCACCGAGGCCCTTAACCCGATAGACCGAGCCTGTTCGAAAAATGCGGAATCCACGCATTTTATCGATTGATCCGCCCATATTTGATCAATGAAATCGGCTGCAATCTAAGGCTTTGACTCGCTGCTAGTATGCCGTTTTGTTTATATCCTTTAAATATTCAGGATCTGTCAACTGAGGGCCCTTAGTCTATTTATAACAGAAATTTATAAAGGGGTGGTGGTTGGCAAACGCAATTGATTTTCCGGCAGTTTGAAAGTGCTTTTATTTTTATT
>SCLH01000680.1:310748-444812 GCA_004367855.1 Oikopleura vanhoeffeni | reverse complement strand
CGATTTTGGTCACCAGAATTCGCAAAACATAATTAGGCAAACATAAAACATATTATTTTTAAAATAAATAAATAAATAAATAAATAAATAAGATAAATGAATTGAAATTCTGCTTTTATTCAAACAAAATAAATTTATTAAAATTAGTTGAAAATACTCTGAAATACCTTAACTATGCTAGAATTTTCCAGCTGAGTCAAAAGATCCGCCACTTATCATCAAATTAATTCTAAATATGATTCAAAGTTGGAGATTTTAAACAGTATCCCTTTATTGCCATCTCCCAAAGATTTGGTCCCTCAAAAACACGGGGGGTGAGAAAACCACGCGTCATTTGAAAACGAGTTATCCGAGTAGCTTCTTAGATAGCTCAAATTGTGCACAAACATCTAGTGAATAATACAAAATAAAAATTGGTCCGAATCAGACCATTGTGTCTATTTTTTTCTCAGACCTTTGTTTCTATTTTTTAACAAAAACTAATAATAAAACAATTTCAGTCGTCTTAGATAAAAAATAAAAAAATTGGTCCTATGAAAAACAGTTTTTAATGTTTATATTAATTAGATAATTGTGCTGAGTTTGAGCTATATTAAGAATTGAGTTTGAGCTATATAAGAACTAAATCGGATGACTCGTTTTCAAATGACGCGTCGTTTTTTCACCCCCCGTGTTTTTGAGGAACCAAATCTTTGGGAGAGGGCAATAAAGGGATATGTATAACTGAAACATATGTCTAAAAAGAGATCCCTGAGCCTTTATTTTCGTGTTCGCGAACCTATTTTAGAAGCTCTTGTTTTTATATATTATATCAAATAATTAATATTATACGGATAATAATTTTAGTCAATTCAACTCTCACTTACAGTAGTGTTTTGCAAGGCAGAAAGCAAATAGATTGAGATTAAGGTGTTACAGGGAATTTGCATTTTTCAATATTTGGTACGCCGATATCGTCTATGATAATTATTTAAAATAAAAATATTCCCGTTCGAATCGCAAGACTTGGAAGAACACGTTTTATTCAAGCGGTCTGTATTTTGGAGATGTCGATTTTTCAACCGATGAGAAATCTAGCTTTTTTTCAAAGATTTTAAAAAATCCGAAATTTTTTCCAGAAAATATGATTTTATTGAATAATTAATGGAAATTTTAATTTATTTATTACAGGGGGGCAATATCGCCGGCTCAATATATATGATATCGCCGAATTTGCCGAAATCGTCGAAATTTTTTGCCGAAAACCTACGCAATTTGGCAAAAAACTTCCTGCGATATAGGCGCCCAGTATAAAACTGGTTCCCAATATCGTCGAATGTGCCAATATTGTCAAAATTTTTTGGCAAAAAACTTTCGGCGATATTGCCCCTCCCTGTATCAAACATACCGCCGAAATTTCAGGAAATTCTAAAAAATTAGAAAAAATCGGGAGCGCCCAGGGCTGCGCCCTTCTCAATATTGGTAAAAGTAAGTCATTAACATTCTAGCTAAGACTTTGATTAATAATTGATTATTAACATATTCGAACTCCACATTTTTTTAATAATTAAACTAATTATTATGGTGGAATGTGTTTCAAAACACAGGTTATAGTCATCTTTTCGGCATTAACTTCATTTTATGTGTTATTTGAATTCGTCCTTGTTTTTTTGAAGTAACCCCAAAAGTTCAAATTTTGAACTTTAATAAAATGGATAAAACTGCTCGACAGTACTTCTGATATTAATTATGCGAAAGCATCGTGCAGTATATCGTGTTAACATGTAATTAACAAGAACTTCTAATATTTCTATTGTGAATATTTACCGTGTTTCGGAGTATTTTTAAAATATTATCGAATTATGTTCAACATTTCGTTAATCAAACAGATAAATAAAATGAAAAACGAACTCAAAATCAGCAATATCGATTGTGAGGCCTTTTTGGGCATTTTAAGCCAACATTTTTATATACAGGGTGGGGGGCAATATTGCCAAAAAACCTACGCAATTTCACGATCTTTCACTGAAATACTTCTTGTGCCAATATCGCCAAATGTGCCTATATTGCCAAATTTGCCAATATCGCCAAATTTGCCAATATCGCCGATGAGATTTATGTCTCAAATTACTTTTTGAGCGTCATGAATGACGTCATTTTCCAGATTGACTTTCCAAAATCTAGTCTTTTCAAGTTTTATATGATTGCCTTACGGGGAGTATTCTACGCATTTTGGTGATATACTCTATATCTAGGGTGCGCAGCGGTCAAATTCTAATTTTTAAATTAAAATAATGAGACCAAAACGGAAAAAAATATCTGGACAGAAAACTACGAAGAAATTAAATGAAATATTTTTATAGTTTTTTTGGCATTTTGGCCAGGGAAAATGAGGGTCAAAATATTAAATCGGCATTTGCAATTTTTCCGCAGTCTTCCGCATGGTTTTCACTATGCGCACTTGAAAGCTTTGTGAATTCTGCATAAAATGAAAAAATAAAATTAAGTATTCATAAGTATTGGCCAAAATATTTTCAGCTTATAAAGTGTTCCGCCTACGCATTTTTTTGGTCAAAATGACCAAAATTTCTAGACTATATGGATTACCGGACGTCAGAGTACAAATCCTAAATATTTGAATGATAAAAACAACGCAAGATATTAGCACCCAATCACAACCGTTGATGGCGGAATAGGCCGATTTCATTGGTCAGGTTGAGAAAGGATCAACCAATCAAATGCTCAGATTTCGCATTTTTTAAATATTTAGGATTTGTACTCTGAGGTCCGGTAATCTATATCCTTTTATCACACTTTGCTTAGAATGCGTAGCCANTGGCTACGCATTCTAAGCAAAGTGTGATAAAGGGATATAAAGTTCAGAAATTTTAATTTTTGTTCCCAATGGGAACTTCCCATATCCCTTTAACACCTTTCTGTTAATCTATGATGTGCGGGCTGAAAAGCGGCCTCATGAGTGGCTAGATGTCATAGAAGTGTTATGATTGGCTCGCTCAGCCCGCACATCATAGATTAACCAAAAAGTGTTAAAGGGATATCGCCGAATTTGCCAATATCGTCGAAATTTTTTGGCAAAAAACTGGGGCTCCCCTGTAATTTGGCTTTTGAAAACGACTTTCGAACCGAACATAAATATTAAGAGAAAAATAAATTGTAATAAAATGGTCCGGATCAGACCATTGTTTTCAATATTCCAACAAAAACTGATAATAAAATAATTTCAGTTATCTCAGAAACTGAATAAAGTTGACCAGTTAAAACCAAAAAATATCGCCGAAAGTAGTTTTTCAAAAAATCGGCGATATGGGATCGATAAACTTTATTTCGTTCAAAAAATTTCAGAAATTTAGCTAAAAAGCTTGAAACTGCGTAGGTTTTTTTCGGCGATATCGCCCCTCCCTGTAAAAGTAATTCAAACAGAAAAAACTTTTATACACTGCGTAGCTACGCGTAGTCTTTCAACGATATTTCTCAAGGTATTGTTATACATATGTTATTAGATAATTTATGAAGAAAATTGATTTTTGGGCATTTCCGTACTTCTAAACAGTATGGTCCGCAATGATTTTAGCACGAAATATATATGTTTTTGATTCAATGTACCGGTTGATTAACAAGACTTCATATTTTGATTACATGTAATTTCTTCTGAGCGATTCTCAACATTTTAATACTTAGGAAACATTTTCAGTGAAATCATTTCGTGTTAAAGACGATAAGTTGACAAAATATTCACAATTTAACTTTTTCCGCGGAGTTTTCAATCAAAAATTGCGCAAATTCTACGTTTTTAACGCTATGCGGTTTTTAAAACAAAATGCTAGGGCTTAAATTTCTTTCGAATATTGTTTATCTTGAAGAAAAAGNGTATACTGGTTTTGACATGCATACAAAAATGAGAATTCAAAATCCGAATTTGAGATACATTGCAGCTGAGGTGAATTGTTTCTATCCTTTTGACGAAATAAAAAAATCATGTCTTTGTGACTCAATTTTATTTTCGTTAGTTTTTCGCACCATAATCGACCATTAGAAATCAAATTTAAATCTTTTTTACTTATTGATTGATTTATTTAAATATTTTTTGTCTTTTTACAGTTACAAATTTTAATCTCTTCTGAGTTTTTTCACTTTTTAAATTAGATTTTTCAAAATGATTTTATTTTACATTGTATAATAAAAAATATCCACACTAATCAAGCGCGGTGATTGGTCAATTTTTTGCTCCATTTTTCTCAAGATGACTCACTATTTGAAGAATAGTACTATCAATCAGAAGACACTGACTGCATTGTGAAAATATACGAGCACTCATTTAGTCTCAGGGGTTGCAAGCTCGATTAAAAACATAAAAATTCGATTTTTGCCTTTCCCAAGGTCGTCGAAAATGATAAAAAAAAGCTTGAAATCTCCATTATTTCAGCGATTAACACAAATTGTGTTACACAATACAATTTAAAAGCCAAATTGTTCGAAACCAAAAGATATTTTCGCATAAATTCAAAATATACATGAAAATTTACGGTTTACGGAGGAAATTGATAATTTTCTCAATTTAATGAAAATATCACGCTTATATGTTATACAAGTAACAATTCGGCGAACTTTTAGATACAGTCCATGAGCCCTAACTGGAACAATACAAATTTGAACTTTAAGCCCAATCTGGAAACTTTTTGTGAACAATTTGAGAATTGGAAAAAAGTGTTTCTCTATCATATCCCTTTATTGCCCTCCTGTCCTTTTTTGGTCCCTCAAAAACACGGGAAGTGAGAAAACGACGCTTCATTTCAAAACGAGTCATCCGATTTAGTTTTTAGATAGCTCAAACTGAGCACAATTATCAAATTAATATAAACATTAAAACTGTTTTTAATAGGATCAATGTTTTTTAAGATTACTGAAATTGTTTAATTATGAGTTTTTGTTGAAAAATAGAAACAAAGATCTGAGAATTTTTTTCTGTATCATTCACAAGATATTTGTGCACAGTTTGAGCTATCTAAGAACCTAATCGGATGACTTGTTTTTATATGATTCGTGGTTTTCTTCCCCCCCCCTTGTTCTTGAGGGACCAAAAAAGGACAGGAGGGCAATAAAGGGATATAAAGTTGGCTAATTTGAACTTTTCGATCAACTGGCGATAAAATTTTAGCTTTGTAACCAAAATAAAAGTCGTATTTTTATTTTCATTAACAATTTTGATGATGAATTTTATAGAAAAGTGTCTGCTATTATAATTTCAGATAATTAAAAGCTCTATGCAGCCAAGGTTTAATAAAGTTTTTAGCAGCCTTACATTTTTTCAGAACATGAACATAAGCAAAACGTGAACGATACTTAAAAAAGGCCCTTAAAACCGTTGATTATATAAATTTTCAGTAACGAAAAACATTTTATTCGTGGTTTTTAAATTTCAATCAATCAAAAAGTTCAAAAGTGCTTATACATTAATTTAGGCAAAAATTTCAAGTGCCAGTTATAAGTGATCCTTGTCACAAAGTTTACTATTTGAGTTTTTGAAGTTTAGATAAAGAAAAATTTAAATATTATTTTCGAGTTATTTTTTGTCCATAGTACTAAATATCAAATTGATACTCATGATTTTATGCTTGATGATAAGACCGTATTTGTGTACTTTTGTGGCGAAAAATTCGGTCAAAATTTGTTATTATGAAATTTGGCGCACTTTTGAACAAATAAAAATTTTCGTTAAAATACTGTTAATGCGTGACTCACGCAGCGTGAGCATTGAAATCAACGTTTTTGATTAGTCAATCGAAAATTGACACTGTCGAGAGTTCAAAGGATCTCAAAATGTTTGAATCAAATTTTTGGGAGATCTACAAGGAAACAGCATTAGTTTCGGCCATCTACTGGTCAGAAAATGAGTTTTTTATCCGTCATTTTGAGCACTAACTTTCATTTTTAGGTAACTTTACAATTTTTCCAGAACTGCTAAAATTTGCTACATAAAATAACAATTTTGGAAAAAATCTCAAAATTGTGAGAAGATTTGCCCGCTGCGCATTCTACAACAGGTATCAGTAGGTTGGGGTAGTTGTGTATTTACAATGCGCGTCACTCATTGGCCGGTTAGGCAAAACACATAGCTGCGCCCACGCCAGAAAATCGCTGAATGCGACCTATTTCCGATTTGTACTGTTTGTTTGTAACATTAGCTACAAAATGTATTTTAGCAGTAGTCTTTGCTTCTAAATAAAATATAATGCGAAAAACTGGGGTTGGGGGTAGTGTGCGAGTTAACGGTCGGTCTAAATCTTATCATTAATATCGATAATATGTTAGCGTAAAACACCCAAACAACAACATAATTAACAGTTTCAAGTTGAAACTTTCAACCTGATTAGAACATCTACCGCCTGAGTAAGGCCAATATTTTTCGTTTTAAGGATATATTTACCAAATGGCTATTCTCAAAAGTTTCGAAGAAGTTTTGTATTCTGAATCAGAATTTCTAATAAAGTGGAGTACCAAAGTAAATTTTTACGACCGCTACCCCCTTAATACAGTCTCTCATCTGCCTACGCATATCCCATAGTGGACATGAATCTACATAACTCGGCTGTATTTGAAAATAATGGGAAATCCCCAAAAGTACTCGAAACGATATAAAAACCCCTATATTTTTTAAGGCGTGCTATTGGATACTAGCAGACACCTGGCAAGAAATAACTAAAATTTCGAATTAAGTAAATGATGAGGGCGCTATTACAGGGAACCCAACTGTATTATATTATTGAATACATTGTATGACTTACCAACGAACACGTTGTTTAATTGTTCTAGAATGAAGTTTGCTTGGTCAGTTGCATCATGTGACTCTATGGCCATAACCACCATGTTCAAAAGTATAGCAACCATAATCGCCAATTCAAATCGCCGATCCGTCACCAAATTATAAACTGCTGCAGCAAATCTAAAAACAAATGTTTTATCTCTGATAACATTGCTACGATCAACTTCATACTTTCAAGATTGAGCGTGAAAAATTATTTCTCCTACTCATTAATCACGTGCTTCTAAAAGCAAATAAATTAGATTAACAATTTTTGCGGGGAATAGCGGTAAAATTTGCGCGCTTTTACTTAGCAGCCTCTTTTTACATATTGGATAAAAATTTTATCAAAAAGGGTGAATTTATGAAGGTAGTTAAATGTACAAGATCTAGACCCTGACCAAGTTTTTATTTTGGAAAAATTTCAAAAGTTCAAGTCACATAACAAGATCCTGATTTTTTTATTTATATTTCGAAATATCAAAAATATATATTTAAATTTATTTCGACTCTATATAAAATTTATATGGTGTCATGTTTCAATCTAATTTCAGTAATATACTGTATATGACGTAAGTGAGTCTGAAGAAATTCAGATATTTAAATAATTGGCTATCGCTATTCACATATTTTTCCAATTTTGACCAGGGGCGCTCCTGAGCTCGCTTTAAGAAATATAAACTTCAAATTATGCCTCGATTACGAAGCAGGAAAATTTTGAAAATATTTTTGGAATCTCTGTGGTCACGTTTTCACATTTATCACTCAGAAAATTTGAGAAATTTTTGTCAAATTTTTTGTTAATATTTTCAAGAGCAAACAGACTGAGGTGAAATATAAGTTATGATTTGATGTTTAATTGGTCAAAAGATTAGTTAAAAAACCTAAAACTGAAGTGAAAGATTACGCCCTGATAGAGACTGGGGTAAAGTTTGATGATTACTCTGAAATATTCTAATTATCTCGTCATGCAATTTCCAATTTAATTATTCGGTACCGGTGAGCTTTTGATTCGTGACTCAAATCCCAAAAACCTTTCTCATTAATAATTCAAATTATTATATAATGAGTCATTATATAATAATTTGAATAATTGAATCAATCTACCTCAAGTTTAAAAAAATATATACAGACTGGAATTACAGGTAGAAATGTGTGGCCAGAGTCGCCCGAGTTCGTCATTATTAGGCCTAGTCATTAGATAAGGTACGAACGGCAAAATAGATTTGGCTTGACAATGAAAATTTGCTTAGTTTATTGTAGAGAATGGAAAATAAATAAGTTTCCAAATAATTTTTTTTTTATTACTGACAAAAATTAAAACCTGTTTTTGAAATTGCCAGTTAATTAAGGGTTGACATTTTTTGATAGGAACTTTTATCAGAATTTTCGAAAAATACTGATTTGTGGCAAATGGGACATAATTTGTACCAAAGATTTTCCGGGTCAATTTCAGCACCTAAACTTATTACAAAAAAAAAATTTCCCGCCATCTTTAAGCTATCGAGTAAATTTTTAGAACAAATTCATTGTGGCCGATTTAAACGTCGAGCGTCCGTATGAAATATATTGTTTGGTGTTTTTTTCAATTTATTTCATTAAAATTTGAAAAAAACAAATACATTTTTTTAAACGGACAGTTAATTTATTCTTTATCGCATTCACAAGGTTTATAAAGAGCTTGAAATAATTGTTCCCAAGGAAGTTTTTTTTCCCATTTTTGGTTGATTTAACGTTTCTAATTTTGATTTCAAACGGGTTCATATAGAAAACTTTTTTTTTTTTTCTTTTTGGTGGTTGCTTTTTGAGACATAGAATATTTGAGGGTATGCTTTGTCTGCTATTTAAAAATTAGTTTTTTAATGACGTTGCGGCGTTTTGCCATATCAAAGTGGAGAATCAAAAACACCACATTTTACCCGCCCCTCGGACGCACAGCACCGGCGAAATGACTCGCACGCTAGAGAGAACCCCGCCCCACCATCTTGGATAATTCCGCACACCGTCGCATTAGTCTGTTACCGCCGCACACACCACCACATCAAAGACGATTTATTGTATTCAAGTGACACTAGAAAACTACTTCCCCCCTTAGGTGCGACTAACACCGTCACACGAACATATGATTTTGGTAGACTGTAGAATGTGAGAATCCGGAATCCTCCACGAAATTTTCCCACAATTCGGTTAACGCGATACTGCGCGTTCGTACGCATAGACAGAATTTTCTTAATGAGTTTTTCGGGCTGCCAACCATCTGAAAATTTCGCTAATAATAGTGGCCTTTAAAAAAAATTATTAACTTGACTAGTTACGGTTTATTTCACCATTTTCAATAGTTTAGTGTTTTACAGATAAAAATAAGTTGGCTTGATACTCAGCAAATCTAGAAGGCGTGCAAATCTCTTAACAATTAATTAACAATGCCCATTATTTAGACTGTACTGATTTTTATTTTCGAAAAATTTAGGAGCTTCCTACGTTTAAACATTTTATTCCAACAAATCATTATGGTGCCTTAAATATTTTTATCGAAAATTGAAAGATGTTAAACAAATTTAACTCGGGGATTAAAACAAAAACTTTGACTAGTGAGTTGGTGACAAAATTGTATCGAAATAATTTAGATGAATTTTAGTCAGAATTTCAGAATAAAAAAATAATAAACAGTCATTTTTAATTACTTCGCTCTTCTCATAAAATGATAACATTTTTGATGATAAAACATCATTTTATGGTCAAACAGTTTTCAAATGACGTTCCATAGATTGCAAATAAACGGAAATGATAATAATATACAGGCTTAGCACCTGGAAATGAGCAAATTGGATTTGTTGAAATTTTAAATGATATGAAAGAAAAAAATTAGCGCTCTAGCTCTTCATAGGGGGTCGCTAGAACTGGGTTTCGCACCGCTTGTAAAATCTCAAAAATTTGACCTTAAAATCATTTTAATTTTATAAATGACAAAAATTCTAGGTCTTAAAATGACCACAATAAAATTCTGTACTCAGCTTAAGGGAGTGGGTGTCGCTGATTTGAGCCACTTCCAAGGTCATTTCCCGCCAAACTAGCAAAGGTGATATTCCAAAAACATTTGTAACTAACAAAACCAACCTTCGCGGTAATTTTGAATTTAACAGTAATCTGATACAATCCCACCTACACCGACACCTACGCTTTTAAAAACCTTCTTAAAAAGACACGCAGTTCGTACCTACTCCTTCAATTTTCATCATTTTTTATTATTTTTTTGTGTGAGGCTCCGGAGAAGCCTAACAAATAATGCAAAACTGCTTTTCTTTATAAATTTTGCTTTCGGCGGCCAAAAAAACAAAAAAAAGGGAAAACAAAAATTAATGATTTATTTATGATTTAAATTGAAAGTGCGCTTATTTGTTTTCTTTTGACGCTCCCGAGTTAAAAATAGCACCAAAATCCTTAAAAGTGTTTGTATTAACGGAAAAAATTATTCTGAAGCATTGTTTCTGGTTTCTAAATTTTGTCAAAAATTGAGGCTCAAAATGAAAAGTTGACGTGGCCTTCAAGAGACGCCAAATAAAAAAATTCAAAAAAAACTCTCTAATGGATTGTCAAACAAGGCTTGTGCTTTCAGATGCAGTATGAGCCGAAACTGTATCTTTTAAAATGGTGGAGGAAATACCTTTTGCCTGAGCCTCCCAAACTCACCATTTCAAACAATTTGGCTAAAAATTAAAATTTGACATGGCCCACAAGAGACGCCGAAGCAAAATTTATAAAAAAAACGCTCTAATGCATTGTCAAACAAGTCCTGTGCTTTCTGATGCAGTATGAGTCGAAACTATACCTCTCAAACTGGTGGAGGTGATACCTTTTGTCTGAGCCTCCCAAACTGACCATTTTAAAATTGTTGTTTATTTCGCGTTTTTGTCCGCTGAAAGCAAAATTTTAAAACAAAGGCGCTTTTGCATCATTTGTAAGGCTTCTCCGGAGCCTCACACAAAAAAATAATAAAAAATGATGAAAATTGAAGGAGTAGGTACGAACTGCGTGTCTTTTTAAGAGGCTTTTTAAAAGCGTAGGTGTCGGCGTAGGTGGGATTGTATCAGATTACTGTTGAGTTTAAAATTACCCCGAAGGTTGGTTCTGTTAGTTACAAATGTTTTTGGAATATCACCTTTGCTAGTTTGGCGAGAAATGACCTTGGAAGAGGCTCAAATCAGCGACACCCACTCCCTTGAAAACATCGATACCCATGTTTGAGTTTTGAAATTCCCTATCTGAAATCGTCTATCCAAAAGTTGAATAAGGTTTCCTTATAGACATAAACCACGGTAACGTAAGAACGAAAAAATATCTTTCTGGCTTGAAAAATATTTATTTCTGTCAAATGTCCATATATTTCTGGTTATGAAATTGATGTTTCTCTGAAAAACTTCTGAGCTTACTTTTAAAGAACATTGATTTAACGTTTCTAATTTTGTGCTCACACGGGTTTATATTGAAGATTGATTCCGATGTGGTATATAATTTTGGTAACTTAGAATGTGATAATAGAATTAGAAAATTATGGAAGTTGTTATAATAAGTTGGGCAAAAAATTGTACTTTAATCGGTTATGTCGTCTTGTATTGATTTTTGAAGAGACCTATCGATCCTTATTGGTTCAAATTTGACAAAATTGGAATTTTGAAAAATCGAAAAAAAGGATTTTTTTATTACCTACCATTTGAATGATTATTTCCAATTAATAATTTCAATTTTTATCTAATTTCTTGAATTAAATTTCTGTGGTTTCTGTCTAGAAAGAAAGGTGATTTTTTCACAAATTGTCCTCACCTAATTTTCCAAAATTGTCCTTAGCAATTTGTCCTTAGATGTTTGACCCATATTTTTCAAAAACGATTATCCCCTCCAAAATATAAAGACCTATTTTTTCTGTTCACCCATAAATAGGATGCGCAGGGTAAAAAATGAAAAAAAAATCTTGGGCAGAATTCAAAAAGAAAAAATATGAAAATAAAACAAAAAAACAGATTTTTTAACCGTTGATAATACCGGTTATTGGTTTAAATTACCGGTTGCAGGTTAAGCAAAAATTCTTAATTATATACGATTTTCAAAGACACTTTTTTTGCTCTTCCGCATATTTTTACGGAAAAGAGGTGTTTTGAAATTTTTGTTGAAAGCATACCCTTAAAAGTCGAATCACCACTCTTCCCGCGTTTAAAAAATTGCATAAATTCGTAAGAACACTTACGGAAACTTTTAATTTGGGCTTCGCGGTGCGCACCATAACTATAAAAACATTTGGGAGAACACTGATTCTATAGAAATAAGTTAAAACCAAGTTTTCCCTCACAAAATGGGCGACCTTTTTGGCGAATATCCCTTTAACGACCTTTTGTGTATCTAGGATGTGCGGGTTGAGGGAGCCATCCTGACGCTCCTTAGACCCCTCCTAGTCACGCATGGGGCCGCTTTTCAGCCCGCACATCCTAGATTCACCAAAGGTTGTTAAAGGGATATAAGTAGCCCATTTGGTAAAACAACAAGATTAAAAGTTTTAAATAATTGAAACAGCTTTTCTATTTATCTGTTTGTTTGAAATAAAGATTACAAATATTTATAGCGATAGCCATAGAAAAGTAACTTAGTGTACCGGTTTTTTGTGCCCTTGTTCAATAACATATTTTGGTGAAACATGTAAAAAACTCCGAACAAGGGTTCAAGAACATCAGCAACCCTAAAAAGGCACTGCTGTTAGTAATCATATCATGATCTGCGATATGTACCAGTCAGAGTTAAAAATTTTTGCCGGTGATAACCCTACTCCAAGTCCAAGAATAAATTACTGCTTGAGTAGATTCAAACCTATAGCAACTAATTTGCCATACACTGATGAAAGGAAAAGGTTTGAGGTCTCCATCAAAATTTTCGATCCTCTTTTAAACAAACAGATAAATAGAAAAGCTCTTTCAATTATTTGAAACTTTTGATCTTGTTGTTTCACCAAATGGGCTACTTATATTCCNTTTGTATCCAACTTGTTCCTTAGTTAATTCTAAGCGAAAAATGGGCTTATGACTTTTCGGAATTTTAACTCCCTGGTGTCCAAAATGACCAAAATAGAAACTGGCCACTAGGAAACCAGCTGTAAAACCGGATTTTGTCGGTCAAATTTTTTGGTAACCCTCCATTTTTGTAGAAAAGGGCATAATGAAGCTGTGTGCCAAATTGAAGCGCGTTTAGAGAAAAAAAATTTATTCGCGCGGCGATTTCAAACTGAAAAAATTGTGTTGGAAATTTTTCAAAATTTTTTTCTTTTTTTTTTTCGGAAAAAATCATTAGGAATGGTATCCTCGGAATTTTTAATAGCCCTATTAGTCTCGACCTGTGACACCCTAGTTTACACACTATTATTCTGTACTAATGATGAATGAATAATAATAATTCATCAATAATGTACACTTTAAAGATTTGAATGGTACTTATTATGATGTTTGATTTTCTCGAAATTGATTGGAGCTTACTATTTTTATACATTTAATTCCAACAAGAAATTATGGTGCCTTGAATTTTTCAGAAATTTAACTTGGGGACCAAAACAGAACTTTGAACATTGAATTGGTAACAAAATTGTATCGATATAATTTCGCGGAATTAAAGTCAGAATTTCGCGGTAAAAAATATTAAACAGTTATTTTTATTTATTTCGCTCTTCTCATAAATGTTACATCATAAATAATTTTTAGATAATAAAATATCATTTTATGGGTCAAACGGTACGCAAATGACATTCCATATGAGCACTTGAAAATGTGATTTGTTAACATATTAATGAAATGATTGAGTAACTATTTGTTTCTGTCTCCGCCCAAAAGTTAAAGAAGGTGTCCTTATAGAAATAAACCAGTGTAACATTAGAACGAAAACTATGTTTCCATCTTGAAAAATATTTATTTATGTCAAATGTCCATATATTTCTGGTTATGAAATTGATGTTACTCTGAAAAACTTCTGAGATAACTTTAAAAGAACATCGGTATGAATTTCGATGGTTTTAGCTATGTGACTCGAGTGGCTCTGTGCCCACAAGGGTTAAGTGGCTTTAAAATAAATTATGATGTTATGAAATCCCTAATCACGTTTATTTGAGATTACTCCTGTAAACTACCTGAACTATCGTGGAAGTGATGTGTCAAAACTGACATGGAAAATATTATGAGATTTGGCAAAAAACATTTTTTTTAATCAAAGATGAATGATCTCGCGGTATAAATTAGTGATCACTTTTGAATCTACAGAAAAAAAAAATTTAAAAGAAAAATACGTAAGATTCTGATCATTTGATCAATTTAACAACTGGGCGGACACGGATTATAAATTTGATCAACCGTTCAATTAATAAGTAGACAAATCAAATTTGCTCATAATCAAGTCCTCAATTTGTAAAATATAAAACTCTCACTGTAAAGGTTGGCAGTAATAGGCCAAAAATCGATAATTTATATCTTTCTCGCTGTGAAAAATTTTTGTCATGAAAATTTGCGCACGATTTAGAACAAAAACGTTAATTCAATCATGCTTATAATAAAAATTTGACCATCAAATCAGATCGGAAATAACTGATTTGATTTTGCCGACCATTGGTTCAAAGACAAAATTTTGGAAAAATTATTATAGGAGCCATAATAATTCGTTAGAATTGAATATTTAAAATCAGTAAGGTTCATTTTGTTTTTGAAACATTATATTATTAGCATTTGTTAAGCCCGGAAATAAAATAATAATAATATTTGATGTAGTAAGCCAAAAAAAATTTTCATTATAAAAGCAACATTAGTAATGTTACATTACGTGTAACCCAGATTCTTCGGAGTAAATTATCAGTATATTTATGTGAAAAAATTTTTGACAAAATAACCCACCACGAGTTGGAGAAAATTTGGAAAAAATTTTTTTCTATCAAAAATGACTTATCCCGCGGTATAAATTAGTGACCACTTTTGAATGTACAGAAAACATCTTTTTTTAAACGAAAAATACGATTCTGACCATTTGATCAACTCAACTCCTGGGCGGACACAGATTATAAATTTGATCAACCGTTCAATTAATAAATGCAAATCAAATTTGCTCATGATCAAGTGCTCAATTTGTTAGATAAAAAACTCTTATTGTATGGGTTGGCAGTAATAGGCCAAAAATCGATATTTTATATCTTTCTCGCTGTGCAAAATTTTTTTCAGAAAAATACATGTATGATATTGATGTAAATTTGCGCACGGTTTAGAACAAAAATGCTTATAATAAAAATTTGTCCGTCAAATTGGATCGGAAATTATTGATTCGATCAGATTTGATTCTGCCGACCATTGCTTCAAAGACATAAATTTGTAAATTATTATACGAACCATAATATTTTGTTATAATTAAATGTTTATAAACAGTAAGGTTCATATGGTTTTCGAAAAATTATATTATTATCATTAAGAAGCCATATTTGAGTTGCTAAGAAAAAAAAGTTTTTAATAAAAAAGTAACATTACGTGTAACCCAGATTCTTCGGAGTAAATTATCAGTATATTTATGTGAAAATTTTAGACAAAATAACCCACAAGTTGGAGAAAATTTGGCAAAAAACATATATCTTCAATCAAAGATGAATGATCCCGCGGTAAAAATTAGTGATCACTTTTGAATGTACAGAAAAACATTTTTTAAACCGAAAATACGTAAGATTCTGACGATTTGATCAATTTAAATCTGGAGCGGACATGGATTATAAATTTTATCAACCATTAAATTGATAAGTAAACAAATAAAATTTGCTCATAATCAAGTCCTCAATTTTTTAGATGAAAAACTCTTATCGTATGGGTTGGCACTGCCAACTTGGCAGTTAAAGGCCAAAAAATCGATATTTTAAATCTTTCTGACTGTGAAATAGTTTTTCAGCAAAATATGATATTGATGTAGATTTGCGCACAATTTAGAACAAAAAATGGATTCAATAATGTTTCTAATAATTATTTGTCGATCAAATCGAATCGGAAATTACTGATTCGATCAGATTTTATTCTGCCGTCGACTGGTTCAAAGACATAATTTCGGAAAAATATTATAGGCACCGTAATATTTTGTTACAATTAAATGTTTACAAACAGTTAGGTTCTTAATAATATTGAGAAATTATTTCAGGAATCCAAATTTTAGGCATAATTTATAATATTTTTTTTATTTTTCATAATTCTTGCCCTTGAATTCTGCTTAAGATTTTTCTTCCCGTTTTTCGTTAATTTCGCCCGTTTCAAACTTAGAAATTGGCCCGGTGCGCTCCCTACGCATAAAGCAAGTGTATTAATATTTTAGAAATTAACATTACGTGTGACCCAGATTCCTTGGAGAAACTTTTCAGTAAATTATTCCGTTGAAACTGGGATTATTAGAAAATAAGTGTGACAGTAAGCGTTATATTTTCTTACTTGTTCTGTGGCCTCGGAATGGGTTTCTTTGGTGTTTTTGCGGCCATTTTTCGCATGGCATCATAGTACTGCCTCTGCTCGTCTGTCAAAAATACTCCATCGTCAAATCCGTTACTTTTCTTTTTCACTTTTTGCTGATTGAAATTATCGATTATAACACCAATGAACAGGTTCAGGCAGAAAAATGACCCACACACGATGAAAATGATAAAATAAACGTAACTCCACATTGTAGCCTCGTATTCAGGCTGTTTTCAAGGTTTTCAAATTATCAAATCACAAAAATTTCGAGAAAAAAATGATATAAAATAACCCTTGGAGTATTTTGGACAAACTGTGCAAACTATTTTTGTGCCAGCAAAAAACTGAGAGATTAGAGCATAATTTTTCTCTATATTTTTAAAAAATTTTATAAGAAAATTTCGTTCATATTTGAAGCCCCTCTCATTAAATTGGCAAATGTTTATGTGGATGGTCTGTTTCTTTAATATCATTTAAAAAAGGTTGAATAAAAATGCGCAAATAAATTTTGCGGAAGTTTTGTGTTTTCTCACTCCAAAGGTTAATTAATATTATAGTTCTTGAAAACTAACAGAATCATTTAAACATCTTTAAAGTAATATTAATTTTTATGATTCCACGGTAAAGTTCAGAAAAATATTTTTTAATTTCTTGCAAAAAAATTAAAAATATTATTCCGATTAAAAATTTTTAGGAGAAATAATATTGTTTTGAAAAAAAAGCCTAATAAGCCGGTTTTTTCGATAATTTACTTTTGTACAGAATGTTACTGTATCAAATTTTTTTAGTAAAACGATTATAATTTCTCCAAAATTTTTTGATCGCAAGATTTTTGTAAATTTTTCTGCAAGAAATTTAAAAATATAGAATACTTTGCTGGAGATTACCGTGAGTGGATTGAAATGAAATTTATAATATAGATTTTAAATGATTCACCAAAAAAATTATTGGATTATTAATATCAAAAACAACAGATTCAAATTTTTTTTATAAAATTGAATATAAAGTTTTGAAAACTTGGCTGCAATCCAGGGCCACGAATATCGACAGCATTATGCATGATTTCTAACCATCCCATAAAAGTGGCGACTTGGAGAAGAGCAAGATAGGCATTTCCAACATGATCAAAATTTACTTCAGGCGTTTTCCAGTCAATTCGGTCGGTTCTGAAATAATAATCAATAAATTAAATAATCCGGAATATAAAAAATGTTCATTATAATTTGTGTGGTTTTTGTTGGAGAGATCAACCATAGAAAAATGTTCGAGAATTAGGGGAATCGAACCCAGGTGACCGGATCTTGATCGAGTCGCGTTACCACTGCGCCAACTGCTCATATATTCCTTATTCACAAAAGTATGAATAAGGGATATATGGGTAGATCAGGGCTGTAAAGAAGGTCATCCCCGACCAGATTCTCTATCTTTATTTTCCCCATATCTTTTGCTTAAACCTACGCGAAAACGGGATGAAAAACCCACACAAAAGCCATTCATTTTACAACCCGGGGGTAGATAGTTTGTCGAGTTTGAGTCCCGAAATACTTCCAAATATGTTTTTTTTTATTTTAGCCTAATAAAAAAATCTTAATTGCCCGAGAACCCCTTGACTGATAATCGGAAAAATAAAAAACAAGTAGAACTTTTCAAAACAGTTTGAAAAAATCGAAATGACCAAAATTTTTTTCAACTGATGGTTGGAAAGATACAACAACCGAGAAACTTTATTTACCCGAAAAACTTGAAGATTTGGTTTTTCATAAATTGCCAGAAAAAGCGGCCCGGTTGTATGAAAAACCTCATTTTTTCAGAAACTTCGAGAAATATTTTAATTTGAAAAACTGGCAAATGCCTCCAAAATACAGTGGTTTCATCGTTACAAGCAAACTTATAAATTTGACCTGAAATTTGGAATCGCAATTTTCACCACTAAAAAAAAATGATGTGTCTATTATATTTTATATTCTCAAAAAAACTTGTTTAGGTACGGAATATATTAACTTGACAAAGTTTTGTTGTAATTCTGACTGAGTTCGAGACCATTTTTTTTTCAAATTGTCAGGTGTTGCGGTGCTGGCAAAGCTGAACAAAATTAGAAGCTTTTAATTTTTGCAGAGTTCAAACAAAAAGTTACAAATAACATGTTTACAAAATTTTTGTCAGATTAAGAACTGAATTAAAATATAAAAACTTTGTCGAAAAGCGGTTCCAACACCTGAAAATTAGATAGAAATTTGATAGAAGATCCAAAATAAACTAAGACAAAAATGCAACTCGATGGCCAAACCACCTTTGAAACTTGTTTTTTTAGCTTTTAACATTCCAAAATAATTATTGGCCAAACTATTTTTATTTTTAAATAATTGGTTTCCGATGGTCTGATAATTAAATATTAGAGTTAAAAAAAAGTATTTTACATTGTAGAAAATTTTTTTTTTGTATTTGAAGCCTTTGTTTAGCAATTTACATTTTGGATTTAAGAACGACTTATCCGATTGGAGAATCAGATAGATAACAATAAGATTTTCGATTAATAATTTCAATTTCTATCTAATTTCTTGAATTAAATTACCTTGGTTTTTTTCAAGAAGGACAGGTGATATTTTTCCAAATTGCCCTTACCAAATTTTCCTAAATTGTCCTTATCAATTTGTCCTTAGATATTTGACTCATATTTTTTAAAAACCATTATTTCTCCTATTTTTTGCTGTTAACCCATAACTTGGATGCGTAGGGTGAAAACGAAAAAAAAATCTTGGGCGGAATTCAAAAAGAAAAAAATATGAAAATAAAACCTAAAATCGGATTTTGAAACCAGTGATAAAACCGGTTATTGCTTTAAATTACCGGTTGCAGCTGAAGCAAAGTTTCTTAATTATATACGATTTTTGAAGACAGTTTTTTTGCTCTTCCCCATATTTTTACGAATAAGAGGTGTTTTGATATTTTTTGAAAACATACTTTTTGAAAACGTACCCTTCAGGTTTTTCTCCCAAATTGTTTTTATAGACTATAACTTTAACTGTTAAAGTGCGCGCCACGAAGCCCAAATTCAAAGTGTTTGTGAGTCTCTGACCTGACGGCGGTTATCGTAATAGAATAAAATGATCCCAAGACTTGGGACCCAAGTAGACAAAAAATTTGGGCCCCCTGGTGGTCAGAAAATTACTCTAGAAAACTTTTTTTTTGTACTTCCACGTTGGTTTTAATACGGCTCGTGAACAATTTATACTGTTGTTAATGAGTCTTTGGTGCAATTTCAACGGAATCAATTTGATCGTTTACGGAGTTTTTTTGATTTTCCATCAAGACAAATTCATTTTTCTCACGAATTTAGGCAATTTTTCAAACGCGGGAAGGGTGATAGAATCAGATGAAAGGTTACTGGGGATAATGTTTTTTTTAAAGACAACTCCATTTAGGTCACGAATGTTTTTTTAATGACGCTAGTGGTTAGCAGTCACATGTGTAAAGATGTTGATCTTTGTTATTTTCGAATTATTTTGGAGCTTACTATTTTTATACATTTAATTTCAACAAATCATTATGGTGCCTAGAATATTTTTGTCGGAAATTGAAAGATGTTAGTAACATCATGTCACAAAAAATTAACTCTGGGATAATCCCAGTGGGATTAAAACAAAACTTTGAACATTCAGTTGGTATCAAAATTGTCTCGAAATGATATCGCGGAATTTAAGTCAGAATTTCGCAATAAAAAATAATTAACAGTTTTTTTTATTTACTTCGCTCTTCTCATAAAATGTTAACATTTTTTGATTATTAAATATCATTTTCAACGGTTTTCAAATGACGTTCCATAGATTGCGAATAAACGAAAATGATAATAATATACTGGCTTAGCACTTTAAAATGAGCAAATTGGATTTGTTAACATTTTAAATGAGAATCCTGTGATTTCATTGGTCACTTTTTCTTCTGGTGACGTCATGATAAAATTTCACGCATAGACATCATTTTCGATAAACATAGAGAAGATCTATATCCTTTTCTCAACGGAAATCCATCTCAAAAACGTTTACTATCTCTATAGCGCGTGTTCGAATCCCAATGATGTTGTCTAAGTGATTGTCTCAGTGATTGTTCGAGTGATTACACATCGATTAAATTTAGCGGTCCCAATATCAAGCACCCTTGCCTATAATCATAGTCAGGAAAATCCGTCAGACAACATTAGTGGGATTCGAACACGCGCTATAGAAATATTTAACGTTTTTGAGATGGTGTTCCAATTGTTCCATTGGGAAAAGGATATAAGATCATTTGAGCTATCGAAGAACACAATCGGATGAGTCGTTTCCAAAATAAATTTATACGGTGTGGACAACAGGCTGTTATTGATCTTAGTTGACCGAATCAAAAATAAACTTTAACGTTTGAACGAGAAAATTCGTCGATTTTAAGCTAATCAGAAGCCGCCATTCTTAGAAAATTTTTCTTGATCTTTGAAAAATTCTGGACAAAACGTAGTTTTCCGTTTTCTATAACTAACGTATATTTCCAATGATGAAAAACCGATAACACCCTAGTGGACACCCTATTTTCTTCTGACAGGTACTTTGATTAGGAAAAATAAATTGGAAATTTTCGAAAAAATGTCCAAAAGTAATTTTACGGAAGTTATTCCATAATGGGTACTTTTAGGCCGAAGAAGTCTGATCCAAAGTTTTAGAAAATATTTGATGTGAAGAGTTCTTTTTAATGCGCTTAAATGTCTACTTCACAATGATAAATATTATAAATCTATTTAGCAACGTTTCCGACGAGAAATTGTTTTATAAATATTAAAATCGTCGCAAAGATTGCCTTGAAAACAAAGAAGTTTTTTGTACCCAAAATAAGAAGGGAGTTTCTCGGTTAGCAAGAAGCACTCAACGTTTGTATAAATATTATTGCAAATTACAATAAAATAATATCATTAAGGGGTCAGTTGTCAATAATTAAATGAAAATCGTAGTTTTCATTAGCGGATTTGCGCAATATTACTCAAAGATGGACCAAGAATGGCTTGTTCAATCAGAAATGAGCTTCAAACTAAAGTCATATTTTCAATCATCATTATAAGAAAAATTCATTATGCAGTCTTCACGTCGCATATCCACGTTATTTTCGAGCGGGTAAAGTCGCTAGAAATGGTAGTAAAATGTAAGATTTAGAATTTTGATAGACGATAACAACAGTTCTAGGATACTTAATTCAATTTTTTTTNTTTTTTTTGGAATCAGATGATTTAGATTGAGTCCTTTATAATGACATTAAAATTCATTTATTAAAATAAAAATTTTAAATTTCAGAATTCAGATTTTTTTCGGATATAATGGCATATAAATTTTAGCTTGTACTTATGGACATTTTATATATGAACATTTCGTATGAAGTGTAAAATGCAACTTAAATGCCACTGAATTTCTGATTCCAGAAAATTTAGTTTGGGCTGCTTAAAATTCGAAATCTGAAATTTATAAATTTTCTTTTGTACTAACGTAGTATATATTTGACTATCGAGTCGATAGTATCGACCCAAGTTGCTAGATTCACCTTTTCCGTTTTTTATCAGTTTTTTTGAAGTTTGATTTGTTTTAAAAAGTAAATTCTATAATTTCAAAATAAATTTTTTTTTTGAAATTGGACTCTTTTTGGTATTTTAAAGACCATAATAATCCGAGGAAATCTATAAAAAACCAGATTTGCAATTTACCTGCAATTCTGCTTTTTGGGTCTTTCATCAATATTAACAAAAGTTCAAAGACATTTCCAAAAAGTTGAAGACACATTTACCACCTCTAAAATTTTGTTCCATTTAATGATGTAACAGTCAGAGAGTCAGAAAGTTACTAAATCCTGAAAATGTAAGTTCAAAAAATATGATTTAGCGGCACTTCTTCCGATTTCTGTCGCTTATGAGACAAAAAAGATACTGTTGTTTGCGGTTATAAGGACAGCTGAGATTTTGCCATATTGTCCTTAGCTTTTGATGCCATATTTTTTAAAATTGCTCTAAAAATTTCGAAAATAAGCAAACGTTTGAAAGTTAAAAAATTCTAGTTTTTTATCACTTATTACTCACATATTAACTAATTCTTCTATTCTTTTGATATCAAGGCAGTGTGTTCTATTCATTGCGTATTGTCTATAAAACATAGAGGAAGTGTCAAAGCATTCTGGAGCAAATTCTACTGTTCCATTTTTGCTGGTGAGAGTCTCTTTGCAAACGTGAGGCAAAATGTAACTAGTTTTGATATCCACACATCGACCAAATTTACCACCAAATAAATTTACACCAAGGATAGAAAATATCAACCAGAAGATAAAACAGACAAGGAAAACATTTCCTAAACAAAAATTTTATTCATTACATAACAACAGCATTATTACATAAAATATCTCGTAATAAACCCTTTCACACCCAAAACGCAATTCGGGGACGCTACTTTGGGCGCTTATCACGGGAGAAGTAAAAGTGTTTGCAACTTCACTGTTCTTTAGTCCTCGAGATTAAGGATAGACTAAAATTGTTATGCTATTTAATTTACATTTTGACTTTATTATCCACGTCGGATAGTGACATTTACAAAGTGACCTTCAACCTACGCATGTGTCATTGTGAGAAAGGGAGAGACGTCAGAACAAAAATTGATAATGGAGGTGATTCAGAATTAAATGTTCTAAATCGTGACTTCCTCAGAAATAACCTGCAATTTTCGATCTTCAATCTACAGGCGTTTTCAGAAAATAAAACCTAACCTACGCAATTTATTTAAATCACTTGTGAAGGAATACAAATTTACTGAAAGACGTCAGAACAAAAATTGAAACTGGAGCAGATTCAGAAAAAAATTTCCTAAAAAGTGACTTCCTCAGAAGTAACCTGCGATTTCTGATCTCTAATCTACAGGTGTTTTTCTAAATAGCTCTGGGTGTGAGGGGAGTAAGAAATTTATAGTGATTTTTGACCTGTTTATTAGCCAAAAATGTTGAACAAGACACGAGGAAAATTTTAAATATTTCAAAATTTTTCCTACTAGTAGCAAAATCACAAATAATTCATATGATTTTACAAAGAGTACAATATCATGCCAATCACTTAAAGTGGCTATTTTCAAACGTTTTTCTCGTTTATTCAAAACAAATTATTAAAAAATTAACGAGAAATAAGGCAAATTGTCAAATGTTTAAAACTTTTATAAATAAAAATAATAAAAATTCAAAAGTTGCTCAAATTATGAAACATCACTTTTGCGGTATATTGTAGAGAATATAAACCAAGTTGGAAGTTAAAAATCAAGAGCCCATATTCGGACCTATCTCTAAGCACTCTCTCGACCCTTTTAAGGTGCAAGCACTGTATGAAGATTAAAAGTGAGCACATTTAATCCAAAACTCACTTGATTGAATTAAAAAGAAATTATTTGTAGATTTTGAATCATTCACGCTGAATTAAATGCACTCTAATTTAGAAGTTCTAAATACCTTCTAATCGTGATATTTCTGATTTTAAAGGGGTTAACTTTAGCTCTTCTGGGGTTTAACTTATGACCTTAATTTCAAATAATTTTAAAATATTTGATTTTTGAAACAACGCCAAAAATTTCATCCTTGCGTTTTTTTATTTAGTCCGGAAGACTTTTTGTGAATCAAATTTTAAAGGATCTGATTTTTCCATGATTGATATTTTTATTTTTTTTTAAATGAATTATTACAAATTTACGGCCTCTTAAATGCAAAATTATAATTGCTAATTTTTCAAATCGAGTCAAAAAGCACCGAACTCAAAATTAAAATACATGAAGCTAAATTCTCCAAATTGTATATATATTCTGTGTATATGTTTTCATCGTGTTTTAAACAAATAATATAAAAACACTTCTAAGAAAAGTCTTTAAAAAACTCATTTTTTTCGAGTTTTTGGACATCGCTATAATTCACAAACAAGAAGAATTACTGAAACAATTCTAAAACCAAACAATAGAAAATTGAGCAAAACTAAAGCATTATCAATTTCATCAAATTCGTGTGCACGTAACTATGGTAGACCCTAACTATAGGTCACTCAATGACCAACTGTGCCAATCGGCACATTTGTAGTACACAGGTTCACAGCCATTTGTATTGTTACAAGTAGGGTAAAGTTTACTATGACAACGAAATTATGTATAAAAACTTCGGAAAATAATTAAACAAAAGTTGAACATATTATTTGACATGAATCATGTCACATGATAACGTTTTTAAGAACGTTATTACTTGATAACATTTTAACAGAAAGTTCACAGTTTAAATAATGTGAAATTTCGCAGACAGCAAAATAAGACGTATGAGTTCATGTTTTTATTCAATTTTGATGAATTGTTGTTGATGTGATACACTTGTAAAACATCTTGTCGCTGGATATGTCACAGTTTATGCACAAAATCCCATCTACCGATAAATGGGAGTTTCCCCCAATCAGCCGTTAGCGAATTAAAATGGTTTAAAAATTTATAATTGAAACTCTATAGACATTAGTCCAAAATCGGTCGATTCAATAAAAAGTCGTGAATACCGAAGAAAATCCTTCGGCCAGCTTTGTTACTCAGCATCATAACTGTTACGTCAGAAAAGTTAGTGGCCAATCAAATCACACAATTGTAAACTTATTTTAAGAATCGTGTGATTTAATTGGTAACTTTCTTTTCTGACATCACAGTTATGACGCTGAGTACGAAAGCTGGCCAAAGGATTGTCTTGGATGTGTAGCAAATTGCTATGTTGGCACCGGGAACTATCAAGACTATTGCTGACTATCAAAAGTTAGATTTTTTTAGTTTTTGAATTTTTTTCCAAAAATTATTTTAAGGTTAATTAAAAGATCATCCAATTATCAAAGTGAGTTCAGAACGCTTTGGGTGCTCAAGGGTAAATAGACTTAAAAATCACATGACCTTTGCAAAATTTTTCGAAAACGCAAAAAAATCCAACTGTTTAAAATTACCAAAATTTTTTTGACTTTTGATGCTTTTTTCTAACTTTGGTGACTCTTAAGACCCTACACTTGTAGCTAGATCCACATTTTTCTTGTGTTTTTAAAGTCCGATCGCTCAAAAATTTTGTGATCAGTCAAAGTTTGTCTGTGGCCAAACTTCCTTCGGTAAAAATCGCAAAAGTTCATGCTTTCGTGACAAGCCACTTTAACCACTATTTTGACGCCGATAATGTTCGACCTTGATCGCGTGAACAAAATATTTATTCCACTGGCTTGTCACGAAATAATAAATTTGAAAAATTTGTATTGAGAACTGTTTTCTAGTTTCTAATATTTAAGTTCAATGCAACGTTTTTCGGCTTTCACACTTGATATGTCTCTAGACTTTTTTTTAATTATCTGCATTAAGGGGGAAGCGGGCGTGCTCTTTTTGGATACTTTGAGTTGTAAAAAAGAGAATAAACTTATTAAGAACAGGTTCGAAAAAACCAAAAAAAGTTCAAAATTTTCATTTTTTGAAAAATTTTCTGATTAATATTTTTGGGAAAACTTATTTTTTGGGAAAACTAATTTTTTTGAGAAACCTTATTTTTTGGGAAAAATAATTTTTGAGCAGAAAAACTCAAAATATCAAAAGCTGTAGGAAGATTTTCTTCTCGGCATCACTCAAGCTTTAATTTGATGGTACTTTAAATCCGACGACTTTTATTTTCGAGTTTTCTGTTCCGGTTAACTAAAATGCGATTCTCTAGAATTAAACAGAACATTTCAAAAATCTAGACCATCAAAATAACAGAAACATATTTCTCCTTTTTTTCCCCAGATTTATACTGCATTCTGAAATGTAACGTAGGAGGAGTAGTAGTTTTAAAAGCGAAAACCTTGAAATAAGACAGTTGTCCACAGTTCTTAGTTTGTTATTAATATTCACATGATGCTAATTGACAATAAGTTATTGTAGTTTTGTGGAGGTCAAAATTTTTACCCAAATTTTTTGTCTAAAATGAGAAATAAAAATAACCATAATGACTTCTCACACGTTTTTTCAAACCTGTCTTAAATTGTCAAGTTTCGTGAATAAATAAGATTATTCGGCCGAAAATAAATTTTGAAAAATTGATTATTAAAAATCAGTTTTTATAAATTTGCTCACATTTTCGAATAATTATTATTATACATTTAGGTGCATAATTCACGAATGCATAATTGTGCAAATATATTATTGAAAATCTTATTTATTCACGAAACTCGACAATTTTTGACGAAAAAAATAGTTTTTGAGATTCAATTTTTTAACCGAATATTGGTGAAATTTAGTATAATTAAATCTAGTTGAAACGTTTCGAAATTCTTTAATTTTTGGGACTAGAAAAAATTGTAACCTTGAAAATTTCAACTATTTTGGACCATGCTTTATTTTAAAGCATGGAATATTTCGTAACGTTAATGGTTTTATGTGTGTAAACAATTTGCAATTGCATTCTGCTTGATTTAACAGATTGAACATTTCATTAAACGTAAGAAAAATGATCCCTCTTGATCTCAGTTGCGTAGGTTAATTGCTCATCATAAAAAAGCGCCGCTTCACCTCAAATTATTTTTTCTGCCAAAATTTAAAACCTCGGACAGTTTGTCGCATCCTGTTGCCGGATACCGGCATGCCGGGCATTTCTATCTGGTCTATAATTAAGGTTGAAGTCGTCCGAAAAATCACAAAAACCGCGGTTTGTTCTTGAGTCATGATAACCACCCGTTTAATAAATAATTTCAAGGTCGATGCAATGATTTAGAAATATCCTCAAAAATTGCTTGTTATCGACTTTTTAATGAACGTTCGATGGACAAATCTTACATGATTTCTACATTTTTGTGATGTGGTTTTTGTCTTCAAGGACAGGTGAGATTTTCCCAAATTGTCCTTAACAAAATTTTCTGGAGATGACATTTTGTGACGATTTTAGTAAGTTTTTACAGTCCTTCAAATAATTTTGCAAATTTCTGAAGTTTTTTTGAAAAAAAAGACTGAGTAGGGTGGGACCTATTTAAAAAAAGCTACAATAGAGTGCGTTTAAACGGACAGTTTGGTCAAAGGAGTTTAACTTAAAAAGTCCTTCTAGCGTGCATTTAAATATGCAGTTTTGGGATTCAGACTGTCCGTCAAGTTTTAACGGATAATTTGAATGGTCCAAATGCCCGTTTAAACGCACGGTTGCAGGACTTTTTAACTGGAAACTCATTCAACCGGAAATTAAAAAAGCTGAAGCCAAAATTTTTCTTAATTTTCAAAAAATGTGAGATTTTCAAATGACCGAAAATAACCCAATATGGGTATAATACAAAACAAGAAGAAATTTTAAGACTGATGGCTGAAAAATAAAATTCCAAAAATTAAGTTTTATTATGATTTTTCATAATGACAAAGTGGTAAAAAGTTAAATTTGTCGCACCTTTAAAAAAAACTACCTTAATTTTGATAACGTGACAAAATAAACATTCAAAAAATTTGTTTCAATTTTGTCATTCGAATTTTCCAAATTTCAATCTAGGATTATGAATCGATTTTTGAGAAAATTAATATCTAGCAACTGCAGGATTATGAAACTCTATGAATAATAATGTCATTTGTCATGCATTGAAAATAAGTTGGAGACCATCAAACCTCCTTAAATTTTGAATTAACATTTCAATGTCTAGTGAATAGTCAACTCTAGTCATCAATTTTTTTTTCAAAACGTTTGAATTTGAATTACTAATATTCAGATATTAAAATAAAATTATGACAAAATGGACTTGCTGGTCGGTGACAAACTTGACAATCAGTGGTCAAAAATGTTAACCAAGCTTCATAAAGCAGAAAACCGCAATAGAAATTCTATCCTCAATTATTTTGAGAAATTCAGACTCAGTGATTATGACATGTAAATGATGAGTTATTATTAGGGAGCGCACCAGGAAAACTAACGAGAGAACTACAGTATTTGATACAAATTCTTTGACCTCACGGCCCGTGAGTCACGGGGGTTGTTGACCCAGAAAAAAACGATTCCGGGCAGAAATAAAAAGTTTTTGGCCATCTAGTGGTCAGAAACTGACTTTTTAAAACGCCCATTTAGAGCACTNACTTCGAATTCCAGCATACAAAACTCCATTTACTTAATTTTTCACAATTAGGGCCGTTTCCCAGCTCTTCCCAGGTCCAATTTTTGAGCACATACGTCAAATTTCCTGGAGAATAGGAAAAAAGCAAAATTGAACCATTCCCAACCATACCCACGTCACCAGCCCAAATTTAAAGAAAAAACCGGTATTTTAACTGGTAAAAAATCGGATTTTTGAAATCTTTTTATTTTTTTTTTCGAATTCTGCTCAAGATTTTTTTTTCTTGTTTAGCTTCAAGAGCAACCATTCGAAACTTAGAAATTGGCCCCGTACGCTCCCTAGTTATTATCAATCAAAAAAATCGTCATTTTTATTTAAAATTTTTGGACTTCCAAAGGTCAGAGAGTTTCAGCTGGAAATTATTTTTTTACCACGAAATTCTGTTAACAATTCAAGTTCAAAGTTCTGTTTTAGTCCTGGAGTTAAATTCTCCATCTTTCAATTTCTGATAAAAATATTCAAGGCACCATAATCTTTTGTTGGAATTAAATGTATAAAAATAGAAAGCTCAAATCAAATGCGAGAAAATCAAACATTATCATCAGTAGTAGTCCGTTCTTCTTGACTTTTTTAAACTTAACTTTTTAATAAAGTCACCCCGAGCAATGTCTCCAAATACAGGGGGCAATATCGTCAAAAAATTGTTTCAAAAAGTATCCGGCGATATCAGGCACTTTCGGCGTTAAGGGGGACAGAAATTAATTTCTTCGTTCAAAAATGTAAAAGCTTGAGCGTTCGAAATAACGTCTTAATTTGAAAAGTTTTTCAATTTTATATGGAGGTCAATAATAGGTTCAAATGAAGTAAAATCCCAGAATGAGAAGAATTACGTACTTTGGGAAACTCAATCATATAAAAATTCTAAAAATTAGATTTGAAAAATTTAATCTTGCAATGTGACGTCATTCATGACGCACTCGAAGTAATTTGGTATAAAAACCTCTAACGCCCACGCAATTATTGGCTCTATTGGCTCATTCGGCGATATTGACACTCGCAAGAATTACGCTAAATATCTTGAAATTACGTAGGTTTTTCAGCGATATCGGCGCCCATGTAGTAACATTTGGGTCAAGGATAACATGTGTATTAATATTTAATAATTATTAAAAAATTACATCAGTTTGAAAAAAATATGGTACTTTCTCATAAAAATTTTTATTGAGTGCAGTGACAGGTAATTTTATATGCATTTGAAACCATTTGCATATCTTATTTTTGCATTTCAATTCTTCTTTACATTTTCACTTTTTTACATTTTACCATTGACCCGTAACATTTTACCACATATCGAAAATCCTGTCCAGTCGTCTGTTTTCGCAGTGACGTCACAAATAGAGAAACCCAGCTATTTCATTGGTTACTTTTCGAAAATCCAGTCATTTCATTGGTCACTTTCAATTATTTTGACGTCACTGTGAAAATCGACGACTAAGCAAGATTTTTGATATATCCCTTTATCACCTTTTGGTTAGAATGCGTAGCCACAACGTTAAAATCACACGTTAAAAGGAGTAGTGGCTACGCATTCTAACCAAAAGGTGATAAAGGGATATTCACCCTCTTTAATATTTCAGCGGTAACTCTTTGAGAGTAACTACTGTAATGAATAGAATAAAAATGTATTTAAAATAATGATGCTTTCAAAAAAAACGGGAGTAACAGTTCGAGTTGGCTGAATGTTCTGCCACCAAGATTTACTTAACTTTGATAAGGTTTATCTCTGTGGAAAATCGCTTTCCGAGTTGAGTAGCCTTCTGATAAATCTTCGTAAAAATAAGATAAATGTGGCTATAAAAACACTATAGAAAGCTCAGACATCAACCTTGTAGCAATATATGTTAAATATTATAAGTTTATAATAAAACCTCTGTAGGTTACTTCTGTATAAATTATTTGGATGATTTAACAAGAATTAAAATTTTATTGGAAAAACCAAAAACCTGACTAGATTTATTTTTAATGAAAATGAAAATTTTTGCTTACCAAATTTTTCGCTCGCTAGAAAGCTACGCGGCGTAACCTACGCATTTTTGAAAATATAATGGGGCGCGCTTAAAAATGGCATTGTTTAGCAAGGTATCCCGGGCACAAAACTGCATTTATATGCCTTTTTTATTTACAATTTCATCCATAAGAAAAAATATCTCACAATTGAATTTTTTAGAAAATTAGTTTTATTTACAATTTAAAAAATTACAATGTAAAATAACAAAAAAATTCAAAAAAAAATCAATTAAAAAAAAATTTGAATAAAATGAGTTTCCGAGACACTGTTTTTGTTGAAATTAATTCCAAAATATCTTTCAGAATAAGTTTGAAGTTTTTTAGATAAGTTTCAAAATGATTTTAATAAGTTCAGAATTTCTTTTAATTTATTAAAAGTTATAAAAATTGATTTTCGTTTACTTAGTTTGAAATTTTGCTTCAAAATAAGTTTCGAAAAAAAATTTATTATCAAAATTCTTTTCAAATTTGGTTTCAAGCCTTTTTGAAAACTTTTAAACCCTCTTTTGACCGCTGGATATTCAATATATCAGATATTGTTTTTAAGGAAATGTAAACTTACCAATAGAAGGTATGGCTTTCATGAGAGCATCAACGACCACTCTCATTCCCTGAAATCGGCTCAGAGCTCGAAGTGGTCTCAATGCTCTCATAGTTCGGAGTACACGCAGAACCGACAGCGAACTTGATTAAGGCTGTCCGACTATTCCTAAGGTTGCCATATCTAGCATAAAACATGATAAAACCTTGATTTAAATTTATTGGTCAAATTGTTATTACCGATGCCTAAGAAAATTTTAGGCGCATTTTTTGATCATTTTTGCAAGATTTTAAATTTTTTTCGGTGGGACAGCCTAACTTGGATTTGCCATTGCAGTCACTTTAGAATGTGGAGTGTCAGAGTAGTAAATTGAAATGACGGAAACTGCCACGATGAAGAAATCAAGACAGCACCACCAATTTGTGAAATATTTCTAAGAACACGGGTTACTCAAACAACGTTTTATTTAAAATCAATTGGTGAAATATCTTTATCAATAATAGTAGAAATTACGTAATTTTAATAAAAAATTTGAGAATGTTCAGACTTTCGAAAATATCTGATAATGATGAAATTTTCTAATTTATAACTATTCTACGTAGGCTGTCGAGGCCAAAATAGAGGCTAAGAGGGGTATCGAAAATCCGAGGATGCCATTCTGGATAATTTTAACCGGAAAAAATTTGAAATTTTTTTTAAATTTTTCAAAATCCGGAATTTTCAAATGACCGGAAATGACTCCATGTGGGCATCAAACGAAATGAAATTTGATTCTACGATTTTTGGCTAAAAATAAAATTCGAAAATGAAGGATTTTTCTTAATATCAAAATTTCAATTTTCGAGGATTACGTAGATGATTAAATAAAAATGAGATCCTTAAACCTTAAAAAAAACAGGTTCTTTGAAACTTAACCTTTGAGGACTGTAAATCATCTGACCAAAGATCCTATGAAAATTTTTTTCTACTCTTTTTTGTAAACTAGTCGATGGATTTCTGCTTTCCCTTAAATTTGAATTTAATATTTGATAAACCGTCTTCCAGTGAACGGCAAATAACAATTACCTGAATTTAGGAAACCGACCTTGATACATTGGTTGAAGAGTAATGATCAAATAATGCCTGGTTGTGACCATGTACATTATAAATATCCTTTTACCAACTAAAGTCCATCTCAAAAACGTTTACTATCTCCATAGCGCGTGTTTGAATCCCACTAATGTTGTCTAGGTGATTGTTTTAGTGATTGCTTGAGTGATTACACACCGATCAAATTTAGCGGTCCCGATATCAAGCTACCTTGCCAATAAGCATAACCAAGACAATCACTAAGACAACATTAGTGGGATTCGAACACGCGCTATAGAGATAGTAAACGTTTTTGAGGTGGACTTTGGTAACCAAAGTTTTGTTGGTAAAAGGATATAAATGTATTATTAACGTTTCGCTTAATTCAGCATCTTCAGAATTATAGGATTAACAGTTTACTCGCACAAAGGCACCAAAAACTGTCAAATTCTGGGTATAAAAACTCGCAATTTTTTCTAAACTGTTAATCCCATAATTCTGAAGATGCTGAATGAAGCGAAACGTTAATTAAAACTTTATATTTATTATAATGCCTAGGTTTGCGTAAATACCCATTTTTGGAAAAAATCTCAATTTTTAAGAGATTTTCGTTCAAATTTTTACAAAAATAACTACTGTGATTTCTGTATATAAGGACAGGTGAGATTTTCCAAAATTATCCTGAGAAAAATTTCCTCAAATTGTCCGTATAAATCTGACCATAAATATTCAGCCCCATATTTATTTGAAAATCAAAATTTTCCTAAAATATAAAGACTTTTTTTTCATTTTTTATGCTCTTCACTTTTTAAAACGTGAAGAAGTGGTGTATCTTTCTAATATTATCCATATTGTCCTCATACATATACTTAAAAGATGATCAAAGTAACCCTCCTTTAATCCGTAAGCTATCACTTTCATGATCATTTCTATACTGAAGAAAACACAGAAAAATACATCGGCCCAGTAGAGGACAATCTTGAGCGAGGATCGGTTTTTGCTGTTGAGGTTGATGTCTTCGAAACAAGCGCAATCGACGAAAGCAAATTGTGAAGATCAAAAGCGTTTCATAAATTTCGATGTTTCCACGATTTTGTAGCACTCAGAACTGGTTATAAAATAATTAAACTAAATTATTTTTAATTTAAATAAAAATGACTGAAATATTTCCTTTATATTAAATTTTTAATTAAACTTTTTTGATCGATTATATATGTCTTATTATTAAAATAATCACAGCAATTTCAATTAATGTTTTCTATTAAATTATTTTTTATTAAAAAAATGATTTATTCAACAATTGAATACAGGGGGGGACAATATCGCATAACGTTTTTTTTTCTCAAAAAATTGGCGATTTGAGCAAATTCGGCGATATCGGCACATTTGGCGATATAGGGCCAGAAATAAAAAAAAATCGTCAAAATTGAAAAATGCGTAGATCTTCAAAATGACGTCATATCGTTTTTGCACTTAGAGTTCCAAAATCCGTGAGTTTACAGCTTATTTTGAACTAAACTCATTGTTTTCGGAACTTTAACTGCAAAAAGGATGTCAAACATGTTTTAAAATTTTATTAAGAGTTTCACAATAGGTTCGAATGAAGTGATTCACCAAAATGGGTAGAATTAAATAATCAACTAAACGCAATCAAGTACCAGTTGATTTGAGGAATTCAATCCTGAAAATGTCGTCAGTCATGACGCCCACAAAGTGATTTGTAATCTCATAAAAAATTCGGCGATTTCAGAAAATTCGGCGATATTGGCACATTCGCCACTGGAAGAATTTTGGCTAAAAATCGTGAACATGCGTAGGTTTTCCCCCACTGTCGTTAATAAAAATGATATTTTACTGTCAATTATTCAATTTTTATCAATTAAAATAATATTTTAAGTGATTAAAAATATAAATTGAAATAATTATTATTTTATTATATATTTGTTTTACTTAAATTGATTCGAAAAATAATTAGAGAAAATAATTTTATGGTGATATAAGGTACTGTATAATTTCATGAATTTTTGAACTGGGCGTTTTTAAAATGAACGCGATTTGTGCACTACCCACATTTTTATATGGTTTGAGGCCCTCAAATTGAGGGTGGAACTCAAATGTTATATTTAGGTTGAACACGGTATTAGAAGTTCCACTTATTTTCTCACCAAAAATGTTGAAATAGAATTTGGCAGAGATTTTACTTTCTTTTCTCAAGTTTTATATATTTTTTTGTAAAGAAACTTGAAATTAAAATTCGCTTTGTTTTGAATCCAGAAGACTAAAATAAAAAGTAAAAATAAGATTTGCAACTTTGAACTTATAACTAATAATTCAAGGAAATCTATGTTACCATGCAGAAAAGTTTGTTTTGAAATTTTCGAAATTTGGTAATTAATGATATTTAAAATTTAACTTGCTGGCATCGTGAAACTTCGACGTCAGAGACGTCCAGGACCTGTTTGATTAGACTTTGTTTTTATTTCAATGTTTATCGACCAATGAAATCACGCGATTCTTGAGATATCTGACGTTAAAGTTCCACGAGGCCAGCAAGTATATATTCAGATATAAGCAGACGTTCAAAAACATTTCCCAAAACTTGCACCACTTAGGAACACACGTTCAATAACGGAAGTATGTACAAGGCAGGGGTGTATGAAAGCAAGGACAGTAACTAATATTTTAAAAAAAAATCTGCCTTTATTATTTTTTCATTACTTAACATCTGATCACTTGTGATCACCACTTCTCGATACCCCCAAGTTTTAAAATATTAGAAGCGGAAATTGTTTTACTTTGAAATTCACTTTCAAAAATTGAATCCCGAATTCTAAGTGATGATTCTTAACAGTCTAAATAATTTTGAGTACTTGGTCTTCAGTCGCTTGTAATTATTCAAAAACTGTATTCGCATTTTGGAGAATATTTTTTTTCGACAAATTATACGGTACTATAATTCTTACTACATAATTATAACCAGTTTCCTGACACCGCAGTTTCCAAAAATTGCGAGCCAAGTTCGAATCGGGATCAATGAACATTATCACATATTTTGAAGCTTTTTAAGGATTTATTTTTGAAAGATAGACCAAATTATTATTCAATCAAATTTAAAACGGGTTAAATGGTATAAAAAGGGTATGGTAAGACGGGCAAAAAACGACCAGCTCACATTTTATTTATTTTTGAGCACTTTCAGTTTCTGTGTTGAAATTCACCAAGAAAATTTTTCGAAAAAATTATGTCCCGTTTTCTGAAAATCTTGAAATTTATTTCGAAAACATTAAAAATGTCTAGCTTAATGATAGGCAATTTTAAAAACGGTTTTAAATTTTCAACAGAGTTGCAAGTAAATGGAAATAATATTCTATTTCCAAAGTTATGTACACTTGGTGTACCCTTATCCGTCCACCTCAGCTCGGCCAAAAATCGTTCGGATAAGGGTACACGTCAACATAGGCGTTTAGGCTCATAAGCGTTTTCATCTGGACCAACAATCATACGGATAAGGGTTCATCGTACGGATAAGGATACCCCCAGTGTATTTGTAATTCTCACTAAACTATAAAGTGTTCAATGAGTAATTACTGTATCTGGAATAATTAAATATTTCTCAAATCTAAAGAAACCACTTCAATTTTTGCAGGTGATTCTGGACCAAGAAATTTGAACTAATTTTACTTTGAGATTAAAATTCTTTAGAAAAGTATAAAAATCATGAAGATTCACTAGAAAACTTTAAAATTACTTTATTTTTCATATTTATGCCAGAGAACTTTGCAATATTGAAAAAATTGTTACTGATTAACTGTATAAACAGTAGCACAGATTTCACCTGATAATCTCAGCTATAGTGAGCAAACGTTTCCTATGGTCCATAGCCTATGGATTAGAAGTGAGATAAAATCATTTCAAGAATTGAACGCGAGCCGGTCCTCATGCGTATAAATTATACGGTATAATCATGTTTTACTTAACATATCCAGCTAAAGTCTAACATTAATATCGAAAACATGTATTAACAGTATATTGAAAATCTGGAAAAATTAAAAAAGAAAAATTTGAAAATAAATGAAAAAATTTGAAAATTCTTAATTAATAAAAAAACTGCAGTAAAAATTGAGGAATTTGAAAAAAAATCTTTAAACCAAAAAAAATGAATCAAGGAGGTCTCTTTTTTCGGGAAAAGGTCCCTGACGAAGCTATGGATACTTTCACCAAGCGAGCACAAAACTTTTCCCAAATTTTTGAAAATATGAAATATTCGAAAATTTTCAGGGTTTAATATAATTTAAAACTATGAAAATTTTAGAAATTGTAAAAAATAATTTTTTTATATTTTCGAAAATGAGAAAAAAATATATAACGGTTGCATTATATTTATAACTGAGATAAATGTGAAAATATTATGGAAAACCAAAAAAAAATTGCCCAAGTAATGAAGCTTCAAAAATATTAAAAACATTAAAAAAGCTTCAAATTCTTTTAATTTAATATTATGAATAAATCCCAAATCTGAAGGAAGGCATTCTTCGGGATTATACTTATCATTTGGATGAGTGGGTTTCTTGACTGGCAAAGCCTCTTTAGTGGGTTCCAGCGGCATTTGCAGCACTTTTTCAAGTTCAATTCCCATTTGAGTAGTTTGATGGTTATTATTAGTTATAACTGGCTCTTTTATTCCATTAACTGGGCTCTTTATATTATTGATATAAGCTCGGCTCAAACTTGGACTCCGGCTGAAAGCATCTCCTACTCCACAAACGGCAGCCTTTTAGAGCAATATAAAAAATTTATCTCACTATTTGCAAAATTAAAATTTGAACAAAAAATTCTGCAAAAATCTGAAAATATTGAAAAGTTTGAAAATATTTATTTCTCTCTCTGAACATTGATTTGTGATAACTAGTCCCGTATTTAATCAAAAGTTTTATTGTGCTTGTTTGAGAGATATATATCTATTACGGGGGCTCCTGGTCGTTTTTTACTATATTTTTAGCGTACATTTTTAAAGAATTCGTCTTTTGAAAAAAACTCATCCAACTACATTCTTAGACAGCTCAAACTGAGCACAAATATCTTGTGAATGATAAAATAAAAAATTTGTCCATCGGACTCTTTATTTTTTGAGATTGCTGAAATTGTTTAATTATTAGTTTTTCTTGAAAAAAATAAAAACAATGGTCGGATTCAAACCAATTTTTTCGTTTTATTATTCACAAGATATTTGTGCTCAGTTTGAGCTATCAAAGAATGTATTCGGATGAGTTGTTTTCAAAATCCGAATTATTTAGAAATGTTCGCTAAAAATCTAGTAAAATACGACCAGGAGCCCCCCTAATAGATATACAATTTTTCAATCATATAAATTTAAATGTTTAATTTATAAAAAATTTATATCTTTGATTTTTGGTTTTGCACGAAATTTGCTGGAAATCTAAAACTTTATCGAACAATAATTTTCACCCTTTTCGGCTGTTTTAAATTTCCCGAGGCCGAAAATTAGCTTGTTGTGTGAGCGGGTTAACGATATCGGGTCGGAATACACGTGGTGCATATTAATGAGATTAAATGACATTTATTTATTCATAATTTGAATAATTATCAGTTTTCGCATTAAAGATTTTTCATTAAGTTTTTGATCTTAAAATACCCTCTTGAGTGAGAGTCCCCCCTAGACTGACCAGACCAAAAAGTGACGAATTTATCGCACCAAAATATTGATATAACTAAGAAATTTTCATGCGATTTAAATATTAGGCTGTCAAAGGTTGTGCAAATTTTTCTGGTCGAAAATGTCAAATTATTAAGAAATTTTATGCTCATGACAAAAATGGGTTTTTAAAAGATTAACAAAGTTTAGTCGAATTTAATTGATTGAAATTTGAATCAATCAGAAGCCGACATTAGGACATATTTTTTGGAGGTTTATGATCATTATTATCAATTTTTGTCCATTTTGACTGTTCGTCATTTGGGGACACTAAATGTCACAAGTGAAATGTTTTATATTCTTGCCTTAATTGGAGGATATTCGGGATCATAAAGCAAATTGTCTTTTTGTGATTTGAGCAAAATATACTTAACCAGGTTGTCCGTGGTTATTTTGCAAGTCTCTGCAATCATATAATGGCTAATTCAGGTTTTATTCGATGAAAATAATGACCAATGCTTTCCCACGTGACCTTATTTCCGCGAAAAAATTTCATATACAGTTCTCGCTCCCTAGCTGGTACAAATCAGCATGAGTGCCGACCCCTGACAAATACCGACCACAAAAAGTTGTACCAAATTGGGAACATCAGTATATATATATGGACCATATATACATCCACTTAAAAAATACATTGCAGATAAAAATTGCTATATTTTGCAGTTCATTCGTATTTTAGTCCAAACAAGTTTCGTGTACAGTATGTAAAAAAATTGTTTGAAACCAAAAGCTCCAATTTCCCCTGGATTGAAAGTATTTCTCCTGCCAATTATAGGTTTTGGTCCTGAGAAATTTCCCTTGTTGGTCTCGAACAATTTTTTTACATACTGTATATAGCTAATCAAATACAGCCAGCAGTTTCATTGCGTTTATTTAATTTGTAATTGAAATTTGCTTTATCAATCGAAAATGTAAACAAATTGACTTATTGATATTTTGAAAACCATAATGATTTGAGGCAATTTATGAAAAGATATGAAAAATAACTTTTTGAATTTATATACTGCAATTCTGCTTTTCGGGCTATCATAAATAAAAGCAGAAGTTTAAAAAGACACAACCAAAACAGGGATCAGTGAGGGATTTTGTACCAGATTGGGAGCAAGGACTGTATTTATATATATTTTGCGCGGGAAAGAAGTGCGGAAACCAATAAACTAATATTGGTAGCATATTTTTTTTACTTTTTTCATTTTGAAGAAAGAATATCTAATCCATTAAAACGGTTTTTTTACTCATTTTTATTTGTCGGACACCCTAACTTTTTCCAGCTATTATAGAAAAAGAGTCTCAAGTAATTTGCAATATTTGGAATACTTTCAATAGTGATGAGCATCCAGTTTTTTATTCTAGCACCAGCTTCAGCAAAACTGTTGCTTGATGACTCTGTAGATTGCAAGACATCGCCAGAAAAGGAATTTAGCAACAAAGCAAGAAATAAATTCAAAATTACTAAATTTCCGATCACGAAAACCGTGATGAAAATTGGAATGCAAATTTTGGGCTTATTATGGCTGTGAAAATTACAAAAAAATATTTCGCTTTGGCTAGAGTTTAAACGAAACAAAAAATCGGGAAACAAATCCAAAGTAATGTTTTTTCACAAAAGCAAGACATAAAAGTAAGCTCTCTTCCCGTAGATCAAAACAGAGGCTAAGCGAGATGACAAAAATTTAATGGGCTATAACGAGTCATTTTGCCAAAAATCGAAAAAAAAATGAAAATTTTGAAGAAAAATTTGAATAAATATTCGAAAATATTGTCCGAAAAATTCGAAATTCCGATGTTTTTGTCATCAAATTTTAAATGGTAAATAAAAATTCATCAATTTCTTGTCTTATAAATTTCCAAAATTTTGACAAAATCTGAGCAATAAAGTTATGGACAAATTTGTCGGTAAAAATTAACAATAGAATTGTCAAAAAAAATCTAAATATAATTGTCAAAATTTTTTTTGACGGCCTATGAAAAACTTGAAATAATGTTAACTGTTTCAATTAAGCTTCATCCTAATAGCCGGCGACCAGCGACTAAATTTTTAGTGTCGAAGCCAAACTTGGAAACGCGCATACACTCAAACATTGATTCTACCCATTCTCCACATTGAATCCGAAAAACAATCAAAAAGGCATGGGGGAAATCTATAAAATGCCAACGGGGCAGGCGGATTCGAGTTGTATCATTCACTTCTGATAGCGGGATGAAAATAATATATGAATTATATCGATTACAGGGCTTCCTGGTCACGTTTTACTAGATTTTTGGCCAAAATTTTTTTAAATAATTCGGCTTTTGAAAAAAAATCATCTGATTTCATTCTTAGATAGCTCAAACTGAGCACAAATATCATGTTAATAATAACAAAAGGGCCTATCGGACCAATTTATTTTATCGTTTTTTCTGTGATTTCTGAAATTTTTAAGTATTAGTTTTTCTCAAAAAAATTGGAAGCAATGGTCGAATTTGGACAAATTTTTCTATTTTATTATCCACAAGATATTTGTGCTCAGTTTGAGTTATCTAAGAATTTAATCGGATAAATTGTATTTAAAAGCCGAATTATTTAAAAATGTTGGCAAAAAATCTAGTAAAAAGTGACCAGGAAGCCCCGTTATTGATATAATTAAAACTAAAATAAAGAATTTGAGAATAAGGGAAAAAATTTTTATTATCTAGATTATTTTTATTATTTATTTTTTGTTGAAAAACTTGCTAAATTCGAAATTTTAAAACACTCTAAATTACATTATTTTAAAGTGTCAAAAAAAATATTTAACAAACCAAATTATTGATTATTACAAGATTAAAACCAAACTTCAAAAAACTTTTTGACAAAAAAAAATCACGAAACTTACGCTAAATTCCCTTGGGCAGTTTTGGCTAACATTTTAAGCGTATCTGAAAATATAAAATATTTTTTTCGAAATTAAAATTTCCAAGCATTAAAATAAAAAAAGTCTAAATAAAACTCCTCAAAAATTTTTTTGTAGTACTTATATACACATTATATAAACTTATATTTATACTTTATATACTTATATATACAGTATATCGATTACGGGGGCTCCTGGTCCATTTTTACTAGATTTAATTTTTTAAGCTTTACCTACGTTTCTCTCAGATCCATGAAAGAGATTCGTAAGTATTATCCAGGAGACCCTCAAATCTTAAAACGATCTCTTTCATGGATTTGAGAGAAACGTAGGTAAAGCTTAAAAAAATTAAATCTAGTAAAAATGGACCAGGAGCCTCCGTAATCGATATGATATACTTTAGGTAGACCCTATCAAACTTTAATAAAAAACGGAAATTTTTTTTGTGAGAACGACTATTGAAAATATACCATCGAAAAATTTGTTTAGTTCGTTTTTTCTTTGAGTTTCATTAAAAACCTAGTTTTTTAATATCCTATTACGAGGAAGGTAGATCAAAATTGCCTAGGTAAAAATACAAACCAATTGTGTGTTCAATTCAGGGATTTGATTGGTTGGTTGGCCCGTCTCACTCTCGTTTGTATTTGGTTTGTATTTTTACCTTGTAATTTTTACCTTGTAATTGGTTTGTATTTTGACCTAGGCATTTTTGATCTGCCTTCCTCGTAATAGGATATATTTGAGGATAATTTATTCTAATAATAGTTATTTTGAAATTTCAACATATCGAAAATTTTCTGATCATTTTTGTAACTTGTAATAAAAATAATGTTTGCGATCCCTCATCTTGTCCATCATTAAAAAACTTGAGGTAATCGGTTCTAAAAAGCTGCATACCAATAACGGCGAAAATGAATAGAACGATAAATAGTACAAAAGAAAGATGTCCCAAATTTCCCAAACTTCGGCCAATAATTCGGATCAGTTTGTTCAAGGTCGGCCAACTTTTTGCTAATTTCAGAATACGAAGTAATCTAAATGCGCGTAAAACAGCAATATTTGACTTTAAACCGGTATTTTTTTATTCAATATTTATAAATTATAACTATAATATATATAATATATATATTATAATAACAAAAATTATTATTTCAGAGAATACTCATTTAACATAAATTTTTGAGCCAGGTACAACGAGGGAAGAGCCTATATCCCTCATCCACACTTTTGTTATATCCCGGCCTGCATTAGGAAACGTAGTGCTGTTGTTAAGTAGTAGGGCCAGATATTAACAAACAGTGCTGATAGGGAATATCTGAAGGCCATATTTGAAAATGGGACTATCGCTCGAAATGCCCAATATTCTCCCAATTATTTTGTCTTCATCACGTTAGGAGTTGTGTTAATTCTACGCTTTTTGGTGTTCACAGTGAATGTCAAAAAAAAAATTCTCCACAAGATGGGAAATAAATCGGTACCTACTTTCAAAATTTCCTAATTCAAATCGTTAGGGGTTGAAACATAAGTTCGAATGAAGTGAAAAATGAATTTTTAAAAGTCAAAATGGCACCGATTTTATTTGCCAATCTTATAGAAAAAATTTTCTGTCATTTTAAGCTCTAGGATTTTTTTTTGATTTTCGGATTTTTTGAAAAAACAATTGGTTTCAGGTGCGAAAGTAAACCTTTTAAAATCACAACCCTTTTCAATTATGACGACATTTTGAGCAGAATTTTATATTTCTCTGAATAGGAAAACTTGTATGTATATAAAATCTCAAGTAAGTTATGTAATAACACGGTGCGGTAACCGAGATTGATAAGAATTCACGTTAAATTAATAGCACGAGATATACTCCTGATCTTTTATTTTTTTATTTTGTTATCAAATAAATGAATGAAATTAAATGTTTCTTACCGAAAACATTTACGAAGCTTTCCTAGAAAACCTTTTTTTCACAAAAGATAAAATGATTTTGTGGAAACCGAGACCATATCCCCTTATATGGCCCTGTCGTAAAGATTTGAGCTCAAAAACCCGGGGAGTGAGAAAACAACGCGGCGTTCAATAACGACTCAGTCGATTTTGTTTTTAGATAGCTCAAACTGTGGCAAAAATATCTAGTTGATGATATAATAAATAAATCGGATGAGTCGTTATTGAACGCTGCGTTGTTTCTCACTCCCCACGTTTTTGAGGGCTCAAATCTTTTACGACAGGGCAATAAGGGGATATTTTGCGCTTTTCCACCTTAGAGCGTAGTGAGTGAAAAATCGATTATAAATTAGGTAATTTCTTTAAAAACACCCCACAGTTTTGTCGCTATCATTTGAGAACGGAAACAAGATATCTGAGAAACGGATTTCTGCATCCAGCAGCTAATAAAAACTCTAATAAAAAAAGTTACCTTAGCACTTTCGGCCATATCCTTTAACACTTTTTGATGATTTGAGAGATGTAGGCTGAAAAGAAGAGAAAGCGGCCTCTGAGTGGCTAGAAGAGGTCTCAGGAGTGTTAGGATTGGCTCCCCCAACCTACATCTCTCAAATCATCAAAAAGGTGTTAAAGGGATATGGGAACAGCAAGTTTTTCGTTTATAATCGAATTGATAATTTAAAAATTTTTTTTTAATTTTATAAGGAGTTTATACAATTGGTTAAAATGAAGTAAATCATCAAATGCTAAATTAAGTACATCATCGAACAAAATTCAAAAAATGTAGATAGGAAAATAACTCTTCAAAAATGACAACATTTATCAAGTTATTTGTAATAAAAACTTCAAACGCCCACGCAATTTGGCGATATCTGCACTTTAAAGCGATATGGGCACTTGGATGTCTCATAGCTTAAAATTGTGTTGCTTTCATGAGCAATATTTGCAAATTCGACGATTTAGGCAGGCGATATTGCCTTTTCTGTGAAAGTGCATGATTTTCTTATCAAAACAATTACTTTATCATTATTTTTAAGTTTTGTATTATTTCGCTAGAATATGGTAAAAGGGCTAAAAACACTGGTTGTTAGGTACCGATGAAAGTTTGACTTATGATTACCATTCCTGGAACTGTTTTAGCATAATTTCTAGAATTGAAAAAGAATCACAATAGATCAAAGATATTCCAAGTTCTTTAAAGTACAAATGAGGTGTTAGGCCGATAATCTTAATACCATTTCCAAACAATGAAAATAGTTGTAAAAACAGTATTCCTTTCAAAATTGTTATCAAAAATGCAATAAAAATGAAACTTAACCTGTGACCACAGAGCCACAAATTGTGGCTCCAGCATACTAAAATAATCGAAAAAAAGACAAAAAACTGGATCGAAGAATCTTTGTTTCAAAATACATTATAAAGAATTTAGATTCGGTTTCAAGAAAATAATTGAATTTTTCTTCGAATGTTTTGTTCCGGCATTACGCGGGAGTTTGATTTATAAGGATTTTTAGCCTATGTTTCACTTCCGTAAAAATTATTTCGGAACTGGAAACATACAAATCAAATGTGAGAATTGAGCCAGTTTTTAGGAAAAGTGTTTGTGCATGCATAACAGTTGAAATAAAAATTTATTTTGTATCTAGAGGCAGACATTTTTCTTAGGAAGCTGAAATATCTAAATTTTCAACTTCAAGTATCTCATGAAAAAAATTTAGCTATTATAAAAGTGAATTTAACCCAATCAAACATTGTCCACAGTTGTACTTCATTACCAGTATTTACTCGAAATAATAGAAAAAAAAATGCCATTATCTGCTTTTATAGGGAAAAATAAACAGTTTTTCAATCAAAAATACATGATTTTTTCAATCAAAATTTTGACTTATTTATAAATTATTTTGATTTATGAGATATAAATCAAAGCGGACAAAACTATACGCGTCATGACGTAGGCCAGATTCTTGTGCATTGTTTTCGACAGAGATAAAACACTACGTTTTTCTAGACCCAAAATTAAAATTCTAGAATAATGCAGAATGTCGAAATGCAAAAATATGACCTTTCAACTTCTTATGCAGACAAAATTAAAATTCAACTGCCTTAAGCTTTCTGTGAACAACATTCAAAGTAGAGCCACAATTGTGGCTCTAGTGCCTTGGCGGAACTTTTTTTTATATGCTCACAAGGGTTAAGGAGGTGGCGGTCGCAAAATAGTGCGACCGCTACCCTCTTGAATGCGGACTTAAACTTTAACAAATCACTTCATGAACCTTATTTGTCGAAATTTACTTTCAAAAGGTTTATATTTGAATAAAAATTTCAATTTAGAAATGACATGCCAAAAGTTGACATTACAGACATTTAAAAGTCAAAATTTTCCAATTATCATGCAAAAGTTAACCTAAACAAATAAACATATAACCAGTGCATGTGAAAATCTACTAGCAAAATTTCAATCAAATTGTTCAATTTAAATGTCGATTTAAAAATGTCATGCGAAAAATTAACATTCAAAACTTGACATTTATAAATTGACATTTGAAAATTGAAATTTGACATTTAAAAATTTATATTTGAAAATTTGCATGCAAAAATAAACATGAACTAATCAACTTATAAACGGTACAACTTGTATTGATAATAAGTTGATTAGTTCAGGTTTATTTTTGCATGCAAATTTTCAAATATAAATTTGTAAAGGTCAATTGTACCGTTCAAGTGACATGACAAATTAGACATCTAAAAGTCACAATTGGTAATATACATTTTAAAAGTTCGATTAATGTCTTACTTTTAATGTAAACATTCAAATTTACATGCAAATCTGTACATTGTGAAATTTAAGATAGACATTGTACTATTTTTGCCATATCAAAGATTATTTAATTTTTTTCTCTAGAAAAATATCATTTTAAATTTAAATTACATAGAGCTCTTTGTTAAATGTTAATTTTTTTTAATTTTTGACATCTGAAAATGAATTAAAATGTAGATGTCCAAATGTGCTTGGAAATTTAAACATTGTTATCTTAAAATAAAGCGGAAAATGAACGTTGTTTGAGACTTCGATGTCTTTAATTTCGCTAACTAGCTGGCGCCAAAGTTGAAATTTTGAGCCTGTCATGGAAGTGATATTTTGGCCGTTATGTTGGCCTAAAAAGGGATTTTTCTAACAATTGGCTTTTCAAGCAGGGCAGTTCTCGTGGCGTCGAGAGGATAGCTTTCCATTGACATAAAGAAAGTGTTCGCCAGAATGCAAAACGTAATTCCCACTTCGAAAAAAGGATCACAAACAATTAATTTCATAATATTTTGAACCTGACAAAAATTAATAAAAAATTGGAAAAATGTTTTTTGAGTTCAAGCGTGACTTTAAATTTATTTTGAAAAGTGCGCTTAATTTCCTTGAAGAGAGCCAAGTTTCCTTTGAGAGCAAGTTGCTTTCCTTACTTCTGACTTGAACAAAGACTTTATTTTCTTCTCTTTAGACAAAATATCCATTTCTAAACAAAAGTGCCTCTCAGTAGTAAATAGGGTGTCAACACCGTTCAAATTTCGGCTTCTGGAAACGTCATATTCAAAATTACCACACATATCAGAGAAGTGAGGAAAACAATTTGTTCGAATGGGACGATTTTCCAACTGTTTTTTCAAAAACTTATAATACGTGTCTAATGTTTTATTTGTAAAATAATTGAGGAATGGTCAGATTCGGACCAATTTGTTTTGCTTAGATTGTTTTCTACGATGTCCCAGTTCATATAAACAATTTTTCTCTTCTGGTGAAGAACTATTTCGGGTCGAGAATCGCGGGATGTTAAGTAATTTTTGATAATACTGAAATGTTAATTATAGCCTACCATGCTTCATTTGTGATATTATCAACAGTTACGTAATCATCGCGCGATTCGTGTCCCGCAATGGTTTCTTACCAGAACAAAAACATAGATTAGATTTTATATGAACTCGGGCTTTGCAATCGATTTGGTCAGTTTGAGCTATCTAAGAAGTCAATCAGATGAGTCGTTTCAGAAAGGCGTTTCCAAAAATATAAACAGTATGAACAGTGTTAATATCATTTACATATCTAAAAATATAAAAAATCCCATTGCGCAAACTGGTTTTAAATACCTCTTAACCTCCTCACACCCAGAAACGAGAACTTCGCCTACCCCAAAAGCCTATTCTAAAGGCAATACTTTTGAGCGCTTATCACGGAAAAACTGGAAAGTATCAAATTACTTATTTGTCACTGATTGAGATCAAGGATAAAATTAAGTGAACACCACGTAACATTTAATAAATTTCGAAGTTTTGTAAACTAGATAACTGCGAGAGAAAAGAGAGTTCACCTCACCTTGTATTTCTTGAAACAGCCATACATTTTTTTTACAATGACATATAAGTTACAAAGTTAGGAGTGAAAACTTTAGCTATTGAAAAGCTGGTCTCAAATTTGAAATATGATATCTTGATCGCTTACAAAACAATTAACATATTGCCCGCGCGTCAAAATATATGCAGTAAAATGTGAAAATATATTGCTAATCAGCTGATAACTCAAAAATCAGTACCACCTTTTGTTCTATATTTGATCAACTTTGTCGTTGTCGGCTCTATTTAGGTAGTTGCCGTTCAATTCTTTCGAAAAAATAATTTTTTGAAAAATATTTTTTTTTCCATAATTTCATAAAAATCACTTGTGAAAAAATTATTCTTTGTATAGAGACTGCAGATAAAAATAAACTTATATCAAAAGAATCCTCAAATACTTTCCTAGAAACTTGCTTCCTCAGAATTCGATATTTATGTATCGTTTTCACACAATTATTTTTTTAAGAAATTTTGACGGAAATCATAAAAAAAAATAGGAAAACAATAACTTTCGACAGGCTCATCGTATAAATTTTCAACAATATTTTTTTGAAAATAAAATTGCAAACTCTATGACACAGATTGAATTGTAGGTCTGTGACGATGTTATTCTGCGCCCGTTTTGGCTCCCGAAATTTTTTAGCCTTTAGATAGTCAAAGGGTGTGAGGGGGTTAAGGGGTCTATAGGCAGCCATATCTTTTGTACTGAAAATTATTTTGACTGGATTTAGAAATTTTGCATCTCCACGTAGATTTTTTAATTATATTATAAGAAATAAAAAATTTGAAAAAAAATTTAACATTCTGGAATTTTTTCATAAATTTGAAAACAAGCTTATTTTGAGTATATAGGTTCTATAGGCAAGTCGTATCTTTTTGAACTAAAGGAGCTAGAGGTCTGATCAAGTAAATACTTCTTAAGAGTTAAAAGAAAATATATGTTTTTTCAATTATTTCTTGACGAGGTAAAAAATCTACGCTACGGAGTACAAAAACTTAAACATTATTCCTGTTTTTATGAATTTTTTCCTTGAGCCAATGAGGAGGGCAGCAATAACAATGGGAAGTTCTGTAAATTAATCTCCTGATATAACTCATAGTCGATTCATCTGGCGGCGAAAGATTTCTATCTGGTCTAAAAATAAAGGGCAGAGTTCCAGTTTTACTTCGCCTGGGCAATCGGGCAATTTCCGTTTGCATAAAAGCCTAAATTTGGGTAAACATCAACAAGTTTTTAAAATATATTTTTTAATTTGCTCTCTAGGGTAGGTTGGGAAAAAAATTGCACTTTTTTTGTATAACTTTTCTCATTCTAAGATTTTTTTGTAAAATTTTTTAAAAATATATGCAAATCTGTTTTTACAGAAAACAAACAAAATTTTCGAAATTTTTTCATAATATCAAAATATTTTTCTATTTTCAAATGATACTTGGAACACAAAATAACAAATATCAAATCAATAATTTTAACGCAAAGTCATCTGAAAAGGCCAAAGGGCATATGATCGGTAGATTATAAAATTATAACCGCTTTATTAATTTTTTTACACAAAAAAATTATTATTTATTTTGTAAAAATTTCGATTTTTTATTTATTTTTACATAGAAAAAATTTTTTTTCCAGAAGTTTTCGAATTCAATCAAATTTTCGAAAAAATTCCAGACAAATGCGCAGTTCAAGTTTTTTTTTGCAGTTCTCACCCTAAGTTAATTTATCATAAAAATATCACTTATAAAAAACTAATTTGCGCTCTAGCGCTGCCTAAGCAAAAATTCTGTCTCGACAATATCTTTGAAAATGTATACCGTATGAAAATTTTTCTTATGACTGGTTCGTTTTTAAAATGTTTGCCCTGCCTGTTCGAGGTCATCAATTGGGACTAAATCAATTTTATGATTTTTTCTTGGCTTTCTTTGCACATATTCTAGCTCCCCGGCAAAAGGAATGCTTTTCGAGACCTCAGACGATGTCGAAGAATTTGATTTTGATTGACGACGAGATCTAAGTAAGTCTCGGGTAACTATGGGAAAACAATGTCAGAACAACATAGGGTAAACAGGTAAACATAACTTTTTGGAACATTGTTTTGTGCTCAAAAGTTTTTTAATTATTTTTGGGTAAGAAACTAGAAGGTTTTGTAAGTACGAGTTTCAATATTTTTAATGATTTCTGTATATATCCCTTTATCACACGTATGTAAATATCCCGGCCCTACTACACAAAACACACTACGTTACCAGCTCAATATTCACTTTTTAGTCATGTAGGCTCAACGATAGGATACCTTTTAATAAACGATTCCCAAGAAAATAAATGTTTATATTTTTGCCATCGAGCTCACAGTTCTACTCTGACACTAAGCAAGGCCGGAATATTTACAAAAGTTGGATATACAGAATGTTTAATTTTTTTGGGCCGCGTTCCCTTACAACGCTATGGATACTCCAGCCAATGTAAATTCTATGTTTTGTATTTTCAAAAACAAGCCATTGTTTGTGCCTCATCAGTGGCGAATCACAGCGCTCGCTTGGTGAAATAATTCATAGCGTCGTAAGGGAACGAGGACCAAAAAATAGGACAACAAGGATTTCAAATCTTGTATAAATTTTTAGCTGACGAACACAAAAAGACGAAAGATCCTCATAAAAACATAAATAATTTAATAAATCTATTTCAAATTTGTCTTAAAAGTAAATTTAAAATTTATAGAAAAAATAATTTTTGTAAAAACTACTTTCAAATTTTGTATGTAGTTACTTTCATATTTTAGTGAAAAATCATTTTTCAATTTTTGTATTAAATTATCACAAATTTTGTTAGAATACATTTTGAATGTTTGCCAGAAATATATTTCAAATTTTTAAAAATAATCAAGTTCAAATTTTTGTGAAAAACTGATTTGAAATTTTGGTAAAAAATTATTTTCAAATTATTGTAAAAACTTAGTTCCCAGTTTTTTGCACATCATTTTAGCTAAATACCGGATTGAAAACTGTTCTGTGAGTTGATCGAAATTCTCCTGACTGGCCTCAGGCCAACGGTAAGTGTGCCTTCTTTCATCAAAGAAGTCTGAACATTGTTGACCCCGGGCGGATCTTGCGGCTGCGAATCTTGCAGTAAGGTGCAGCTTCCCGTCATGGTGCGTCTCCGCTGCATTTCTTCCACTACGGCTAGAAAACGCGGAGTTTTTGTTTGATTTTGTCTCGGCATGGTACGAGAACGGAACGAAGATTTAGGTTTTTTAGAAGGTGAATCAGATGAGAGATCGTGGTCAGCCATAGCTTTAGCAACTAATGAATCATAATGTGACATGTAAGATAATGCGCATGTTATATTAATTAGAATATAGCATAATTAGTACGATCAGTTATTTTATGGCAATAATTTTTGTTCAAATTATCTTCCTATTTTTTCTGTAAATATTGAACTGTTATAAATGGTAATAAAAGTTTTTTTTTCATGTTTTCACAAAATTTTAAGTAAAATTTATGTATTTTTTTTTACGTTTTTACAAAAAAATACTGAAATATTTAACTGTTTTCTATTTGGACTACATTTTCTAAACTATTATGTTTATCAATTTGCCGGATTACTGCAGCCACAGCTTTAGCAGTTTATGTATCAGACTGTGCCATGTCATATAATCCGCAGGTTATTGCATTTCGAAATATAATAAAACAACTTTTCGGCTTATTTAAAAAGTGGCCTCTATGTACAAATGCTTTTAACTAGCATGCGTTCAGGTGAATGAAATGTGATTTGGCAAGAGCATTGGGCTATATGAATTTCTAGAGTATCTAAACTAAGCTAATTTTGTAGTCTACGATAGTGAAAACTTACTCAATTCGGTAGCTAGAAATTAAATTTTTTAAAGTTTTTGTCTTTTTGAATGGAAGTTTGTTATAGGCGGATTTTAAAAAATTGTCATGCTGACTTTTTGATAAATTTTATATGTTTACTACACACATTTTTTGGACGTGCAGCGTGCTTGTATTTTACACCGAAAAGCATCAAAATGATTGTACATTCATATTTTAAAAATGTGAAGATGTGTCTTTTTCGCACTAACCTAAATCTGGCGTTTTGCGTCGTAGCATTGTCCATCGATCAGTAGCTGTGAATGATCCCACAGAGAGGCTATCATTAATTTGGACTTTTTCAAGGTCAGACTCTAGTTTGAGGGTCACAATTTGTTAAGCAAATCCAGTTCGAAATTTTCATACGATTTAAAAACAACAAATATTTGGTATAAACTTTAAGTAAAAGTTAAGTAAAACTAATGATTAAAATTTTTATCGATCAATTTTTAATAATTTTGTATAAATCTTAAATTATTAAAATAATTTTATTAAACTATTAATATATTGACGTAAGCTAAATTTTTGATCAGAGTTTTATTGGCTTTCTTTTGAGCCTATTTTCGAAAAAATCGAAGCAAATTTTTTCGGACATTTTCCACGTAACCTTCACAAATTCGTATTTCAAAGTCTCATGAGATATTGCTAAAAAGCTCGTGCTTAAATCTTGAGGATGTCATGAGGAATACTAGGTTAAAATTTGAGTTATTTTGGAAATGTATTCTAGGAAGAGATAGATTTTGAAGTCTGATATTTTTCAAAAACGTCGGTTATTTGCCATTCTAGAATCGTTCAGTCTCCGTATTGAAAAGAAGCTTGTGCTCAAATATTGGAATGCTATCTTTACGTGTTCTGAGAAAATTAAATCTACGTTGAAAATATCGTCTAGGAAGAGATAAAAGATAACAAAAAAATATTAAAAATGAACCTCCCTGATAGCATTCTGTGATATTCTGGTTTAACTGGGGAAACTGGTGATTTTTCTTTACTTGATGATGTGGAGAGTTTTGCAGTTCTTGTTGACCCCGTGGAAATAGTATCCATATTTGTGACGTTGTTGCGCGAAGATCCAAGTTTGTTCATCATTGACCTAAAGTAAAACAATTTAATTTTGAAAATTGTTAATTTTATTTATTACAAAATGCAAAATCGTGATTTTCGGTAAAAAAATTTGATTTAAATTTTTTCTTGGAATCAAGATTTGACTTTAAAGCAAGTAATTTGAAAATTATGATAAAAATTTGCAGAACGAAGCAGTAAGATTTAGCTCATTGGCACCACTTGTGGTCACATTAAAACATTGTTATGGCCATAAAAGTTTTTTAATGTGACTTTTCATTGAAAATCTTTTTTTCAACCAATCAGAGAACTTTAAAAAACAAATCGAGCAATTTTCAAAAGAATATAAAAAGATGACGAATTTTAATTATTTTAATTTTCAATAGTTTGAGCTAAAAGCATAAAAATAAACAAAGATTTCATATCCCTTCAGGAGGAAAATTGTTATTTTTTAGTTTGGTCTTGTACATAATGTACCAATTTGGTACTACTTAACGTACAGAATGTACTAGACTAAACTAGAAAATAACAATCTTCCTCCTAAAGGGATATTGATCAGCTGAGATTCTCTGACGGTTGGCAAGAGAAGTCTACCTAGTTATTATCAACTTGATTAACATTTGTTAAAATTATGAACCAAGACTCAGAAATTGCGGTTTCACTGACATTGTCAAATTATTGAAAATCTTCCTTGAGCTTTCTCCTGCTAAATTATCAAGTGAGGCAGTTTCGCATTTGAACTGATTTTTTGACGAAAGTTAGTCATTATTTAAAAAATAAGTTGATTTAAGTACAAAACATATTTAACATCATAATAAAACAATTTGTATACTTGAATTCTGTGTAACCATGATTATTTGGGTGTAACAATTTATATTTTCTCATTTTTTTAGCTAATATCATCTGGTGCACAATTGACCTGAATTTGGAGGAGGTGGAATGAGCCCCAGAAGAATACGCAGAATTGTCGGATCGGGTCGATAAAGTTTTCAATAACGGTACATGAAACTCCGATTCAGACACTATGGAATCACATCCTCAAAGAAAGGATCGGCTAATATTTCAACAAATTTACAATTAGCTACAATACTAATAATGGAAGTGGTTCCGAGCGGTGCGTAGGTGGGAGCACTTAACATGGCGCTATTATGATAAATGCTATTGAATGCTTCAACCTACGCACCGCTCGGAACCACTTCCATTATCACTATTGCACACTGTATTTTTATTGATAATTCGTTAAGATTCTAGATTTTATATCCCTTTATCACTTTTTGGTTAGAATGCGTAGCCACAACGTTAAAATCACACGTTAAAAGGAGTAGTGGCTACGCATTCTAACCAAAAAGTGATACAAGGATATTAGTTTCGAATTTTCCGTTTTGTAGCAAAAAAGCTTTAAAATACGAAAGCAAAACGTTGTTGAATTTTGAGAATAAAAAAAACATTGTGGTCAATCGAAATTTCAGGTCGCTCAATAAAAATAAACTATAAAATTATCCCCTTAAGGAGGTGGTAGTCGCATTTTAAGACAAAAACGAAGTTTTCACTGGCCAAGTGACGCAAAAGTACAAATCTTTGAACCAAATATTACCTCTTTCTAATATATTTGAATCCTATGTTGCATCCTCAAAAATATCGAAAGTGACAGATGGCTCGTCCAATCAGAAACGGGCTTACAAAACTGACGGGATTATTTTTTCAAAATGTATTTCCTCCCTGGATTTGAAAGTTACACATTCGAAACGTATATGGATGTGCAACTGAATAGTCCGTGCAGATCAGTATTGAGAGTTTTACCAAAATTTATTCTCAGTTTTTTATAAATCGTGTTTTTATTTCCCAAAAATTAATAAATTTCAACTTATTTCATACAAAATATTTTTGANCTCTATAATTGCAGTCGTCACTATTTTCATAAAAAAAAATTAAAATTAAATTGGGAAAATTTGTTTTTTTAGAGCCTCATTTTGCAACGACCAACCCCTTAATTAGGCAAATGAGATTTGCTAATTATTTTTATTTTGCCGATCCGGTCCTATTATATTTAATTCTGGGATGGGATTTAGAAAAGATTCCCGTTTTTGGTTAATATTATCTAGTGCGACATAGTTTGAAACAAATGATTCTGCTCCCGAGTTCACTTCTGCTTCTCTCAGTTTCGCTGAATCCATCGCAGACTGACGAACTCGACGCTCAGCTTCTTCAGCTTCCATTTGCTGAATTTCTTCTTCTACGGCAGCCACCTAAAAAAACTTATATTAACCCTCGGAGGCTCCGAGCCGATAAATCGGATCAAAAAATTTTCACTCTCGAAAAATTGATCAATAAAAATACTCTACAGACTTTTCATGAAAATTCAAGATGGAATTTGAAGGGGAAAATTCTTTTATTACCAACTGTTCAAAAGTTATTTTATCTCACTTTTTAATTAGAGATTATTTTTCAAATCTTAAATAAAATAATTAAACATTAAATACATTTTGAAGAAAAATTTCGTGAAAATTCAAGTTCAAACAATATGAAATATCCCTTCACGAGGAAGGTAGATATTTTTTCATTTGGTCTAGTACAAAAGTACTTCTGGACGTACATAATGTACGAGACCACATTAGAAAATATCTTTCTTCTTTGTAATGGGATATAAATGATGATTTTTGACAGATAAATGTTGATATTTTAAAATTTTAATATTAAACTATTTTAAAATTTCGAACTTTTTAGCTTTTCACAGAGAAACTAGAGATTAATCAGATATATAGTTATCAAAATATAAGCGTTTAAAGTCGAGCCTTAAAATTGGCATTTGAGCCTCCAGCGAAAATTTAAGTTTGAAGCCTCACAGGGTTTAAAATTTTATTCGGAGCAATATAATTAAAAATAAAACTTCACTCATTTAATTAAATGAAAATGAAAATTAATAATGAAAATAATAATAATGTCAAAAAAATATTTTTTTATGTTTTTATATGCATATTTTAAAAACACTACTGTTACTTTACCATGTTCCGTTATAAAAAAAGAAATAAATAATTATATCCAATTTAATTAATAAAATATGATGATGATTGGTATTATGTTAAATAAGTACTAATTAATTAATCACCATTATAATGAGTAGTTATTTGAACTACAAAAAATTGTGATTATTAGTTGAAATAAATTTTAATAAAGAATAAGTTGATAATTATTAGTAGCAAAACTTTTCGACGAGGCTAAATCCGGCAGACATTATTTTTCTAGTGAACTGTATTTAAAACATCCTGGTGAGATTCTTATGATTTTTTTTCCTATATTACTAATATAATATTAGTTGAAAACCTACCAAAAAATTGTAAAAAATAATTTTTGGACCGAAAAACTAAGGTCCATATTGTGGAAAAATGTCCTGCTTCTTGATTCAAGGTTCATAGTTTATTTGAGTTAATATTTCGCAGGGTGTCCATAGGATGTCACTTATTCACTAGTTTCCATTTCTGAGCTTGGAATTAATGACGAACGTCAAATTCTTTGGTCATAGAAACCCACCTAAACGTACTTTCTATTTCTTGAGAATCTAAGTTGACATTTATTTTAAAAAATTGATTTTATGACGCTAGTTTATCTCAATTATTTGGATTTTATTCTAGTTTCTAAGTTTAAGTTCATTCGCAGGATGTGAAATTGATTTTTTGCTGGTAATAAGATTTTGCACCATTAATGGTGTCCTTCATTTCAGGTATAGTTTGTGATATGATACTGCCAACGGTTGGGTTCACCATGGGGAGATAAAACTATGAGGATTCCTCTCAAGGACTTCGATTAGGTGAAGCAGAATTAATCAAAATCAATTAAAAAACAAAAAATCACCGGGTTTAAATAATATTGAGAAAACTAGCTAAGAAAAACTGATTTTTTCTCTCTTAATATATCAAATATGAAAATATGACCGTGCAATAGGAACACTAAAAAGATGAAAATAATTTTTAGTAATAAGATCTAATTGCTTCGGAAAAATGATCTGGACAGAAAGACTTACGAAGAAATAAAATGAATTTTATTTTTTTAGTTTTATTTGGCTTTTGGCCAGGGGAAAATGACGGCTCAAAATATTTAAATGCCATTTGCAATTTTTCCGCAGTCTTCCCGCATGGTTATCACTGCGCACTGAAAGCTTTGTGAATTTCTGCATAAAATGAAAAATAAAGTATTAAGTATCATAAGTATGTTGGCCATAATATTTCAGTTATATAAGGTTGTTCCGCCTACGCATTTTTTTGTCAAATGACCAAAATTTCTCGAAATTTTCGAACATTTTATTTTTTAAAAAAAATTTTTTTTCAAGAAAATAGCAAATTTTACTGTGAGTCGATCCTTGGCCAGAAGAAAACAACAAATAATGAGCTAGATTATGCTCAAAAACGAAATGAGTGCTGAAAATGAGGGTTTTTGGAAACTCACTTTTCGACACTGATAGGGCCAAAAAAATTTCTTCGCTCGAATCGTCTTTTTCCGGTGGCGATTACCCCCCGATAGCAAATATGTTTCAGGAGTTTAGTTCAGTCTGTAGGGTCCCTGCTGCGACCCCGTACGTATATACTTTCATTGTGCTGAACATTATGGTGCCTAAAAAGATAATTTTTTGCTGAGTATTATATTGTTTGCAATTAATCGACTAATGTTCACAGAAACACTTGTCCTAATTTCAAGGTATAATAAGCCTGTCTATGAGATATCTCGGGATACTGCAAAATGACCATAATCAAGAAAATATAAATGTTTCTTTGTGATTGAAGCAAAAAATTTTCATACTTGTTGAGCGCTCCTTTTTGATAATCTTTAGATTGTGTCAATTTTGGAATATGTTTTCGACAATTCATAAATCAAGATAGGTCTCCAAGGTTAAAAAAAATTTCATGGGAAAATAAAAACTGGGAAATGTGATAAATTCATAAAAGACTTTTTTTTAATTTTGCAAAATTTTGAAGTCCTTGATTCCATTGTCTTAGTTAAAACCAATCAGCATTGTTTATTAATATTCAGTTTGCATGTAAATTTTTATTGTGGTTGTAAATATAATACAATTTATACTGTTCATATATGTAACATACCGTTATAACGATTTGAAATAGGAAATTTCAAAACTCAAAAATGGGTATCGATGTTTTAAGCTATCATGTAGAGAATTTTCTGGTCATTTTAAGACCCAGGATTTTTTTTGTTTTGAGATTAAAAAAACCAGTATAAAGGTGCGAAAAATGAAATTGATACCGCTACTTTAACTCTCGTGAGAACCCGAGGACTTAACCGTTTTTTTTGAAAGAAATCCCAAAACCAAACAAAAATCTCTTGCAAGATAGCTTAAAACCTCGATACCCATTTTCGAGTTTTGAAATTCTTATTTCAAATCGTCTTATGTTAGTGAATAACTTTGTCTTTTTTCGTGATTGAAACGCGGAATTACATAAATCACCAAAATATCACGTTTTTGCTATATTTTTCCCATAAAGCGGAAAATTGACCAATCAAAGCAAATTGTATGGAATTTTTTTCATTATACAGGTTGCTCTAAATTTAAGAAAACTAAACCCTCAATTTTTTTTTGTATAGAAAATTTGGATTTGAGGTTTATTTCGACAAAATTGCGAAATAAATTCTGACCCAAGTTACCCTATATTTTCAAGTGGAAAAGTATTTCACCAGAAGTGAAACTTAGGCATTTTCAGGTTTTTCAATCAAATCGCCATTAAAATATGAATCTATAAACGGAAAAATTTCTTTTACCACTTAACCCTTGTGAGACACAGAGCCACAATGTGCTAATTCATTCAAAAAGACAAAACTGGATCGAGAATCTTTTGTTTCAAATACATTATAAAGAATTTAGATTAGGTTTCAAGAAAATAATGAATTTTCTTTCGAATGTTTGTTCCGGCATTACGGGGAGTTGATTTAATCAGGATTTTGAGCCAATGTTCACTTCCGTAAAAATTATTTCGGAATGTGGACGACAAATCAAAATGTGAGAATTAGCCAGTTTTTAGGAAAGTGTTTTGTGCATGAACATACAGTGACATAAAAATTATTGGTACTAGGGCAGACATTTATTTAGGAAGTGAAATATCTAAATTTTCAACTTCAAGTATCCCATGAAAAATTTGTTATTTATAAAATGAATTTAACCAATCAAACATTGTCCACAGTTGTACTCATTACCATATTTACTCGAAAATAATAGAAATAAATGCCATTATGCTTTTATAGGGAAAAATAAACATTTTTCATCAAAAATCATGATTTTTCAATCAAATTTTTGACGTTATTTATTATTACTTTTTGATTATCTCTCTCTTNGCTCAAAAAAAACCGACACCTACCCCCTTTAATCAAATTTAAAAACAAAAAATCACCGGGGTTTAAATAATATTGAGAAAAAGCTAAGAAAAACTGATTTTTCCGTTTTAAAATATGATCAGAATATGAATAAAATATGACCGTGCAAATAAGGACAACTTTAGAAAAGATGAAAATAATGTTTTAGTAATTGAGATTCAATTGTTCCAAATAATATCCTGTTATACTTTTAATTGTAGCTGAACATTATGGTGCCTAAAAAATAGAATTTTTTTTTGCTGAGTATTAATATTGTTTGCAATTAATCGACTTAATTTTCACAGAAAACTTGTCCTAAATTTCAAGGTATATAAAGCTGTTATGAGATATCATCGGATACTGCAAAATGACCATATCGAGAAAATATAAATGTTTCTTGTGATTGAAGCAAAAAATTTTTCATACTTGTTGAGCGCTCCTTCTGATAATCTTAGATTGTGTCAATTTTGGAATATGTTTTCGACAATTCATAAATCAAGATAGGGTGTCCAAAGTTAAAAAAAATTTCATTGGAAAAATAAAAACTGGGAAATGTGATAAATTCATAAAAGACTTTATTTTAATTTTGCAAAATTTTGAAGTCCTTGATTCTCATTGGTCTTAGTTAAAACCAATCAGCATTGTTTATTAATATTCAGTTTTGCATGTAAATTTTTATTGTGGTTGTAAATATAAATACATTTATACTGTATCATATATAGATATGTAACATACCGTTAAACGATTTGAAATAGGAAATTTCAAAACTCAAAAATGGGTATCGATGTTTTTAAGCTATCATGTAGAGAATTTTTCTGGTCATTTTAAGACCCAGGATTTTTTTTTGTTTTGAGATTAAAAAAACCAGTATAAAGGTGCGAAAAATGAAATTGATACCGCTACTTTAACTCTCGTGAGAACCCGAGGACTTAACCGTTTTTTTTGAAAGAAATCCCAAAACCAAACAAAAAATCTCTGCAAGATAGCTTAAAAACCTCGATATCCATTTTCTAGTTTTGAAATTTCTTATTTCAAATCGTCTTATGTTAGTGAATAACGTTTGTCTTTTTTCGTGATTGAAACGCGGAATTACATGAAAATCACCAAAATATCACGTTTTTGCTTATTTTCCCATAAAGCGGAAAAATTGACCAATCAAATCAAATTGTATGGAAATTTTTTTCATTATACAGGTTGCTCTAAATTTAAGAAAAACTAAACCCTCAATTTTTTTTGTATAGAAAATTTGAAATTTTGAGGTTTATTTCGACAAAATTTGCGAAATAAATTCTGACCCAAGTTACCCTATATTTTCAAGTGGAAAAGTATTTCACCAGAAGTGAAACTTAGGCATTTCAGGTTTTTCAATCAAATCGCCATAAAATATGAATCTATAAACGGAAAATATTTCTTTTACCACTTAACGATGATTAAAAGTGGCTTGAGCCTTTCAAATGGATCTCTAGCTCAAATGGTTGATGCAGCGGTGCATGATTAGGGAGCGCACGGGGAGACTAACGAGAGAACTACAGTAGTTGATACAAATTCTTTGACCTCTCGGGGGTTGTTGACTCTGAAAAAAACGATTCCGGGCACAAAAAAAAAGTTTTTGGCCATCTAGTGGTCAGAAATGGACTTTTTAAAACGCCCATTTAGAGCACTAACTTCGATTTTTAGCATATAAAACTCCATTTACCTGATTTTTCAGAAGTAGAGCCGTTGTCACAAAAAAATTTGCTAACTTTTGAAAATAAAAATTTTTGAAAAAAAATTTCTAAAAATTTGTGAAAAAAAATTTTCGTCATTTTGAAGGAAAAATTTATGCAAAGACTGACTCTATGCAGCCGTGATAGACAGTGGTGCATTTGATTATTAAGGTATTCAATTATTACTAATAATATCCCTTTTTATAGTTTTTATTGTAACAAAACATTATGGTGCCTCGAAATTGAAAAATAATGAAATCGTCCTTCGGCAATCAATTTCGTTTTTAGTTATTTTTCGAATTTTTATTCAGAAATTATTGAACAAAAAGTGTTTATATCTGTAAAGGCTGTTTTCAGTCTTTTTCGACCTTTTCGGTCGAACTTCGCGAGAACACGCTGAAAACATAACTTTTCTATTTGGAGTAAGTCGATTTTTAGCTTTTATTTTTTCGGAAATTTTAGAGGATTTTTTCTTGATTTTTGAAAATTCTGAACAAAGTACCTATTTCATATTGTTCATACGTATCATATCCATGCATTTCCAATGCTTAAAAACCGATAAAAGCATACAGTTTATCGGTTTTCAATTATCGATTGCCTTGAAAACCCCTGGATTTCGATTTAGAAAATATTTTGTCATAAATTCTCAGAATTTTCGTTTCTAAGAATGTTTTTTATGTTACTTTGGTGCTTTTTGAAATGGAACATATGGTATTTTATGTATCTTACCTCTTCTTCATATGCCATATAAACAACGGCCAAGATAAGATTGATTAAATAGTAAGAACCCAGAAACACAAGACCGATATAAAAGAATACATATCCTTTACCAGATGTATGCAAAGTAAGATAATACAATCGATTCCAAGCATCTGGAAAAATGGGTTCAAAGGAAAAGAATAAAAAAAGTCAAATTTAGGAGATATCGATCATGATGCCCGAGTAACTTTAATCTTTTATGCCCTATTCATTTAAAAGGAAAATGAGAGATTTAAGTTACTCGGGCATCATGATGGATATAAAGATGCTCTTCAAAAAATCTGATCATATTTTTGAAATAATACGATTACTTTTAAATTAACATTGATATATCGAAAATTATCACTATTGAGTCTTTCTCAGCACGCGTCATAAATTTGAGAAAGTGACCATTGGTATTAAATAAAATCGCGGGATTATTGAATTAAGTCAAAAATCGAGTATTGTGATTGGACACAGGCTCAAAGTTATGACGCGCGCTGAGAAAGACTCAATAGGGATAATTTTCGATATCACAAGGTTAATTTGAAAATACTGTGGTTTATAAGGACATATAATTTGTTGGTTTTGAGATATATTAAATTGCATTTCTTTTTTAGTAAAACTAAATATTGATAAGCTTTCGATTTAGGCAATTCGAGGCTCACTATTGCTAAATTACTTTTGTGCGAATTCGCTAGAAAAAATTCTCCTCACTCTGAAAAATTAAAGATTTGAAAATAATTGTAATAAATCGAAAGCTTATCAATATTTAGTTTTACTAAAAAAGAAATGCAGTTTATAAGGACAGCCGTTTATAATTTTTTTCCTTAACTTTTGGAGCCAAATCGAAAATCCTGCCTAGTCGTAAAATTGTATTGATACGTCACAAAAATAAAAAAAATTGGCCAATGAAATGACTGGATTCTCGAGAAGTGACCAATGAAATTGCTGGATCTCCCTATTTGTGACGAGTCATGACGTATCAATACAATTTTACGACTAGGCAGGGTTTTCGATATTGTCCTTATAGACGCACCCCACAGTATAGTATTGCTTCAAAAATATAGTCAGATTTTTTTGGACTCGAAGTTCTACGGGATATTTGATGAGATATCTTCAGTTTCTTCGTTTTCAATGTCAACCGCTAAAAATTTCATCGAAACATTCGAGCAAAAAATTTATATTGGCAGATTTGTCCGTCGAGCGTTTTTTTAAATATCGTTATTTTTTGAAAACGGTTTTTTCACACCATTTTTGAGCAAAATTTGACGATTTATTTTTTTTCNGTAGAATTCAAATGCTGAAAAACCTGTAACACCCTAAGTCCGACCGTGTTCTAAATTTGGATCGGGAATCATGAATCGGGATTTAACAGTCATCCTGAATAAAACCTTATCTTTTTGAAATAGACTATTTCCGTTTAAATTTGTTAGGAAATATTTCCTGGAAATTCAAAAATATCTTACACATTATTATTGATGTCCTTATTATACATACAAAATTTTTTGATAAATCCCTTGCTATCATCCTGGCAGAGATAGGGTTCTTCTTTTGGTACCTCAACAGACCCCAAGTGATAAAAAATTGTATTTTCTCGTCGCGTCTTTTCATCAGAGGTGACAATTTATCTTTTAAATGTCACAGTATAAAACTCGATAATAATAGCGATTCGGATATCCGTTTATTTCACATTTTAAACAGGATTTTGATAGGGCCTTCGGGATAAAAATAGATTTTGCTTGGCCAAGTGAAGCAATCAACCTCACGATGTGACTGTAAGGAAAAATTCTGTCAAAAACATAAGCCCAAAATTAAGCGTCTTCATGAGTACCTGATGATCAGTTAGACGAATTTCAAAAATAAAAAATAGGTGTCGAAATAATTTCGAGTTTGCCCGAAAAATTGTGTTTTGAAAAAATTTTGAAAAAAAAGAAGAAAAATCCTGGTACGTAAAATGACAACAGAAATTTTTTCTATAAGATGGGCCAATGAGATCGATACACATTATTGACTTTTGAAATTTGTTATTAAGTAAATTCAAATTTGAAATTCAAATCGTCTGAAATTTCGATTTTTACCGTTTTTTTGACGGTTAAAATCGGTCTCAAAATTCTTCCAAATCCCATAAATGAGAATATATTTCGACAAATGGTCTCAAAATGTCATTCATCACACGGCATGCCATCACACGGCATGCCATCACACGGCATGCCGCGGCATCACGGTTAAAATTTGTATTATTATCAGGGCCTGATAATCAGGCCATTCATGTCGAAATCGAAATTGGAGCTAAAAACAGCCTATTTTATAATAACCTGATTTTTTAATCACTGATTTTGAAAGATTCTCTAACTTAAATCCCTTTTACTTATTTCGAGTATTTATTAGTATGAGTATTTTTCTCTGAAGAATCGATCTTCTGCGATGTTCTAGAAAAACATTCTAGCGGAAAAGACCCATTTAAAATGGGCTATTTTACTTTATCGGCGATAAATATCGATAAATTATCGCTATTTTTAGTTCTTTCAATTCATCACTAAAATATGTTTATTCTAGAACTCCCTTAAAAATTGTCGAAAAAAGTGTGACGAATGTTTAAACTGAGAAAATGATTTTAACTCAGAAAATAAGTATAAAAATATGATATTTGTTAATTCTGATTGTGTAGAATTTAGAAAAAAATACTTTTCTCGTACAGAGTGATTGTCTGTGATATTCTAGAAAAAGTTAAAGACATTTTCCAAATCGCAATTATTTGAAGTTTTTTCTATTAAAAAAACCTTTTTTTGTTGGAGGTGAAATTCACCTGGTGAATAGTTAAACTATATTTATGATAGAAATTGTAAGCTGATTTTTTTGGGAAACTGACAATATCAGTACATCATGATAGTTTTATTTCGAGGCACTTTTCTCAACATCGCTCATAGAATGGTTCTTAAGGGGTGGTCGTCGCATTTTAAGGCAAAAAATGGGGTTTTCAATGACCAATTGTAGCAAAAGTACAAATCGTCGAACCGAACATTACCTCTCTTTGATATATTTGAACAAAAATCTTGGATCCTAAAAAAAAATCAAAAGTGACGGATGGCTCGTTCAATCAGAAACGTGCTTACAAAACGGACGCAATTATTTTTTCAAAATGTATCTCCTCGCTGGTTTTTAAAGGTACAACATTGATTCATGACTAAAATAAAATTTGGCTTCAGAATCACCAAAAAACAGTATTTTGACCCTATTTTAGGGGTCTTTATCAAAATGTATCACCTCTCTGATTTTTAAATCACACATTCGAAACCTACATGATTGTGCAGCTGAAGAGACCGTGCACATCGGTGAGGAGACTTTTGTTTAAATTTCTGACTCGTTTTTCTGTAAATCGTGTTATTAATTTACAAAAATCAAGAAATTTCTTTCTTTTTTCATACGAAATATTTTTGAACTCATCAAAAAGTTCTTTCCTAGCTATGTATCAAAATAAAACGAGTACCAAAATGCTTGTAATTTCCATATCTTCATAAAAAAGGCATAAAAATAAAATTGGGAAAATTTGTTTCTAGAGCCTCATTTTTCGACGACCCCCTTAAGGGATTGAGGTCAATATCTCAGCTTCAAGTATAATACTTTTTGATACACCCATTTTGTAGAGAATTTTCCACCGAGTTTTAACTGTTATGATTTTTAATAAGATACATTATCATACCCGGTCTCGACTGGTAACCGCGGTCAAATTGTTCTCATTTTTTATTAAACATTTGGCAATTTTATATCCCGATAATTGGTACTATAACCATATAGATTATGGCCCATAATTTATGGGGCCTCCTGTGAATTTTTTGCCACTTTTTTAGCCAAAATTTTCATATAATTCGGCTTTTGAAAACGACTCACCTGATTAAGTTCTTAGATAGCTCAAACTGAGCAGATATCTATTGAATAATAATTTAAAACAAAATTTGTCCGAATTTAACCATTTTTTGATTTATTTCTGAGATTACGGAAATAGTTCAATTATCATTTATTTTTAATTGGAAACAATGGTCTGATTCGGATCTTTTTGTGGCAAAAGTTTATTTATCAAAACGAAAATCCTTTTTTTCGAGAGCAAGATTTTAAATCTCTTTTTTAAAACGGTAATCTAAGATACCGTATCTAGTGCCGTGAATTGTTATTTATTGTTACTCTCTGTTCCTTGAGGTGATTATCGTTGTTTTCATTCCACCTTTCTCTGGAAATCTGTCGGGTCGCAAACGACTGCATTGAAAGAGAGCAAAATTCAATGTATTTCTTATTCATACCATCTTTATTTGGAGATCAACAAATCAAATCACTATCAAATCACAATCAGACCACGACCTAATCAATATCTGATCAAAAGCTGATCAAAATAAGATCATCATAAGCTCACGATCATGTCACGATCAGATCAAAATCAAATCACAATAAGATCAGAATAAGATCGCGATAAAATTTAACCAAGTCTTAATCTGATTAAAATTAGATCACGAATAGATCACAGTCAGATCACAATCAAATAGCTTTCAGATTACCATCAGAACACATGGGATCATTATCACATCATGATAATTTCACTATCAGATCATAATCAGAACACAACAAGAACACAATCAGAAAACAATGAGATCACAATTAGATCACGATTTAATCACAATCAGATCATAATAATAAAATTACTTATGAATGTATGGAAGGTTTAAAAGCTGTCGATAATAGTCTGACAGACAAGTTTCTGATATTTGTCAAAAGTTTTGTGTTCCAATATTGATAATTGACACGTAGGTTGAATTAATTTTTAATGCCGATCTGATAGCTCGCTCAACAATTTATAAAGAACAAACTATTTATCTGAAGTCATCAATTATTTTCGAACATCATTGATCAAAATCAACAATATCTTTGCAATTCCCTAAAGAACCCACTGTTTTAACATTGACTTTAGGTCAAAATTTTGGAAATAAATCAGAATTTCAAGCCGTTCAGAATAGGCTACAAATCAGCCGAAAGGAAGATTTTTGTTAATAAAATTAAAAAATTTATGTTTTGAGTTTCAAAAAATACGATTTTTTGCTCAAGACCGTATAACAATCGACTTTGAAAAATAATGACTATAATATTTACCTCGAAACTGGCATTTCTATTTCAGATTTTTTATTTTTCACTTTTGATTGTCATATTTTTAATCGTCGAAAGTTTTAATTTTCAAAATTTTAATCGTCAAATTCAAATAGTCGAATTTCTAAAAGTGGATTTTTATCATCGAATTTAAATCGTTGAGATTTTAATCGTCGGAAATCAGAATAGCCGGAAAATTTTAAACAAGAAATGAATTCGCGATTTTCATACAATTTTCAGTTTCATTTGTGAACGTTTTTTCAAATTGCTGAAAAACCCCGAAAATGCCAAAAAATAGGTCGCGTCTAATAATCAAAATATCAGGCATAATAATTGCAAATTGACTACTGAGAGGGTATAGAGTCTCAAACTGTATAAATTATTGATTAACGGTTTGCATGTAAGTGAGCTGAATGTCAGACTAACGAGCACTTAAAAAGGATCGCCAAAACTCATTTTTTTTATGAAGAAACATTTCCATGCATTTTTTTTACAATTTTTATTTAACCCTCAGAGGCTGAAAAATATTGGCAACTTTGAAAATAAAATAAAACTTTGATTGTCAATCTGGAATAATAACGAAATATTAACCACAATTTTTTCTTTAGTTTTTTATTCTACATTTATGTATACATTTTTTGGAACCTTTTATTCCATATTTGCGCAACATCAAGAATCGATGATCGATATTTATTTATATCATATATTACCTTATAAATTATATGGTAAAATTTGAAGAAAAACTTGTTTGAAATAAGTGGATGCACGGATCAAGGTTTGCAAATCAGAATTAATTCACTTAATAAATGACAGCTGATTTGATGATATTCTTATAATATCGAAAATCCTGCCTATACGTCGAATTTAATCAGGCGTCATAACTTCGAGACAGTGTCCAATCACATCACACGATTGTGGAGAATCCAGTGAATTCATTGGTCAGTGTCTCAACGCTATGACGCCTGATAAAATTTAACCCAGAATTTTCAATATATAATTTCAAAGAACTAAAATATTCTGAAGACCAAGGTCTAGAGTTGATGATCCGATTTTATGAACGATTTTAATATACTTCATCCGACTCAACTCACTCTCAATAGTTAACATAAGGTGTTTAAATTGTTTCCATTTCGGCTTTTGGAAACGACGCATCCAAATGAGTTTTTAGATCGCTCAAAATTTATTGTTAAAAAAATTGAAAATGGTCCGATTCGACCGAAATATTAACGGTTTAGACACCCTGTCTGCACTTAAAGGGTTAGTTTTGTTGAATAATTGATTTTCTACAAGTTTGATATCTAAAGCTTCAATTTGTTGATATCTTAGACTGGTAAATTCCAGCCAATAAAAAGAGGGTTATGATCGTGATTTCCGCCCAATTTTTTTTGTATATGAAGTTTCAAGTCTGATTTTTTAATAAAATTTAAATTTGATTTGATCATCGGGGTCACATCTGACTCACATTCCATTTTTGAAAAGCACCAGGAGTACGATAATGTGGCAAGGTCTGTAAAGTTATCTCTGAATTCTGGTTGATAACTGTAAATTGATTCGTTCAGATTCGAGTTAAATCTAATAAATCGATGTATAAAAGATTCTTCTGAGTTTTCCTCAAAAAATTCCAAAACTTAGATTTTGTGCCATAGGCAAAACCAGTGTTTTAAAACGAGATAAATTTTTAATCCCGATCCCGCCTGGTTCCGACTCGGGACTTCCGAGTCATATATTTTTTTCAATCCCGATCCCGAGTGTTATAATGTTTTTCAATCCAGAACCCGTCCTTGGTTTTGAATATATCTGTAGTATGTCTGATACGATGATTTTTACATAAAAGAAAATTTTGTAGTCTGACTTTTGAATTCTGATTGGTCGAAATTTAAATCAATTTAATAACTTTAATTTGGCTAAGTTTTAAATGTAGTATTTTATGCTGATTGCAAATATATACTTATTTTTCGGAAGCCACTGATAAAAATTCATTCTGGTCGAAAATAATGAATACTTTTTTTGCGCTTCTAATTTCAAACAAATATATCCTTTTTTATCCGTTTTTTAGAGAGGGACACGCTCAAAAAGCGCAGGATTTGACTAATATTTTGAACATATCCCCCTTTCACATTATCCGGAATATTTGGGCCCTGTGTAGTAAACGTAGTCTGTTTTTAAGTAGAAGAGCCCAAATATTCCAGATAGTGTGAAAGGGGGATATGTAGGTTTGCGCATGGTGAAATTTTCGACTTTAAAACCAGGGGGTTTTTACTAAAAGCAAAAACAAACTCCTAGAGTAAAATTTTAAAATTAAAAAAATTGGCAAAAAAAAATAAAAGTTTAATTTTGCGGAGATTTTTAGGTTTTAATGTTTTAAATTGAGATTTGAACATGTGCTAGAGCTTGCTATCATTCAATTTTAATTTCATTGTGAAATTCAGCTGATTAAAGACCTAAAACAAAAAAATAACATAAAAATTTACAATAAGAAAAAAACCCGTTCCAGCTAATATTTTTTTTGTGTTCAAAATTTTTTTTTTCAAAAAATCGTATTTTTCACGATTTTTCAGCCCGGAATACTATTAATTATTTTTATTTCTATGAATGTTAATTCTAGATTTTAGTTTTGTTGTTTTAATATATGTTGATTATCAATATTTGAATTTTTATCATAATTGAAAAGCCCTCAAAAAAAATCATAATTTCTGAACTTTCACGTGTTTGAGGTCGGTCTTGTCTCCGAGTTGAAAAACTTAAGGATTTTTGAGTAATTAATTTCAACGTTATTAATCTTCGGTTTTCGAATTTTTCCTTATCGTTGCATGGTTTGATATTGAAAATATCGTTGATATTAGATAAAGAAGCTTCTGGTGGGAAAATTGAGTGATTCAGCTGATTCATGTACTGCATTAAATTTTGGCCTTCAATTTTGTATTCATAATCCTCTGGGATATCTTTCCAGCGGGTCAAGTTAACAGTAAATTCATCATGTAATTCTAGCGTAGGTTTTAGGACGCATTTGCGCCTCAGCATTCCATGGAATAATTGGTAACCGATTAGTGCGAAAACTGATAAGCAAAATAAGGTTAAAACAACAGCATCCTTAAAAAGTGTAACAAAATAATTGAATTTTTTTCAGACAACTGTCAAAACTAAATAAAATTTCGAAAAAGTAGTTAATTTTGACTGTCATCAGTAGTGAAAAAGTGACAATTCAAAAAAAAATAGGTTTGATTCGAACATCTGATCCTAAATTTGATTAAAAATTCTATAAAATAATTGAGAATTAGCTATAAAAGCAGTGACTGATTTTTTTAGCCGGATATTTTTTGTGTACAATACTAATCTTGGAAGTTGTTCCGAGCTTTGCGTAGGTTGGAGCATCTCATTACATTTATCATAATAGCGCCATGTTAATTGTTCCAACCGACGCGTCGCGATGCATCGATCGGAACCACTACCACGATAAGTATTGTATGATCAAAATTGACATTATTTAAACATAGGCTAAGTTGAAGGCTCCAAGAAGTCATTGATCAGATAAAAACTAATATAATCTCTCCTGCTTTAGACCAATGAGAAATGAGCTTTAATTTTCTTATATTTTATAATTTTTGTTTTGAAAATAACACTTTCCTTGAGTGCTTGAATCGAGTGCAATAAAGCTTGAACAATAGACCTTAAACCCGGCACTATTGACATTGTCTTCAAAACTCTTAATACTCTAAAAGCTCTAAGGGCGGTTAAGCCAGATGAGCTCGAACCCATGGGCTCAGATGCACCTAAAGCTGCTATATCATCGATAGGCATCGTGGCGCGTATTATGTAATTTGACACCAGATTTATCACTTGCATAATATAACCCAATCCAACCACAAAAAGATCCACCAAATTCCAAGGGTCTCGGACATAACTTAATTGCGCATTTTTTGGTGAATTTTTAACTTTAAATATTGCTATTACCAATTATTCATAACAATGCCCGTGTGCGAAATATTCTTTAACTCCCAGAGTAACTTTATGGTATAGATAGGGAGCGAACCGGCAAACTTTCCATTATTTCGATTTTAAATGCCTTGAAAATCATAAAAAAAAAATTTCATTTTTCCCAATTTTTTCATTTTTTTGAGAAAATTCATGGAAATTCTGACTTCGGTACAATAATTAAAAATTGTGTGTAAAATCGGTGTAATTAAAAATTTATAGCCGCGCGCCTCAGCGCGCGCCCATATTTTAAAATTATTCATAGATTACGACTAACATAGTGGCTTAGATCCGAGGACCTCCGAGATATATAAAACCGGCAATTTAATTTTAAATCGGTATTTTCACCGGCAAAAAAAAATAATTTTTTCCTTCTCAAATTGTACGCTTTAATTTTTTTCCCGTTTTTTGCTAAGCCCCCTGATTCAAAAGTTAGATTATGGCCCGGTTCGTTCCCTACCTATAGAGATAACCTTCAATTTACGATTGATTTAGGTTGAGAAAAACAAATTTATGGAAGTTGGAGTATCTTAGATACCGCCCTGTGGACGGATTCACCCATGAAGTCATAAATTGTGTAATTTTGAGGAAAAGTCCTAAGAAAAACAGCTGACTATTGCGCCATTATAATTTTTTGTTTTCTCATCCTGTAAGACGAGATTGTGTGGATTGGATAGAAAACATTTTTTATCTTCACCAACAGGTGATGATGTTTTATAACACAAACTCTTTAAAATTTTTCATCAAATTTTCGAACACTAAACATAAATTGCTGAAAAAAATTTGAGGCACCATAATTGTTTGTTCGAATTAAATGTATAAAAAACACTCAAAGCATAGATTGGTAGGGTGAAAATTTTCAAATTTAAAACCTACTTTTTCATCCTTTCCCGATAGCTCCCTAATCATATTATTTGGTCACGATACGATACCCCCCTGAGTTCAAAGAAAAGTCATGAAAACCTTAGTTTGGCCATTGAGCTTCCCAGTGCGCACCCTATGAATTAACCCTATAGGTAAGGAGCGCACCGGGCCAATTTCTAAGTTTTAAACGGGCGAAATTAACGAAAAACGAGAACAAAGCAGTTAAGCAGAATTCAAAGGCAAGAATTATGAAAAATAAAAAAAATAAAAAGATAAATTTTTTGCCGGTGATAATACCGGTTATAGGTTCAAATTACCGGTTGCACCATAAAGTAAACGAAAGTAAAGTTAGCCAATACGTTTTTCGTGTTATCCTGAAAATTTGACATCTTATAGTGACCGAAACTGATCAAGGTCGTCCAAGGAAAAAATTTTGGAAAATATTTAGAGTCAGTCTTTGCATAAATTTTTCCTTCAAAATGACGGAAAATTTTTTTCACAAATTTTCAAATATTTTTTTTCAAAAATTCTTATTTTCAAAAGTTAGCAAATTTTTTTGTGACAACGGCTCTACTTTTGAAAAATCAGGTAAATGGAGTTTTATATGCTAAAAATCGAAGTTAGTGCTCTAAATGGGCGTTTTAAAAAGTCCATTTCTGACCACTAGATGGCCAAAAACTTTTTTTTTGTGCCCGGAATCGTTTTTTTCAGAGTCAACAACCCCCGTGAGGTCAAAGAATTTGTATCAACTACNAAGTCCTAAGAAAAACAGCTGACTATTGCGCCATTATAATTTTTTGTTTTCTCATCCTGTAAGACGAGATTGTGTGGATTGGATAGAAAACATTTTTTATCTTCACCAACAGGTGATGATGTTTTAAAACATAAACTCTTTAAAAGTTTTCATCAAATTTTCGAACACTAAACATAAATATATTAAGTGTTTTCGAGACATAAAATTATTATATTTTTTCAATCAAAGATTGTTTTTATTCGACGTTTCGGCTAAGCAGACATTATCAGTGTGAGAGATTTGGATGAACAGAAATCGAAAGTTGGTTTTTTTTGAGCGCGAAATCGAGTTTCAATAATTAGCGAAAATTACAATTTTAAAATTAAAAGGTGCATTTTTTTGCGAAACTAAGTGATCGATTCCAGACAATTCTATAACGTGATCGAGCTATAACTAAGCACCCTATCTGAGGCTCAATCACTTAGTTTCGCAAAAAAATGCACCTTTTAATTTTAAAATTGTAATTTTCGCTAAATATTGAAACTCGATTTCGCGCTCAAAAAAAATAAACTTTCGATTTCTGTTCATCCAAATCTCTCACACTGATAATGTCTGCTTAGCCGAAACGTCGAATAAAAACAATCTTTGATTGAAAAAATATACTAAACATAAATTGCTGAAAAAAATTTGAGGCACCATTATTGTTTGTTCGAATTAAATGTATAAAAACACTCAAAGCATAGATTTGGAGTGTGAAAATTTTCAAATTTAAAACCTGCTTTTTCATCTTTTCCCGATCGCTCCCTTATCATATTATTGGTCACGATACGAAACCCCCCTGAGTTCAAAGAAAAGTCATGAAAACCTTAGTTTGGCCATTGAGCTTCCCAGTGCGCACCCTATGAATTAACCCTATAGGCTAAAGGATTGATGCCTAGAATTTATCACCTTTTCGAATCGTAAAGATTATGTAAAAATTTAAGTGAGTGTTTTTTAGCAATATTATTATGATTTCGAAACACGTTAACAAATTTTTTTGTCCTAACTTGACCCCTAATATCGCAAGAATATGATTTTCAACAAGATTTTGGCCACGCTTGAAAACCTATCTTTAAGTCTAGAACATATTTATATCAGGCGAGTCTACTGTACGAGTTAAGAGATAATTTTAAACTTGAAAAATCGAATAAAATCTAAATTTTTGAATTCTAACTGAAGCATTTTTATTATAATTTACTTAAATTTTGTTCGATACCCATATTTATATAAGATCATTTTCGGTCATTTGAAATTGTCAAATTTTGAAAAAAAATTTCGGAAAATTTCAAAGGAAATTTTTCGTTTTTTTTATCTTCATCAGTTACAGCCTAGCGGCTAGGCCTTGGTCGATTATCTATGAATAATTCTTTTCGATAATAACTTTAACGAAATGTTATATTTTCTTAGTTTTTTTTGTTGCTTCTGAAGCAGTTTTTGTGTTAAAACCTTAGTTTTTTTTTCTTAAAAAATGCACTTTCCTCAATTGATCGACAAAAAAACCTCTGGCAATAATTTTAACAATGCATTCCAAGGTATAAATTGTCATGAATACGTGTTCAAGCACATTTTCGACAAAAAGAGGCGGCTTGGAAAGGGTCATGAATCCACAGTTGATAATTACAGTTAGCATCATAAATCGAGAAAACATTTGATGAATAAACATGGAAATACAAAATTGACTAAAAAATTTGATTGACCAAACTTTATAAAAATAAGTACATTTTAGAAAATTTTCAATATTCTTACTAAAAAGTAATAATAATCAAAATATATACAAAATCTACCAAAATCAATGTTTATTTGAAACCGCCAAAACGAGAGTTATTTTAATTTCCTTACAAAATTTTTTAATTCTTTAAAAATTGGGGAATTTCATCATAATTCAGATGTTTTTAAATTTGGAATTTTTCAAATTTAATTTTTTGTTCAAAATTGTAAAATCTTATTAAAATTGTAAAATTCATTCAAATCGTGAAATTTTATCAAAATTATTATATTCTTTCGAAATTGTAATTTTTTTTTAAAAAGGTAAAAAATTTAAAAAATTGTATATTTTTTTAGAATGAAAAAATTTTCGTTTTAAAATTATGAAATTATTGTCAAAAGTGAAATTTTAAATTGGAAATCATATTTTTTTTCTCTAAATTTGAAATTGTTTGAATAATTTTTAAATTTTCATCAAAAATAAAATTTACCGTATAGGACTTCCAGGCGAGAACATTCCGAGACTACGATTTCTATTAAACCTAAAAATGACATTTTGTCGATTTAGTACAATATAAGTATGTCCGTCGTAGTAGTTATCTGGGTCTGGAAGTGGTCGATTATATCGGTCTTCGGCATTGTAAGGTTCGCGAGATTGAAGATATCTTGGCAGCTTTTTGCCCTCTTTTAGCTCGGTTGTAGGCGTTTTGCCCTAAAATAACTTTTTATTCATCTCGAAATTCAATGTATCAATTTAAAAAAAAGTCTTCCATGATTTCGTGTGTTGAAGACGACAGACTTTCTCAACAATTAATTTTAAGCTCATTATAGCATTAAAAATACAATGCAAAATTTTCTCAATCAGTGCCAATTAAATAAAAATATTTTAAGTAATTTTGTATTAATGAAAATAAGAAATAATAACTTGTCCATAGAAAATTGTTTTTAAAACGTCGACAACTTCCTTATAAGGATAACCAGCTCTAGCGTTCAAACGATCTGGCATTCCGCATAGTTATAATCATTTTTCTTAAGCCAAATGAATAGCCCACAGAAAAACTGGGCACATGACCCGTATTGTATCAGCTTTAAAATTTTTGATTTGTCATTATCATTTTTAGCTATTATTGAAATAATGGAATCATGATAACTTAATTGATATAAAGGGAGAAAATTTCCGGAAAAGAAATAATAAGTTGCTCAAATAGTTTTTTTTCTCTGATTTTCCTCGATAACGATGCCCGAGTTCATATTATTTTTCATTTATTCTCGCGAATAACTATTTCGGGACAAATAAATTAACGATCAAAAGCATATTATTTTTATAACAGCTTGAAAAATTAGAGCGTTTTATAAATTTCAAAATTTTATTAATAATACAGTCATACTTCTGCAAAAACTATTGTAACCTTCGAAATTTAAGATAATTTGGCTAGAATAGAGAATTAGGCCCGTCACAAGAAAAAATAATTATTTAATATTTGCTTAGATAAGCTTAACTAAATATTTTCATTAACTTTAAAATGCCTTTTTTAAATTTGGTAGATTCACTTCAAAACATGGATGCGTCAAAATAACCACCTCGGAAACAGTCAAATTTTTAATAACCCACATTTCTTATGCGAACCAATTAATTTGAACGTTTCAAAAACAATTATAATTTTTTGTAGTGTTTTTGAAGAGTTAATGACGCATTATTTTTTGAAGAGTTAATGACGCATAATGTTTGTGGAGCAAATCTCCCAAAAAAGCTGTATTTTTCAATTTTGCAAAAAAAATTAATGAGCTTATAATAAGTTGCTTATTTCGCTAATTAAATTTCTTCTTGTTAAATAATTTGTTTTCACCTTTGATTGTTTTCTCAAAAATCTTTTCCATCCATTCCACCCGTACAAGGTTAAAGTGGAAACTCTACTAATCCCTTTCATGACGACTGAAACACTTTTACTCAAAATAGAGCCCTATTACAACCTTTGCATGACCTTGGGATTAATCAAAAGAATATTTGATCCGTCTATTTTTGCGCAACATTTGTTCTGTAATTAACCGACAAAAAATGCTGAATTTTCGTAGGACAAAAAATGTCTTAAATTTCAAAATAATTTCCAAAATTTTCATTCGAACTTTTCACTGTTTATTTCAAAACATTGTAACGAATTCTTTTTAAGGTAGTCAGTGCTAAGAGACAGATTTGGCCCCTTCGTTTTTTTTCTTATGATGGTAAACTTTCTGATCTCTTAAAATTATAATTAAATCTTCTTTTTTTATGAAAGTTCAATCCCCTAAGTTTATTCTGTATGACCTGATTTTTTTATGACCAGATTTATAACTCAAAGTCTGATTTTGTGAAACACTCAATTTTGGCGCCAGTCATATATGCAACCATTAAATTCAACATCTTCTGGTGGTTTTATTAGGAGCGAAAATCAAAATTTTAACAAAGAATTCTAAAAATTTTCGAAAAAAAATTGAGCATATCTAAATTTTGAAGTAAAATAAAATGTATTTAATTTTTGATCAAAGAGCATAAGGAAAATATGTGACCACCTACAAATACTTCAACTTGTCAATATTAATTGTTAGTGTTTGTTGATTCGAAAAAACTTGATCAAAAAATTGAAAAAAATTTCAAAATTTTTTTAACTTTTACAAAATTTTACGAATTTTGTCTCCAAAATTGCTAAAAAAGTAATATTTTAAAAATTAACCAAAGTTGCTGAAATCACGAAACGTTATTTTGGAAGTTGACTGAAGAGATAATAAATTCGAAGTGAAACATTTTTTAACAAGCGCCCATATCTGGATTTGTCCTACGCACCGACTCACTCAAAACCCTATTCATTACGATGCCTATGTGCCTTAAAAAATTCCTAGTTTTTTAAAAGCAGATAAAAAAATTTAAAGGCACTTGGTTATCGTTTGCACCGTTATTTTTGAACCCAAATAATTTAAATTGTTTGTTTGTTGGCGAGATATATCATATGCATTTTTTTATAGTAAAACTACATTTATAAGCTTTCGATTTATTTTAAATCATCGTCAGATATGTTTTTTTGACTGCGAACTTTTTGAGAAATATTTTCGCAGGTTAGCATCGTAATAATTTGGCATTGCCAAATTGGCAATTAATTTATAGTGGGCCTCGAATTGATTGGCAAATTACCCGCAAAACCAATGTATTTAGTTCCAAACAGCGTTTACATGTGAATGTGTAGAAGCTACATATGTCGGTCAAACATTAAAAATTTTCAAAAGCAGGGTTTTTCAGCATGGACACCCTAGTCGTAAATCACATGTGTATGAGCACATATCTCAATGTAAAACCCCCGTAAATTAAAATACGGTATCGATCCGAACGATAAAAATTGTAGAAACTTTTTACTAGCACACTTTAAATGTTTAAAATCTAATTTACACAACTGGTACGAAAGAAGTAGTTACGAAGGTTTATGTATAATACAACTTCAACCTACACTAAATAAACAACAAAAATTCAAAAAAACAAATCTCTGTGTATCTGTATCACTAATATTACTGATTATACTTCCTTAGAATGAAAATAGTGGGCCTTTAATTTGCCAATCAATTCGAGGCCCACTATAAATTGATTGCTAAATTATTACGATGCTAACCTGCGAAAAATATTTCTCAAAAAGTTCGCAGTCAAAAAAAAACATATCTGACGATGATTTGAAATAAATCGAAAGCTTATATAAATGTAGTTTTACTATAAAAAAAAATGCAAATAATTTAAAATTTCACTAGGTTGAAATTTAGACGAATGAAAAATAATAAATTTCAAATTTGTCTGAAACTTTTTTTATAATTCAGTTTAATTTTTGTAACTTAGTTTAATTCGTCAAAATTAAGACCAATGACAAAAAAAATTTGAAATATGATTTAATCCGGAACAATTTTTGAAGAATTTGTAACTCAGCTTTATGGGTAGAGCTAACGCGCAAAAAATAAGTACTCGATAAAAGGGTCGCATGAATCTGAAATTTTTTTTCCTACGACAGTTTTGGACACAGAAAATTTTGTTCAACAAATTTTTTTACTCCGACCACGCGTTGGCGCTGTTTATTGGTCTTAAAAAACGGTTTTTAAGACTTTTCAAAATAAAGACAAATGTGTATCGGAATTTTTCATCGATAGTATTTTTTTGGATTCAGAAAAAAATTCTGCTCAAGATTGACATCTGATAATTTTTGCCCAAAAAATACAACGGACGTAACACCGGAAATGAAGGTGTCAAAAAAAAGGAGGGCCACCAAGTGGTTGAATCAAAAAAAAATTCGTCGAAAACTGTCCTTGGTCCTAAGTTTTAAGATTCGTAGGACTCTTTTGTCGGGTAGCTGATTTTTTGCGCGTTAGCTCTATTTATGGGTCAAAATAAAAAACCAATTTTTGTCTCTTAGCATAATTTATGAATTTTTGCCTGAAAAATACTTTTGAAGTAAAATGAAAATTATTTTTATGTCTTCAAAATGAATTATAATTGAGAATTATTCAAATTAAATTTAAATATTGAACACGAACGATTATTTTTATTGATTTTATCTTTGAAATAACGAAAAGTTTTGTTATTAATGATTTCAACAATGCAAGTAGATTATCCAACTGTCAATATCAATTCTTTAAAATTAAAGCAAAAATGATAATACTGACTGTGAAAGGCTATGATACAGGGGACGATCTCGACGGACCATTATCGCCGAATTTGCCGAAATCGCCATAAACAATCTACGGGGATTCACGATTTTTTAAACAAATGCTTTCGGTGCCAATATTGCCGAAAATGCCCAATGTCGCCGAGATTTTTTTGAGATTTTGATTTCAAATTTCTTTGCTGGCGTCATGAATGACGTCATTTTTAAGGTTCAGTTGTTCGAATTTACTCTTTTTAACTTTAATTTGATTGTGTTTAATAAAGTACTTGATTTTACGCATTTTGGTGATTCACTTCATTCGAACCTACTGTAAACGTCTCATAAAATTTTAAAAATTGTTCGACATTTGACATCATATCGAAGGCTTACGCGTTATTAATTTTGAGAACAAATTGTTTTTATATTCCATCCTATATCGCCGAAAGTGGCAATATCGCCGAAAATGCCCAATATCGCCGAATTTATTTAGCAAAAAACTTTCCGCGATATTCCCCCTTGTAATAATTTATTATTTTTTTTACCTTGAAAATCGTGGAAAAAGGTCTGAGCGCTACGAGAAAGTTCATTTTTTGTATTAAATCACTTCATTAAACCTTGATGAGTCATCAGTCTGGCGCGCTCCCCACAATTAGTATTGTATTCGAACTTATGTAATGAGAAAAAAAGTTAACGAAAAATTGAAATGAAAATTTTCTTGGTCCATGATAAATTCTGAACAAATACTTTTTCATTTTTCATAATCATCGTAGAATTCAAATGCTGAAAAACCTGTAACACCCTATTTGAGAGCCAAAGAATCATAAATTCCAAAATTTCTATTTTTTTTACAAAAAATGCGTTAATTTTACTTATAAATAGCAGTGAACCAAAAATTTGCCCTTAATGTTTCAGACCAAGCCACCCAGTATTTCTATAAGTTGATTTTAATGGTGCACACAGTAGTACCGTGACGGTACCTTTTGACCTCACCCACTTTATTTTAGTCAAAATACGAACCAAATGTCGTTTTATCCAAAACCAGAATATTTTTTCTATTTTTGAGCTCTTTTTTTTCATTTTTTTATAATAAAACTTTTTTCCAATATGACCGAGTAATTTCCACTTTACTTAATTCATTATGTACTTCAAAGAGTATAAAAACACTTTTAAAATTTTAAATTATTTCAAGTAGTGTGGTAATTAATCGCATTATTTTGAAACTAAACTTCAACTCCAAATATTTGAAAGATCTCAACACACCTAATCTATCCCTTTTTGCAATCAAGAAAGAGAGTAAAAGTAAATTAAGTCTCTTCAACCTGATGATTCTGCGAATCTTCGAAAAAATTTCGTGCAAATTAAAATTAGAAAACCGGTAATTTGGTCGCTTGATTTTTAATAGTTTTAAACGTTTTTAAAATTTTGTCACAAATACAGGGGGATGCCCAATATCGCCGAAAGTTTTTATCGAAAAAAAACGGCGAAATTAGGCACTTTAGGCGATATTGTCACTTTCAGCGTTAAAAAAGAGCAATAAATTCTATCGTTTTAAAAATAAAAATGTGTAGGCGTTCAAAATGACGTCATTATTAGATTTTTGTAATATAATAAGGAGTTTCACAATAGGTGCAAATGAATTGAAGTCCCAAAATGTGTAGAATTACGTACTCAAACGCAATAAAATTAAAATTCTAAAAACAATCACAGGAGGGGGGGATATATCGGCGGCCCAATATCGCCAAAATTGCGGAAAAAAACTTACGTAATTTTACGATTTTTATGAAAAGTACTTCCTGTGGCAATATCCCCAAATGTGCCAATATAGACGAATTTGCCGATATGGCCGAATTTTTCTGAGATTTATATCTCAAATAATTTTTTGAGCGATATGAATGACGTCATTTTCAGGATTGAGTTTCCCAAATCTAGTTTTTTTCTACTTTTATTTGATTGCCTTTGGTGGAGTATTTAATTATACGCATTTTGTTCATTTACCTTACTTTATACGAATCTATTGTGAAAATCCTTATAAAATTCAAAGATTGTTCGACAAATGACGCCATTTCTAACGCCTACGCGTTTCCATTTTTTGAAAAAAATTTTTATTTCTGTTCCCATATCGCCGAAATTTTTTGACTTGAAACTTTCGGCCATATTGGCCCCCCCTTGTAGTAATTTCGGGAAATTCAATCAAATATGACGTCATTTTAGCGGCTCTGGTGCCTTGGCGGAACTTTTTAATATGCTCACATTATGAGCCTCACAAGCAGACCTCGGCAAGTCAGCAAATTTTTGAGGCTTGGCTTGGGAAGCGAAATAAAATTGGTGGCTTGGCTTGGTTTTTTGCTTAGCTTGACTTTGTTTATACCAAGCTAAGTCATGAAGCCAAGCACAAAAACAAACCAAGTCAAAAACATAGCCAAGCCGCACTTTTCTTGTAGTGAACGTAATATTTTGTCAAGGCCTACAATTAAAACATAATTTAAAAATTGTTTAAAAGTTAGAAAATTTTTTTTGCCGTTCAACTTAACCATTACAATCTCCTTAGGGCAATATTTTTCATTGGAAATGTCCAAGGTAACTTCACCTAATTTTTAAACTTACCAAATATTTTTTCCCAAAGCATATACTGATCATATTTATCTTAAAAAGCACTAATAATTAAACTGTCTTTTTAGTCGATGGAAAAGCGATTCATTATAAAAACGTCCTTACTTTCGACTTTATCTTTTGAAATGACTTTTTACTGAATAAATTTACTTCTGAAAAGATCGTTTATATGAAGGGAATTGAGTAGGGTCAGCCAAAAAAAGTTTCCTGGAAAATTTTTTCTTTCTGTTTGCCGTTTTATTGCTTAATAGTCTTTAAATTGACTTATTACATTTTTTTTGTAACATTTTTTTGCTGAATTTCAGCCAGTGCCAGTTACGCCGAAAGATCACATATCGCTTGATTCGGGTAGGCGTTTGGAGTTTTTATTACAAACTACTTTGAGTGCCTCATGAATGACAGTACTTTATTATACCGATTTTTGTATTTTACATCATTTGAATCTATTGTGAAACTCCTTATAAAATTAAAATATTTTCAAACTATGACGTCAATTTTAACGTTTACACGTTCGTTATTTTTTGGACGAAAAATTTATTCTTGTACTTCGAAAGATCCATCATAACTATTACGGTATTTCCTAAGTAATTTCAGCCACTTTTTTGGCCAAAATTTTGATTCCGCTTTTGAAAACGCCTCATCCAATTGAGTTTTTAGATAGCTCAAACTTAGCTCAAACTAAAAAGACAATATTTAATCAAAAAATGGTCTAAATCAGACCATTGTTCCCAATTTTTAAAGAAAACTGATATTTTAGCAATTTCAGTGATCTTATAAAAAATCATAAAATTGTTCGATTCGGAACATGTTTATTTTATTCTATTATTCACAAGATGTTTGTGCTCAGTTTAAGCTATCTAAGAACTTATATTATCGTTTTAAAAAGCCGAATCATATTAAAATTTTGGCTAAAAAGCTCCAGCAAGTACCGTGATAGATATATTTATGATAAAATTCTAAAATTAAAAATAATTTTGACCTTACCTTTGACCTCATTTTTACAAGTAAAGTGACATCTTACTCAATAAATTTACTTCTGAACCAATTGTTTATATTTAAACTCGGCTAAGTATAAGTACAAAAGTGGATCTGAATCCACCATTATCTTTTTTTATTTAAAATATTCTTCAAATGATCTTCTTTACTCCAGATAATTTTACGGATGAAATAAATTAATATTGAGTGTAAATATATATAGATAATGAGGTCAGTAGAGAAAAACTCATTTGACCTTTGTTCAAAGTATAACCAGTACGGGGCGCTCTGATCATTTTGTGCCACTTTTTCAGCCCAAATTTTTTGATCATTCGGCTTTTGCAAACGGCTCAAAAAATCGGTCCGAATCGGGCCATTTTTCAATTTTTTTCTGAAATTACTAAAATTATTTATTTATCAGTTTTGTCTAAAAATTTGAAACAATGGTCTGATTCGGACCATTTTTTGAATTTCTTTCTTTCTAAATATTTGTGCTCAGTTTGAGCTATCTAAAAACTCAATCGGATGAGTAGTTTTCAAAAGTCAAATTATATAAAAATGTTGGCTAAAAAGTGGCAAAAAATGACAAGAAGGCCCGGTAATTGTTAACACACATCAGTCATCAAAACCAGGGACAATTTCGTTACAATTGAGCCCAAATTATAGCTTTTCTGCCAGCCAAACTTTACGGCCCGTTAAACCTGGAAAAAATCATATCAACAATTTTTCGCCAGTCAGAATTGATTGTTTGCTCTATTAAACCGGTATTAACCGGTAAAAGTTAATATAAAGAGTTTTTAGCCAATTAAAATCGCTTTTCAGTTTAATTAATCAGTCAGAATTTGTTGGAATAATTTTGGAGACGATTTTGAGAGAAAGTGCCTCGAAATAATGTTTCCATGGTCCTGATATTATTTGATTCAAAGAAAATCAGTTAAAATTTGAAAAAAAATAATATTTTTCAGCTTCTGGTTTTCAGTATATCAAATATTATCTCTTGTAGGGATTTCCTACTCCTGCGTTATCACTAAAAACGACAGTGTCCAATCACATGACACGATTTTCGACTTATCTCAAGAATCCTGTGGTTTCATCGGTCACTGTCTCTTCTTGTGACTTCATAGTAAAAACGCAGAAGTATGGATAATCTTTGATTAACGGTTCTGAAATTTTTGATAATTAGATATGATAAAAATTCTAGAACAATAATTTTTGAACAACAATTTTCTGAAATACTATAGGAGTGAATAAAGTTTTACCCGGGATTCCGCACGGTTCCGCTGATTGGTTTCCCATCGATCGATATTGAGAAATACTCGGAAAATTGCACGTGCGAAATTGCGAGTATTTTTAAAGGGTGCGGAATTCCAAGTTAAAACTTAATTCACTCATATAGTATACCTTAAAGTGTTATTTTGTGTTATGAAAAACATCAACTTGAGATGCTAAAAGCCCGAAAATTCCGTTTTAGAATACAGTTCATGTTTGTATGTTTCGGTGCATCAGTAAGTTTGGAACGAGAAAATTATGTTTTTTGCTTCAACTCACATTTTGACGGGACATTTTTATTCTGTCACGTAGAGAAAAAGATATAAACCATGATATTTTGACGAAAACCTCCTCAATATAATCAGCTGATTTTTCACTTAACAATTTAGGGTCTCTTTTACAAGGTTTTTTGTTTAAGAATGTCATCAAAAATAAATACCATGTTATATGGTCCATATATTTAAGAAATATATGAAATCGTCTTATTACGAGCTCAAGTCGTATTAAGGTCAATAATTGGCTGAGCCTTTCTCAAAGGCTTATCTGCTCAAACAATATTATCGTTTTGGAGAAGACAAAAAATCGTTATCTGACTTACACTGTAATACATACACTCTTATACTGTATTAAACCCTTATCTTCACATTCAATACCAAAAATTTCTACAGTCTCATATTCGTTTAACACATTAATGTTAATCTAGGATGTGCAGGTTGGGAAGTGGCCCCATGAGTGGCCCCTGGAGTGTTAGGATTGGCTCCTCAAATCCGCACATCCTAGATTAACATTCATGTGTTACAGAGATATGTAGACGCCATAAACTTGGCAGACAGGAGCCAAAATAACTTACGAAAATAACGAGTTAGTTTATTTTTTAAGCTTAGTATAGTTATTTAAACCGGGATAAATATGTTCCAGCGTATTAAGATCATTTTTTATCTATTCAGGTTGGATTTTAATTTTTAGTTCGTAAAAATTTTAAAAAATTCTAAACATTCTAAAAGTTTTCCGTAATTTTCGACCGAAATTTTTTATTAAAATCTGTGGGTGAAAACATGAGGAATGCTTTCTTTAATTTTCTTCTGGATGTGTGTTTTCATCGCTCTTTTGAAAAGCATACAGTAACATTTTTATTTGCCGACTTTTTCAAAAATATTCCGAAAATTTTCGGCTAATCAAGTTAAAAATCTTTAATCAGCTGTTTTTTTAATTCTCCGTAAAAAAATAAGCAGAATCACTTATTTAATTTTCTGGTATCTAGTTGGTTTCCAAATTTACAACACTTTTGGGAAAACCGTTTAGTGCCATTTGGCACTTAATTTTTACAGTGAAGACATTTTTCTTGATAAAAATCAATCAAAGGCCAATTTTCTCCGAAAAAACCTGTTATTCTCTATTTTTGGTCATTTTTGACCATTTTTCATGAAAAACAACTTTGATATTTAGGAAAGTTATGAATGTACAGAATTAGTAAATACTTTTTATCATTTGTCTTTATAAAAAACCGCGGAGGTATGTTTTGCTAACCAATTTTTATTTCATATTATTATATCAGTGGTTTGACAATTGTATAACCCTTTATCACTTTTTGGTTAGAATGCGTAGCCACAACGTTAAAATCACACGATAAAAGGAGAAGTGGCTACGCATTCTGACCAAAAATGATAAAAGGATATGCTTGCGTAATAAACACTCGCCATAAAACTTATGTTGGTTTACAGGACATGCACCTGCCATCAAAAACTTTAACGAACAAACATTTTTTGACCAAAAAACAAGAAAATTCTTATTAAATCTTACTTCTGCTGATTTCTGATTTTCAAGCAGCGCGAGGATTGTTTTTAGCTATTGCTGCCTAGAATGCTCAGTAGTTTATTTTGGCGTGTAAACCAAGTTGTTTATGTGTATATAGGTTGACATGATCAAAAATCATCGGATAAATCTGAGCTTTTGTTACTTTTAGACACCTTGAACATTATGTAAAAAGTTTAAAAGTGATAATTGTCCTAATGTGCATTTTGGGTCGCTGAGTTTGAAATGTTTTGGCGACGTTTTGAATTTCAAATTTATCAATTTGTAGATAGTTAAAACTTTTTGTTCGTTAGTAAATTTGTCGTCAAAAGTTCCTAAGTTCAAATTTTAATTTATTTAATTTATTTTCATTTCCCGTTAATTGTAATAGTAAGAAAACATGACAATTAATGTATGCCGGAGTAATTATTTGCTGAATAGCTTATCTCAGAAATTTGAGGTGGTATGGGAATATTTATTTCAGCTAAAGTTTACTCCATCATTTATTTAGCAAGCTTTTAATAAATATTTAAAAAGTAATAGTAAATAATATCTGAATTAACTCATGATAACAAATAATAGTAGGACTATATTTTTGTCGAAAATCTGGCTTTTCTCACTTAACCTCTTCTAAGATGCTAAAAGTGTTTTGTCTTTGAGTTAAATTATACAGTAGTTGATCATACATGTTTCAGTAGGATTAACTAGAATGAGGAATTTAGGGCGATTTTATTTATTAAGGTTGAACTATTTTCATAATTACTAGTATTTAGTGAATCCTTAATAATCGTTATGCTTGAAAATTGAAAACATTCTTAGTTAGGTCTACATCTGCTTTTATTATTAATATTTTAATTTCAACTTATAATTTATTTAAATCTGTACACAAAATTAATTTAGGAATTTTCAGCTTCTTCGAATTTTTACCTTGGCCCAAACTAAGTCTTCTAATTAGCAATAAACTCAGTTTTAGCTAAAAATAAAATTTTATGTCTAATCAGTCACACAAAAATGTACAAAATGCTTTTAAGGGTTACGCATTGAAGTTTCATGAAATAATGTCGACATACATGTACATAGATGTAATTTGATCGGATCGAACTGGATCCGATCAGATTGTTTAAAACCTACGAACCGATCTCATTTTTTCAATAAAGATCGGACGAAATTTCTTTCGTATTTGATCCAGGGGGAGCTGACGTCATGAAAAATGTTTGACGCTTAAGAATATAGAATAAGAATATAATATAATAATATAATAAAATCGTTTCTAGTGGAATGAACAACAATTAATTTAAAACTAAATTAAAAAAAACGACCACATGCAGAGCTAAACATGATTTTTAAAATGATGGACTAAAATGGGCCAAAGTACTTTTGCGGTTCTTTTGTGTGTTTGAGATTCTGAGAGTTAAAATTATCAAAATTTGGCAAAGTTGGTATTTTGAATAACAAGAGATCCCCTCATTTATTCATGCACTTATACGCAAGTGTTTTTTCAAAGTCAAATTATTTGTAGAATTTACCGGCTTTTGATTCATGACTTTTTTATGTAACCTATTATATTTGATATGTCACATAATAAATAGTGCATAAATTTGNTTGTTCCTTAAATTTAATTCTAAATTGAATGAAAATCGAAATTTTGATTTAAGGTCATTTTTTCTGCATTTAAGGGGATCATATCCGAAGCGCTTCTTATCACCTTTTTCTAGAGTTATGGAATTTTTGCATAAATATTTTATATCTATTTGTTCCTTAAATTTAATTCTAAATTGAATGAAAATCGAAATTTTGATTTAAGGTCATTTTTTCTGCATTTAAGGGGATCATATCCGAAGCGCTCCTTATTGGCTGATATTAAACCTACGCGTTATTAATTTTTGTTTGATTACACAGAGAGAAGGGTTTTCATTTCAGCACAAACGACATCGCCACTTCAAACTCACGCGGTATATAATATAAGAATATAAAAAAATCGTTTCTAGGGGAATGAACAACAATTAATTTTAAACTTAATTTAAAAAAAACGACCACATGCAGAGCTAAACCTGATTTTTAAAATGATGGACTAAAATGTGCCAAAGTACTTTTGCGGTTCTTTTGTGTGTTTGAGATTCTGAGAGTTAAAATTATCAAAATTTGGCAAAGTTGGTATTTTGAATAACAAGAGGTCCCCTCATTTATTCATGCACTTATACGCAAGTGTTTTTTCAAAGTCAAATTATTTGTAGAATTTACCGGCTTTTGATTCATGACTTTTTTATGTAACCTATTATATTTGATATGTCACATAATAAATAGTGCATAAATTTGTCACATATAAAATATTGCATAAATTTTTGGCCTGTATAAAGTTTTTTTACTCAATGTTGCGGTGTTTCTTATTAATTAACCCCCTCACACCCAAACGCCATTCGGGGAAGCAAGATTTTTAAAATCCTTGAAACGAGATAGAAATAATAACTCCACAGACTTTCAATTCAAATGTGTCATAAAGTTCGCAATTCTTTTTCTAGGAATGGTTTTAAAAATTTGATACGACAAGTAGTTTAAAAGATATTTTTTCCTACTTTTTTTTAGGATTTTCGCCTGATTATCGTAAAAAAATTCTAGCGTAAATGCGACACATGCAATATAAATTCTGAGGAGACTCAGATTTAGGAAATTACTTGAGGCTGCTCCTGGAACTATTATTTTTCTTCCCAGGTCTTTATTGAGAGTTTTATTTCTTCTCAAGTGATTTCTCTATAAACTAAAAAAATAAAAAGAACGTAATTGCGCGAATAATTATTTCTGAAAAAAAATCTTTGATTAAAGTTAGAATTCGATGCAAAGCGACAAAGGCACAGCTGAAGCTTGATTAACTTGATATCATGCCGAGTAATCAAGCTTACAGCTGACCCCAATACTCAGTTTGTTCTTTCTTTAGTGGCTAAAATCTTGATCTAATAAATTTATTTTTATCTTCAAAAATAGATTGCTTACAATTTTTGAAATGTATTTTTTCGGCACAGGAAAAAAAGTTATTATGTTGTAGACTAATGTGGAGAGATTTTTAAATCAAAGAACAGATTCAGAAAGTCAAGGTTTGAGTTATTTATATATATAATTTGCGTATCACTCTGGAAATGGTTTTTGAAAAAATAATATCATTTTTATGGCGCGTATATCGATCAAAGATAATTTAATTCTGTTATTTTTTATTATTCTTTATTCACCGTGATGAGCCTTCAAAGTTCAAGTCAAAAAATTTTCATTCAATTTGTTTCTGATTGTATGCGTGCATTTTGGCTCGAAGGGATACGAAAATTGTTTTTCAGACGATTGAGATGATGTTTTCAAAATTCGAGATCATATTTGAATAGCCAGTTTCTACTCAATCTTTTGTAATTCATATGTGATTTTGAAAATGTATCATTTTCCGATGAAGAACCTGAAACTAAACCTCTATTTTTCTTGCATTTACGAGCAAACAGAATTAAATTTAAAAAAATATTGGCTTCCAATTTAAATCTATCCTTGATCTTGGGTCAATAAAAATAATGAATATTCTATCGCATTTATTATCTCCGCAATAATCGCTCAAAGTGTCGTCCCGAATGGCGTTTTGGGTGTGATGGGGTTAAAAAATAATATCCTGAGTCAGGATCCTTACTTTTTCCCATGGCCTCTAGGCTGACCGCGGTTGTCCCCTAAGGCTAAACTATACGTTTCTCGTAAAAATTGCTAATCTCAAAAAATTTAAAAACTTTCAATTTTTTCAAATCCAGAAATTTTGAGCTCGACCTCTGATTGGTTCAAATTTCACGCTAAGAGAAAATAACAGAAAGAGAAAAATATTAGAGAATTATTTCGAAAACCGCGGTTTTCTGGTTTTAGGTGTTTTTGACGCGTCATTTTCTAGATAGTCCGCGGCCAGCCTAATGGCCTCTTAGAAAAAAACTCACTATGTATTAAAATAAGGATTTTCAACAAAGCATAAAAAATATCATAGCATACTATTTTTGTATACTAACTTTCGTTACTTTCGTGACTTGAAATCCAAATGTTCCCATATTACGTATATTATAAATTGCTTTATCCTCAAAATCCCCAATCGACTTATCGCTACCGTCCAGTAATTTATACAGGCCTCTGCCAACTGAAATTTTTCTATTTAATTTTGATAACAAATTAGAATTCGTCTTAAAATTTCTGAATTTTGTTACATGTACAGTATGTTCACAAATTTTTCGAGAACAACAAGCAAAATTTTTCTTGACCAAGCCTATGATTTGCAGAAAAATTACTTTCAATTCAGAGAAAGTTGAACTTTTTGTTCTCGAACAATTTTTTTACATACTGTATATTCGTGGTTTATGTCTGCCAGTCAGCAATGCTCGACTAGCATCATTCTCGCAAGAACGGGCGAAAATGGCGCAAGAGTTCCCGAGAGTTGGAAAGTCTGCATCATTTTTGGGCAAAAATAAATGATAGTGATCGGCAATTCGAACCCGTGTCTATAAAAAATTATTTGGTCAAATTTGGCTGTCCGAGGTCAAGATAAAAAACAATGAGAAATTTTTGTATGAATAATAGCTTGTAAAAAATAAAAGTAAAATATATTCAAATCCGTCCAAACTTTCATGTTTTTATTTTTCCGCTGCAGCGTACAAAAATTATAATTATGAAGAAAAATACTTGAAGAATACTTGAAGAAAACAATTAAAAAGACAAATTTTAATCAACCTTTTTTTCAATTCTGTTATAAACAAACTTTGTTTAACAAACATAAAATTATCGTTTCATAATGATTTCAGCCGAAATTTCTAGCATGAAAATAAAAACAAAAATGTTTTGGACGAACGATGCATAATGCTCAATTTGAGTACCGCACTGAGAACCGCACTTTTACGCTTAAAAACAAACTCGCGCTTTTTCCAAATTTTCTCCCAACATTTGTACAATAATTAAGAAATTATTATCGAGAAATTATTGTTTAAAATTTTTTTGAACCTTCATGGTCGATAAAATCTGTCGAAAAAAAGTTTGACCACGAACAGCCAAAAAGTGTTTACTGGGAGTTTTGGGACCATTTTTAATTTTTAAAATATTTTGATTCACAAAATGGGTGGGATTAGAAAGCAGAAAAAATTTTGCCCCATTTTCAATTTTCCCTCTGGCAGTTTGCTGACTTGTGTAAAACCGGAGATTGCTATTTGCAATGAATTTCCTTGATTTCATGTTTATATTAACTGAGTAATTCAAAAAATCATTTATTGTAATCAATATCCTTTTCCCAACGAACTCCATCTCAGAAACGTTTACTATCTCTATAGCGCGTGTTCGAATCCCACTGATGTTGTCTGCGTGATTGTTTTAGTGATTGCTTGAGTGATTACACCGATAAAATTTAGCGGTCCCGTTATCAAGACCGTTGCCTATAATCATACTCAAGAGAATCACTTAGACAACATCAGTGGGATTCGAACACGCGCTATAGAGATAGTAAACGTTTTTGAGATGGAGTTCCGTTAAGAAAAGGATATTGAATCTGTCACGACAAAAGGATTAAGCCACTCAACTTACAGAGACCATCTTTTAAATCGTTCATTTTCTCACTCAAGAAAAAATCGCAAAAATCGAATAATTTTGTCTCGGCATTTTTTGGAGGAAATGTGTGAGATATTATATTTGAGAAATGATTTGCCCCCTTCGCAAAGTATTAATTAACTTCGATTGTCTTATATAATATTAATAGCTTTTTTGGTGAGATAAACCGTACAAGGACACTTATTCTGTTTGCTTTTCAGACACTGTTTTCTGGAGGCTTTAGAATAAACTCATTTATATTTAACTAAATGCATTGACACGGTGATACGTAGTTCATAAAATCTAACCGTAATAACCCTCATTCGAGTTCTGACTTAACTCTCACCTGAGCTGTTGTGTTGTGAAACACAGAGACCGGTAGTATATTTTAGATGTCTAATTTTGACGAATATATCGGAAGAGAACCCGGAAAGTTTCCTAAATTTTCCTTAATTTTAATTTCAGCGATGTTGGGTGGAGGTCTATCAGACCATACATGCATTTTGTTGGTGCAAAAAGCATCTTTTTATCCGTTTTGAAATTATTATATTCATTTCGCCTTTTAACGTTTCAAGATAAATTATCTTAGATAATAGTCAAATGCTGAAATTGTTTCAACAAATTTTTTCAAATCTGTGCTTAAAAACACAGATGCTCAAATAAGAGTTTTTCATAAGAAATTTGAGTTTTTTAATAAAAAATTAAGTTGCAAAACACATGTTCAAAATTTATTGCCTTATATTTCTGTTTTTCAAAAGAAAATGTTGAATGTCCATTAATTGACATTTAGGATCCATAATTTGAATTTGAACTCTTACAGTAGGAGACATTTCAAAATTGACATTTGACGATAAACATTCGAAAATTTATCTTGTGATCGACATCTCACATTTGAAAAATGACATTCCTAACTAAAAATCAAAAAATTGAAAAAATAAATTTCAAAATTTAAATAAAATAATAATTCGAAATAATAATTTTCAAAATATAATTGAAATTAAAAAATTTAAATTAAAGTTTTAACATTCAGAAACTCATATCTACAATCGACATTTCTAACAATTGAATTTTCCATTTAGTCACTTTTTATTTGCATTAAATTTACCTGCAGGTGAAACTCATAACCTTCAAATGATAAAACTGTGACTCTGGATCGGCAAACTTAAAATTTCTGCTGCAAAAAACTTGAGGGTCATTAAATGACCGTCATTTCCCCTTATAAATTGTGTATGCAATTTATACCGAACCCACCGTGAATCGCCTAGTTTTTGCCGATCCCTGAGTGAGACATCAATCAAAATTCTCTCAAATTCTAGAACTTTTCTGCAAAAAACTTGCCAAATCTATTTACTGAGAATGTCTGAGTGAACTCACCTGATTTATTTTGAACTATGAATAAGTAATTGAATAGTTGAACTTTATAATTCAAGCTTTACAACGCTTTTGCTGCTATTAACTGCATTCAAAGCGTTTTTCTTAGCTTTTGAAGTTTCCATAAATAAAGATGAATTTTTAAACGGGCAAATATTGTATTTGGATTTATTAAACAAGAAAATAACCTTTAAAATATTTTTACATATCACGATTCAGAACTAAGTTCGAAAGATGACATGAATTTTAATTTCGCCTACAAATCAATTCACCAGTCAAAAACAGCAACTACAAGAAGCCGATATTGGGACAAAAACAAAGTTTATCGTAAAAAATAAAAAATCGTAGGCGGTCAAAATGACGTCATGATTCGAACAGCTTTTCCATTTTATGAAGTGTTTCACATTAAGGACGATTTGAAATAAGGAATGGGTATTGATGTTTTTAACCCATCTCGTAGAGAACTTCTGGTCATTTAAAGACCCGGGATTTTTTGGTTTTCAAAAACTGGTTCTAGCAAAGCCGTATGAAGAGCTAGAATGCTGATTTTTTGACCAGTGAAAATTAAGCGTTTTTTGGTTACTGTTTCGGCAATACCAATACGAAAAAACTGATTTCATCTTCTGAGTAAAAGGTCTTAAAAATATGACGCGTATTTTAGGGAATTTCATAATTTAAACCGAACTCTTTGACTTTACACGTGTCCTTACATATTAACTTGTTCAAACCTATTGGTTGATTTTCACTTGTGAACTTATTACTCGTGGCTTTAACCCTTATATTCTGCGCAAATCAGCTCAAGCTTTCACTTTAGATATGTAGGCCAACTATAGATACCTTTTTAATAAACTATTCCAAGATATTAAGTGTTTTTTAATTACCATCGAGCTCACGTTTTTACCTCAACATGGTGGAGGAGCGGGGCAATCAAGCAAAAATGAATCCTGTCTCGTTCTCTTTTGTACCAAGCACCACCTCAATAGACATCGACTTGCCGATGGTCCCTGCCAACAACGCTGTGAATGCCTCACATGCTTTACCAACCCAACTGAAACTACTTCCTTTTATGGTGGAGGAGTATAAGCTGGCCCCGTATGGTTTGTGCAGAAAAAAAGAGAGAGGGGAAGATATCAGAGATGCCTGGATGAAACTTTTTTTGAAGTGAGCTGTTCAATTTTTCAAAATAAGTTAGGCAACTAAAAAGTTGATTCAAAATTGAGATTTCCGACTTTTAATAATTTTGAAAAGTTTAAGTCTAAACAAAGTTGAAAATATGTACTTAAATAAAGATTTAGAATATGATACAAAAAAGATAATGAATACGTGAGATGACAATAATTAAAATATTGAATTTAAATACAAAGAAATACGCCAAAAAGTGCGTTGAAATATATAAAGGACCCTAAATGATTGACTCTCGATGAAATTAACCGAGAGCGAATTAAAACTGTAATATTTAAAACTCAAAGTTTGAGTTTGTATTTTTTGAAGAGTTTTTGTGATTTGAAATTATTCTTCTGACAAAATAACAAAATTTCATTTTGAGATTAACTTTCAAAACTTAGCCTTTTTTTCTTCATATAACAGCCTCACGAATAAAAATTTTTCAAAACAAACAATACGATCAAAATTAAAGCTGTGGAACATATAAAGAGTTAGGAAAGCGATCCAAACTCAAGGTGTGAAGGTAGGGAAATGTTTCGGCAAATACCGATAGTAAAAAACTACTGTATTTTATTTTTCCTAAGTGAAGTCGTTAAAATAAGGACACGTATTTTGAGGAATTTTATAACTTAGATTGCACTCTATAATATTATACGTGTCTTTACATATTTAGTTGTGCCAACCTTATTGGTCAATGTCTTACTCGTGGCCTTGTTACTCGTGGCTGTAACCCCTTATGTTTCTGCGCAAACCAGCTCAATATTCACTTTTAGATGTAGCCCCACTGTCAGGAACCCTTTTTAATAAATTATGGTAATTAAATAAATGTTTATTTATCAACCAATGAGCACACCAGTTTAACCCTTTTAGTTACCTGTTTTGTCCAAATAGGTTCAAATTAAGTCAAATAGCACAATGTGTAGAATTAAGTATTCAACGAAACGCAAAAAAATCAAAAATCCGAAGAGGAGATTTCGGAAATTCGATCTTGAAAAATGACATCATTTATGACGCATTCAAAGCAAGTTGTAATAAAAGCCTTAAATTGCGTGGGCGTTTCGGCTATCTTGGAAAATTAGACAAATTGCCCGCCCTGTACAAGGTCGTCAAAAAGAATACATTTTTTTAGGTGGACGGTGCGTATTTTTACAATCAGAAGCCCTAAAAATTAAGAAAAACTTTGAATTTTGTTCTGCTCTTTGAAAAATTTGTTTTCCATAACTATCGTAGATTTCAAATGCTGAAAGTCTTGCAACACCCTAAGGCTGTCTAAAACTTTCATTTTTTACTTTAAGATCGTCATTCGAAATTAAATTTTCAGTATGAGAAATGTCAGCAGAAATCTCGTCTTTTGATCAAGAGCAAAATCCAAAATTTCATTTTGTCTGTGATAAACGTTCGAAACGTCAAATTTGGCTCAACCAGCCCTTTTGCTGGAATGATCCGAAAAAGTCTCGTTTGTATTCAAGACGATTTTCTTATTTTTCAGAAAAAAAATTTCATTCTGAAATGAACATAAATTTACCTCTCCTGACGCTACAGATATTATGCCGCGAACAAGGGACTTTCGATGACTCATTTGGCTCATTGCATTTCTCCTATCTTGAGCCTGTTTCTTTTTCTGCGATGCATTCCTCCTGGCGGCCCTTGCCGCCGAGACAGCTGGCATTTTACTAGAAACTTTCCCCTCTCGATTATCGTCTAATCTTTCGAGTCGCTCACGCTCTTTCAAGAGTAGTTTTTGCTCATCTTCCGGATTGCTTGCTGGTAGGGTGGTGAAGAAGCTCTGAAAATAAAAAAAGTTAAATTTTTTGAAAAGCCAATTTTCTGAATAGAAAAAAGCTTCAGTCAAGATAACCATAATTAAGAAGTTATTTGTCAGACTATCGATTATCAACCATTGACCACAATTAAGGAGGTAGTGATGATGCCAAACTTGCGTCGAACAAATGATTGGTGGTGGTCGATTTCATTTAACAATATGCTATCCCGCTAGAAGTCGTTAAAGAGGGGAAATAAGTGATTTTCATTTATAGACAGATCTTGCAATTCATATCCGATTCACTTCATTTCAAATAGAACTACAACCCTTTAACGATTATCATCAATTTTTTGGGAAAAATTTTTTCATATCATAAATTACAGTATATATTCTCTCTAAAATTTCCAAAAAGCTCTAGATTCTTCCAAAACGTAATACATGTGTACACAAAGCGTAAATATTGCTCTCTGACGCCTCCCGTGGACATAAATCGTCTATGATTAATAATCTTGAATGTTATTTTAAACGTCTCTGAAATGCAAAAAAGGATATCTACTGTATTTTACGATTATAAAATTTTCTCGAAATAATCATCTTGGGGTGAAGTTTGATACACAATAAATTACAACGGGAATAAACTATAAGATCCTTATATTGATGAAAATCGCCCAAATTTATCACTTTGACGACCCCTGACAAAAGAACCTATTGTCGGATGACCGCGAGAACACCCCAAATAATTTTTTTGGCCAATTTCAGCATTATATGAAATTTTCATTCAACTTTTTCACGGACATTACTCCTTATATTGCTCGAAAATTTTCATATACATATTGTATGAAGCAAATTCATCTTGGTAAATTGAAAAAACGCGATCCCTGTCTCAATCTGAGTCCATCTTAAAAATGCTTGTTATCTATAACGTGTGTTCGAATCCCACTTATGTTTCATTATTAATTGTCTTAGTGAATGCTTGAGTGATTAACACCGATCAACTTTGGCGGTCTCAATATCAAGCACCCTTGCCTAGAATCATACTGAAGACACTCACTAAGACAGCATTAGTGGGATTCGAACATGCGCTATAGAGATAACAAGCATTTTTAAGATGGACTTAGGTTGAAAAAAGGATATGGTCCGATTAACGCGAAAAATTTTTTGTAAAATTTGCGTCACCTACAATTAATTTTTTGGGCACTCATTAGTCCTTTTTTATATCTTGGTGACTAAAAATATATTCATCATTGATATCTATCAGCAATATTCCAAGAAACTGGTTTAGTTGATTTTTATCGACATTTTGATGCGCATAACTTCAAATCTGATTTATACCTTGTTTTCTTAGAGATTATTTATAACTGTGGGAATGTTTAGTAGCAAAATATATAGCAAGCGTTTCGGTGATAATTTGCCTTTGAAATTTTGTTGCTTAAAAAGTATCAATTTATCAATGATTATTTATAATACTATTTTAAACGTTTAACTTGAAGAAAAAAATTCGATCAAAATAACTTTTTAAATTAAGCGATATACCCCTTTCACATTATGCAAAATATTTGGGCCCTGTGTAGTAAGCATACTTGGTTATCTAGTATCAGAGCCCACATTTTTGGCATAGTGTGAAAAGGAAATATGGAGCTTGCTGCACCGTATCCTCCGACTAGAGTATCCGAGGACAAAACTTTTAATTTCAGATTTTTGAGAATCAATAAAAACTGTCGATTTTTAGCGTTTTTCAATTTGAATTTCCTACTACAGTAGTTTACGGAAATTAAGGAAACAAAGTTTGACTTGAGACTCTCAAGTTGAGAGTATGAATCATACTGTATGATAATTTATAAGTTTATTTTTTTTATTGTGGAAATAAAATTTATATTTTTGTGCTTTAGTTTTCGAGAATCAGCTTTTAGTAAACCAAAAATGAAATTTTTTTAATTTTTAAAATTTTAGGCGTCAAATAAGTGAATTAGGTTGAGAAGTACGAAAATACGCGGATAAAATGAAAAAAATACAAAAATTTTGAACTTTTTTTCTAAAAAATCAACTCATTTTGAGTTTGTATATAGCTTATTATGACTCATAACACCTGATAAATCGGCGACCAGTACGCCCCTGAAGATTGTAAAATTTTGATATTTTGAAATTATAATGAATAGGTTATTTATAACTGTGGGAATGTTTAGTGACAAAATATAGCAAGCGTGTCTTTTATGATTTGCCTTTAAAACTCTGTTGCTTAAAAAGTATCAATTTATTATACTGATTAGGGCGGACAAAAACCCCTTAACATGACAAAAAAATATAGATCAATATATAGCTCCCTGACCGATACGGAGATGTTTTATATTTTCCTTCAACAAAGTTCAAAGTACTTTTTTCCAGGGAACATTTTGAATTCAAAATTATTGAGAATGTGAATCAATTTTTTTCAGTATCTGTGAAAATAACTGTCTATGAGTTACAAAATACGGAAGAAAGACTTTATCAAACAGTGACTCACCCCTTGAATCGATAAAAAGTTAAACATTTTTGAAATGAGGAATATTAATTTAAATGTGACGTTTTTGCCTTACATATGATTTATTTTAAAAAAGGATCAAGTCATATCTCAAAATTTATTTTATACGATAAAATAATTCGGTGCAAAAAATTGGGGATTAAGAGCGGTTTTTACTTATATTTTTGGTTAAAATTATTTGAAACTACAATAATGGTACAAAAGTATATATGCTCTTTCTCTAGATCTGGCTAATTTTATTTCGCCGTTTTTTTGATAAATTAAACCCTTGGAGGCTCGAGATTAGGGATAGACTTAAACTTTAATAGTATGTAATTCACATTTCGAATTTATTAACTCTACGGTATAAAAAAGTACTATTTACAAATTGAGCTTCAACCTACGCAATTCATTTGTGAGAAAATGAGAGACGTCAGAACAAAAATTAAGAATGGAAAAGATTAAGAATTAGACTTTTAAAAAAGGTGACTTCCTCAAAAATAACCTGCAATTTTAAGTCTTTAATCTCCAGGTGTTTTCCGAAAAAAGAACCTGACCTACTCAATTCATAGAAATCACTTTTAAACAAATAAAAATTTTCTCAGAGCCGTCAGGACAAAAATTTAAAATGCAGTAGTTTCAAAAAAATTTTCCTAAAAAGTGAATCATTCAGAAGCAACCTGCAATTTCTGGTCTTTAATCAACAGGTGTTTCTGAAAATGGTTCTGAGCCTCCAAGGGTTAAAAGATTTTTTTTTGTGATTCATTTGTTATATATTTTCATGTACAGTATGAACTATTTTTACTTGCGAAGTGAAAATTGTCCTTTAGGTAATTACGGCCAATAAAAAAAGTAACTAGGTGGATTTTATTTTCAAACCCTTGACATTGGCTATAGCTTGGCGTTTAAAATAAAATCCACCTAGTAACCATTTTCAATTCGCCGTAATTAGCTAAAGGACAATTTTTACTTCGCAAGTAAAAAAAGTACATACTGTACTTTCATATTTTTTTACAGGTAATTTCTGAAAAAGCAATAAGATTTTTCGACTTAAGGGAGTGTCAAATGCGGCCGCATCCGGGAAACCATTTTTTGTTATTTTTGGGAACCATCTGTAGTACAGATTCTGTGAATTTGAATTATAATTGCTTGAATTTGCTTTATCAACAAAAACCGATTGATAAGTTCGAATCTTAATTGTGTGGAAATAAATTTTGACAAAATAATGACGTTATTTTTGAGTAAATCGAAAAGTGTAAAATCATTGAATTCGAAATGTTTTTTTTTGTATATTTAAAATTTAAGTTTTATGTTCGATTTTGATTGATTTAAATGTGACCCAATCAAACTTGTTTATGCTGGCTAACTTTTCCATCCTTTTTATGCCGATTCTAGAGTGGGTACCCGTAGGCATTTTTGACAACTATTCTAAATCTTTTTTAGAATCGCTTCAAAATTGGTATTATATTCTACCATTGAAAAAAAAATTTTGGAATTTTTTAAGAGTTAAATGACCACACGAATCTTTTTATTTTTTTCATGCAATTTTATTTTTCGCATGTTCAATGACGGAGAGGATTGATTTTTTAATTTGAAATTTTCCGGTTATGTAACCTGTTTACCGGGTGATTAAGAGTATTTTACAGAACAGATTAACAGTCGAAATTTTGACGATTCTAATAATACTATCTTTTAGTTTTATGACACACGGTTTCACTGTAGCACACCTTTGAAAAGGCCCTTCATGCCGACGGGTACCTCTTTACTGAATAAATTTATAAACATTTGATAATCATGGAGTTTTGCTTATTTTTATTATTAAAACACCGGCGAAACATAAAAATTTTCAAACATTTTATTTTGCTAATTTTGCTCTATAGCGCCAAATATTTAATCAAAAATAGTTTGTCATCGTTCGTCAAGAAATTAAAGCGTGAAAGAATCTTGATAAAATAATTTTACCTAATTGATAAATACCAGAATTGCCTCACTTAGTCAAAAATAGCATCTTGCCTAAAATCTTTGAAAAGCGTGACACTTTGGCTAAATTTAGCTTTTCTCTTTTTGCAAGGTATTTTTTTGCCTTTTTTATTTCTAAAAAGAGTGATTTGATCTGTAAATCAAGCAAGGGCACACGAGTCAAGATATGATTAATCTCAAACAATTGAACTTGGAGATATGATTGATTCGCAACAGTCTACCACACATATATTTTAATTAAATCACATCTAAAAACCATATTTTTTGCATGCAAAATTTTCTACGGTATAACNAAAATTCGTCCGAATCCGACGAGTGTTACCAATTTTTTTAAGAAAAACTAGTAATTTATCAATTTCAGTAATTTAAGAAAAAAGATGAAATAAATTGATCCGATGAACTAATTTTTCTTATTTTATTTTTCACAAGACATTTGTGCTCCGTTTGAGCTATCTAAGAATGTTATCGGATGAGTTGTTTTCAAAAGCCGAATTAAATAAAAAAATTGGCTTGAAAACTAGTAAAAAAGGACCAGTAGCCCCCGTAATTGATATGATTAATTTTAAAAAACGATCAAGCCATATCTCAAAATTTATTTAATACGATAAAATATCTCGGTGCAAAAAATTGGGAATTAAGAGCGGTTTATACCTATATTTTCGGTTAAAATTATTTGAAACTACAATAATGGTACAAAAGTATATATGCTCTTTCTCTAGATCTGGCTAATTTATTTCACCGTTTTTTTGATAAATTAAACCCTTGGAGGCTCCAAAGCCGATTTTAAGGCTCGACTTTGAGCGCATATTACGGAAAAAGTAACAGTGCTTGCAACTTTATTGTTCTTTAGTCCTCGAGATTAAGGATAGACTTAAACTTAAATAGTATGTAATTCACTTTTTGAATTTATTAACCCTACGGTATAAAAAAAGTACCATTTACAAATTTAGCTCCAACCTACGCAATTCATTTGTGAGAAAATGAGAGACGTCAGAACAAAAATTAATAATGGAAAAGATTGGGAATTAAATTTTTTTAAAACTGATTTCCTCAAAAAAACCTGCAATTTTAAGTCCTTAATCTACAGGTGTTTTCCGAAAAAAGAACTTGACCTATGCAATACATCGAAATCACTTTTAAACAAATAAAAATTTACTCAGAGCCGTCAGGACAAAAATTTAAGATGAAGTAGTTTCAGAACAAATTTTTCCTCAAAAGTGAATCATTCAGAAGCAACCTGCAATTTCTTGTCTTTAATCAACAGGTGTTTTTGAAAATAGTTCTGAGGGTTAAAGGGTTAAAAGATTTTTAATTTTTTGTGATTCATTTGTTATATATTTTCATGTACTTTCATAGTTTTTTACAGGTAATTTTTGAAAAAGCAATAAGATTTTTTGTCTTAAGGGAGTCTTAAGGGGGTACAGTTCGGTTTTCAGAATTTTCTTAAAATTTGGGACCTAACTAATTTGGGTAAAAAAATGACAATGGAAATATTATTTTTTATTTTTAAAGTCAAGTTCGGCCAGGCGTCAAATGCGGGAACCGATTTTTTCTTATTTTTGGGACCAATCTGTAGTACAGATTCTGTGAATTTGAATTATAATTGCTTGAATTTGCTTTATTAACAAAAACCGATTGATAAGTTCGAATCTTAATTTGAATTTTGGAAATGAATTTTTGGCAAAATAATGACGTTATTTTTGAGTTAATCAAAAAGTGTAAAATCGAATTCGAAATGTTTTTTTTGTATATTTAAAATTCAAGTTTTATGTTCAATTCTGATTGATTAAAATGTGACCCAATCAAACTTGTTTATGCTGGCTTACTTTTCCATCGTTTTCATGCCGATTCTAGAGTTTTTGACAACTATTCTAAATCTTTTTTTGAATCGATTCAAAATTGGTATTATACTCTACCATTGAAAAATTTTTTTTGGAATTTTTCAAGATTTAAATGAGCACACGAATCTTTTTATTTTTTTCATGCAATTTTATTTTTCAATGAAGGAGAGGATTGATTTTGTAATTTGAAATTTTCCGGTTTTGTAACCTGTTTACCGGGAGATTGAGAGTATTTTACAGAACAGATTAACAGTCGAAATTTTGACGCTTCTAATAATACTATCTTTTAGTTTTTATGACACACGGTTTCACTGTAGCACACCTTTGAAAAGGCCCTTCATGCCGACGGGTACCTCCTTAATGATTAAATTTATAAACATTTGATAATCATGGAGTTTTGCCTATTTTTATTATTAAAACACCGGCGAAACATAAAAAATTTTCAAACATTTTATTTTGCTAATTTTGCTCTATAGCGCCAATTATTTTATCAAAAATAGTTTGTCATCGTTCGTCAAGAAATTAAGGCGTGAAAGAATCTTGATAAAATTATTTTACCTAATTGATAAATACCAGAATTGCCTCACTTAGTCAAAAATAGCATCTTGCCTAAAATCTTTGAAAAGCGTGACACTTTGGCTAAATTTAGCTTTTCTCTTTTTGCAAGGTATTTTTTTGCCTTTTTTATTTCTAAAAAGAGTGATTTGATCTGTAAATCAAGCAAGGGCACACGAGTCAAGATATGATTAATCTCAAACAATTGAACTTGGAGATATGATTGATTCGCAACAGTCTACCACACATATATTTTAATTAAATCACATCTAAAAACCATATTTTTTGCATGCAAAATTTTCTACGGTATAACCCACAGCCGAGTTTAATAAATGAAAGCCACATTTATAGGTCGCGCAGCTGAAACCATAAAAACTTAACTAAAACCGTTGATAAAATGTATTTGCTGTTAGGAGGTTATCGCCACCAAAAAAAAACGATTTCGACCCAAATTTTTTTCGGCCATCAAGTGGTCAGAATGTAAGTTTCGAAAACTCTCATTCACAGCACTAATCTTAACTTTCATAATAATTGACTCATTTATTTGATTTTCATGATGACGACCGTACTCACAACAAAATTAGCTATATTATGAAAAAAAATTTGAAAATTAAAAAAAAATGGGTCATTTGGATATAAACTGCGTAGTCGGAAGATTCGTAATATTTTTAAAAATATTTAACGAAAACGTGTAAGATAACCTTAGGCGACTTTAAGCCAAGGTACAACCGGTAATTTAAACCGATAACCGGTAAAAAATCTGATTTTTCATATTTTTTTCTTTGAATTCTGCTCAAGATTTTTTCCGTTTTTCGTTGATATCGACCGTTTAAAAATGAGATAATTTCCCCGTTGCGCACCCTACCTATTTTTGTTTTCTTTAACCTTGTTTATATAATAATTTTTTGCACATTCTTGATAATTTAGGAAAGTGAGTTGCTTTCCTAAAAGACTAAGGTGCTTTCCTGGCTGAGTGAATTGCTCTCCTTGAAGATTCAATTGCTATACTAGCCTAGTATTACTAGGAGCCTTAGTGGCTGTATAAGGTAACTGGCCCCTATTTTTGCATTTTACACCTTTTTCATATTAATTTTTCGAACATTTCTAAAATTAAGGAGACTGAGTTGCTCTCGAAAAAAAGTGAGTTGCTTGGCTCAAAGAGTCAGTTACTACACATGGAAAGTGAGTTGCTCTCCTTCATAAATGTTTTGATTGTTTTACAGACTGAGTTGCTCTCTCAGGAGAATGAGTTGGTCTAATAACAGAGTCAGTTGCTACACAAGGAAAGAAAGTTGCTCTTCTAAGTAACGGGTTGCTTATTATGCAGAGTTAGTTGCTCTCCTAGGAAAAAAATTTGCTCTCCTGAAAGAGCCAGTTGCTGTACAAAGAGAGTGAGTTGCTCTCCTAGGTCACAGAGGTGGTTATTTGAGAGAGTGAGTTGCACTCCTTAATTACTGAGGTGCTTATTTTGGAAAGTGAGTTGCTCTCCTGAACGATTTAGTGACTATTCAACGAGAGTGAGTTGCTGTCCAGTGAGACTTAATTGCTATTTTAAGAAACTGAGTTGCCTTTCCGAGAAGCTTAGTTGCTCTCTTAAGAAAGTGAATTGATTTCTTGGGAGAGTAAGTTGCTCTGCTAGAAGACTTAGATATGTCAATTTTGAAATATTATTAAAAATACAGTATCAAAAAGTACTGGACTTTTATGTATTTACAGCGCTCGCCCTACCACAACATTAGCTCTATCACGCTGCTAGCGGCTAGCTTAACCACGCCTCTATATCCCATTATCACACTTTTGTTAATATCCCGGCCCTGATTAGCAAACATAATGTGTTTTTGAGTAGTAGGGCCGGGATATCAACAAAAGTGTGATAAAGGGATATCCCCCCCCTTTATTGTCCCTTTATTGCCCTTCTGTCCTTATTTGGTCCCTCAAAAACACGGGGGGAAACACACCCGTCAGTTGAAACGAGTCATCCGATTTGGTTCTTAGATAGGTCAAACTGTGTAGATATCTAGTTAATAATACAAAATAAATTGGTCCGAATCAGACCATGTTCTATTTTTTTTCTCAGACCTTTGTTTCTATTTTTAACAAAAACTAATAATTAAACAATTTCAGTAATCTAAGAAAAAATAAAAAAATCATTGGTTCTATTAAAAACAGTTTTTTATTTTTATATTAATTAGATAATTGTGCTCAGTTTGAGCTATCTAAGAAACTAATCGGATTATGACGCGTAGTTTTCTAACCCCCGTGTTTTTGAGGGACCAAATAAGGACATGACTCTTGTCACAGGAGGGCAATAAAGGGATATAAAGTATATTTGAACGCAGACGACTGGAAACCAACTGTTTTTCCTTTCCATTTATACTGAGAGGTGCATGAAACTTTATATTTGCTAACTTATGTCCGATGTATTGTAAGTTTTTCTCAGAAGCAAAGCGTTAACTTTTAAAATTAAGCCAAAAAAGTGGTAAAATAGCTCGGAATAATCTGACGTGAAACTTAGGACACTCATTTTAGTGGTGAAACACACAATACTTCTACCTGAACAGGATGTTGCACTGTAAAGTTCACACCTTCCAGAAACTAAAAATGGGTTATGGTTAGGGTCAGTACCGGGCCGAAAATCGATTTTTAAACTAATCAGTTTATTGACGAATGGTGATAAGTCACTTGTGCAGAATTTTTGAGAGAATTTTTTGAAAAAATTTTTTTTTTTCGAAACGTTTCTATAATGTTCAATGGCATTTTATTGTTTAAATTGACGATTAAAGTAGGTGTTTATGCCTGCTTAAATCCTGCTTTAATCCTAAAATTATGCTTATCGGATACCAAATACAATTTTAGGTCGAAAAATACAATTTATCCAACTTATGGAGGTTATTTTAAACATTTTTTCGTTACAAGTTTCCCATTTAATCAGCGTTAAATTTTGTGCATATTTTGAAAAAAGATTTAAAAAAAAATACGAAAAATCTATGTTTCTTGTCTGTAAGGTAATATCGTGCTTCTGAACCATAAACAATTTTGAAACGCTCAGCTTAATCGCTGGTGCTCAAGTTGAAAAAAATTGACTAGGGGCAAATTATTGTACGTTTATTAAGCATCTGCGCAACTATGTGACGAGAAACAACTCTAGTATTTTCAGCCGCATACAGTTTTGGATCGCTGAACAAACAGCTAACTCTTCATAATGTCTTTTTTTCGCGGTAAAATTTGAGGGAGGACAGGGAGAATTCTCCCCAAATTATAGACGATTCTTCATTTTTATTTTTCCGCACGAAAAAAAGACATACTGTATACTCAAATTCGTCCTTTTTCATGAGGAGTACCCTCTTTAATTTCACCTCCTAAAATTATATGAATAAAAATTGCAAATAAAACAATTTTTGAGATGTTGTCAATCAATTAAAATCAATTGAGTGAGATCAATGTAAATCTATAGTTTTCAGAACATTCACAATATCGCCTCTTTCAATTAATTAAAAATGGTTTGAAATAAAACATAATTTTTCGAACCAACCAAGGTCAACTCAAATGTTTAATTAAGAGGGTGAACGATGTTTTAAAATTTTTGCAGAATTTTAATTGCATCAAAATTGACCGTTTTGAACGATTTTTCTTGACGTTGTTTTATAAAATTTCAAATTCATTATTAAAAAAGCCCTTTAATAAGCATAATAATAGGAAAAATAAGTGAAAACTTTCATTAATGTTTTTCGGCTTAAAGTTTCATATAGAAACCAGGAGAAAGATTTGTTTCAATTTCAGAGCTCTACATTTGGTAACGTTAGCTTGTCCGTAGTCAGATTCGGTCTTTTTTATACATACTAAAAAGTCGGGACTGGATAAGATGGAAAGTTGGGAAATTATAACGAACAAATATTATTTTTATAATATGTTATATGGTTACCGGACCTCAGAGTTCAAATCCTAAATATTTAATATACAAACAACGCAAGATTAGCACCCAATAAAAACCTTGATTGCGGAATAGGCGGTTCATTGGTCAGGTTGAGAAGGATCAACCAATCAAATGCTCAGATTTCGCATTTTTCAATATTTAGGATTTGTACTCTGAGGTTCCGTAATCCATATATTTGTGAATCCCATAAATTGATTTAAACCAATGTTAATTTACTTGATTCTGTGTTCGTGAAAAATTTCGAACCACTCATAATTCAGCTTTCTTTATTTTATTTTCAAAAAACAATTAATTTTGTCATCAGCATAAAATTTTACGCTAAATGCAGTTTTCGAAAATGTTTGATCTTGAAATTTTGCTCGACTACTGAATTTGTTTCTGGAGATCAAGGATGAGTCTCTGTTATTTGAGAATACTTTCGAACCTCACAGGTTGAGCTTATTATCAAAAAATATTCAAAATGAAACCATCTAATTAACAAAATCAACCTGTTTCGAGGATGTTTTTCTCAGTCGGAGTTATTTTCAGTATTTTCAGGAAATATCAGAGATATTTGATATCTCATGGTTTAAATCGAGATCTGTGAAATTTGATCATTGCGGTAATTTTAGTACAAATCTGATTAATTTAATTTTTGATAGAATAACACTGGGTCAAAAAATCAAAATTTAGAGATCTTTAGCGCTCTCATGATCGATGACATCACCATACGACCAAAAAAAATGGTAGTTTTGACGCCAATTAGCCAAGGCTGGTAAAAATTGGAGAGTTTATTTTTCCAAATTTTTTGTTTGTGATAGAAAGCGTTTCTTAAAAAATAAGTTTGTTTACAGTATTCGACAAACTGTATTTGTCGATAAAAAAAATGCATAATTAAAATAAATATTATTATATTAATAATATAGCTAATTTTTAGGAATATTTCTCATAAATCAAAAAATAGATTTAGGCCATTTTAATCTCCAATTATTAATGAATAGAATTTTAATGAAAAATGGACAGAAAATAATGAGCTATAATCCAAGCTCTAGGCAGATTTAAAGATGGAATATTTTAACTCGGGGAAGCCCAGTCTAAACTCAGCCAGATGCCGAAATAATATCGTCTCGATGTTTATCGGAGAAATCGACTATTATCGGCGATAATTTATCGCCCTATTTTTATAAAAAAGATATTCCCAAGTAAAAGTCTGTGTCAAGGTTCTCGAAATTTTTATCAGACAAAAAAATTTTAAATCATAATCAAAAGTCAAAATAATTGGAGTTAAAATATTTCGAGGAAGTTTGGGAGAAGGTAAATTTAATTTTCAATTTGTATCAAAAAATTTTGGTCAAGTCGGACCCAGGTACAGGGGGGCAATAAATGTTGGAGATATTGGCACATTCGGCGATATGAAGACAAAAATAACTTTTCTGTTCAAAAATTAAAAACGCGTAGGCGTCCGAAATACCGTCATATTTTAAACATTTTTTGGATTTTATAAGAAGTTTGACAATAGGTTCGAATGAAGTGAATCACTAAAATGCGTAAAATTTGATACTCCACCAAACACAATCAAATATAGTTGAAAAGAGTAAATCTAGGAAATTCAATCATGAGACTGACGTTATTCATTATGCCTACAAAGTGATTTGCAAGATAAATCGCAAAAAAATGTGACGATATTGAACATTTTCGGCGATATTGGCACATTTGGTAAGGAAGTATTTTAGATAAAAACCATGAAATTGCGAAGGTTTTTTGAGCGATTTCGGCGAATTCGGCGATATTGGGCCAACGATATAGCCGTCCTTCTACCAAGTTTTAAAATTTCTTTGTTACTATTATGCGAATTTTGAAATTTCACCTGGCGGTAGAAACATAATTATTTTACTCAAAAAAGGGCTCAAATTATTTTCTAATACTCGGTTCTTCAAATTTTATATCTTTATAATATACAGTATGTAGATAAATCACGAAAAAAATGAATCAATTAAAAGTTTACCGACTCGTCCTAAAAATTTTTTCGTTATTATTATCTGAAATTTCCACGCTTGTTTCGAAAAATTAATTTTTGTACATTTTGAAAGGTAATTTTGACTTTCATGCTTAAAGATCCGAAGATGGTTTTCAACAAAGGTTTATTTCAATTTTTTCTTCGAAGAAATATTTTTTCGTGAAAAAAGTTTTTTTTTGGTGAAAAAACGTTTCTTTTGGTAAATAATATTTTACTTGTGAACAAAAATGTTTATTTCGTAAGTTATGTTTTTCGTGAATAAATGTTTTTAGTGATTTAATACTTTTTTGCTGTTGTAAAATTTTAATCGGTTAAAATGGATTTAATTGTAATAAATATTGTTTATTAAAAAATGATTTTTTCGTGTAAAAATTGTTTTTATTAGAAAAAACTAAAAATTGATGATATAGGATTGTTTGTTTTACCTCTGGTACAAATGCTTCCCCTAGTAAGGACCTTTCTTTCTTTTTCGGTCTAATTCTTCTTCTACTAGAAAGTACATTAGCCGTCACTCCGGCATTTCCTATCCTCGGCATTTTCTCTTAGTTTTTTCTCTCTCCTTTTTTTTGATCAAATGCTATACATTATATACAGCAATTATCTCAAAATGATAAATGGTCATTATAACTTAAAACGGTATGTTTTCCCTAAGGCTAAAAAATACGACCATTTATCTCTTCATATTAAAAAAGGCGCCTCAAAGTTAACAGTTAATGAGCAGGGACAGCAATAAATTAGTATCGCAAAAAATGCGCCCCAAGTCCTCGTGAGGGACACCCTACGCGTTGTTCTGTGCATTTATCCACATACGGTAAAAACGTGTTCAAATTCGGAGCTCCTGTCTACATATAAATCGAATTAAGATTATTAAACACGCATTCTCAACGATTTATTATTTTTGCACTGCTACTTTCAAAACCACGATGACTTACTGTAATAGATAGGGTGTCCGCCGGGAATTTCCTGAGATTTTTATTCCTTTGGGTTCCTAGAGTCCAGGAATCTCAGTTGAAACTTCCGACAATTTAATATGTTAAAACTGCTATTTGCAAAACCACAAAAACTGACTGTACTCGGTAGGTTGTTCGCCGATAATTTTCAGAGATTTTAAGTCTTAGGGGTTTCCAGTTGTATATAAACGGTTGTACACTGAGTGTACTACTCTGACCATACTTTAGGTAGCACATAGAAAAATCCACCCAGTATCTACACCCAGTATCTATGTGACATAGTAATCGACCAATAGAAATACTTGGTGGATTTTTTTGAAACTTCTTGGAGCGAGTATAGGCTGTTATTGGTTCTCCTCCATTTTGAACCTCTGATAGTTATGAAAATCGGAAAAGTACGATTGGTAGAGAATTTGAAAAGAAAAAATTTTCACTCGGACGAAATTTTGAAAATTTTATTTTAAAAAACTAGGGTGTTCTTAAAAGTCGGAAGATTTGAACAGAAAAAAAATATTTTTTTTTCGTTCAGTATTCAAGAAGATATGACCCCTTAGCATAACAATTTTTTTTGATTTTCTCTGAAAATCACGTCATTTTGGCAAAAAATTAAAAAAAAATAATTTCGGCAGTGCTGAAATTATACTAAAACGTAAGCTATTTCAGAGGCACACAATTTTTATGTGAAATAAATCCGAAAAAATGGGGGCAAAAAAAGTGAGGGCCAATACAAAAACAAAAATTTTCATTTTTTTAAGAAATATACGTAATTTCGGCAAAAAATATCTTTAAAATGTGGTGAATTACACTGAAAGCATATCTTTTTCAGAGACGCACATGTTGCTTAAAAAATAAAATGATAAATACATTAGATCGGTATCAAATTATGAAGAAAAAAATTGGTCGTCACTTGATCTAAATAAAGCGGGCCACGATAATTGTTCTCTGTAAAATTTTGCGCATGCTTTTGAGTTGATGCTTTTTTTGAAGTCGTGAAACTTCCTAAAATATTTGAGCATTTGAGGAGAGTTCAAGGAAAGTGAGGATAGGAAATTTAATTAAAGCTGAAAGCTCTCCATTGAATACTTTGTTTTACTAATTTTAGTTTATTTTATTAAACTGTTCTAAATTTCGTATTTTTACAGTTTTCCGACAGTTAAATTGCTTTCTTTGGAACAGCTTGACAATGCGAAACGTTACAGAAAATAAAAAAAACTATTCGTTTTGTTTAAATTATGTCTCGGAAAGTTTTCCTATATCTTTTAAATAAGAAGATTACATCAGATTAAACTCGGTCATTCAGGGTCAAAAATAATTTTTTCAAACTTTAAGGGGGTGGTCGAGGCAATCTGGACCTTTTTAAACTGCGCCTCAAGAATAAATGGAGAACATTAGTAACTTCATTATACTTTGTATGCAAAGACAAGGTTTTGATGAATCTTTGAGAATAAAAAAAATATTTTCCATGTTTGGAATAGGCTGTCCAACCTCTAGAAAAGTGCCAGAAATTAATCTTAAAATTTTTTGTCAGCCTTCGTCCATGACCCAATTTTTACGATTTTTCACGAATGATCATTTTATTCACGTGAGAATCGACGTTCGGGCCCGGAATTTTGATTTTTTTCCTAGGTGGCGCTAAATCGCAAAAATGATCATGAATGCTGTGAAAAAATTAAAAAAAANAATATTTAATCGCAATTGAAGGTCAATTTTTTTTCCTAAAAAGCTGTTTTTATCCATTTTTCATGGAAAAAAAACTTCCATATTGAGGAAATTTCTTCATGTGGATAATTATCCTCCCACTGATTAGTGCATAACACCCGACAATGTCTGAAGTTTATAAATATTGCTTTCAAAAAAAATTCTCACATCGGGTCAAGTTGGAAATGGAATCATAATGAAAAGTGGTTTTTGATGTTTTTACAGATACTTAAGTATGTAAAAAGTTTAAGAATATAAACGTTTGCAAGTATGGACACTTTCCTTTTAGATAAAATATAATATAAAAATTTTTCACATTTTTTTCTTTCAAAAATCGCTCCGAAAAAATGTACCAATCTGCCACATCGCTGCTACCCCCTTAATAATGTTATCGAATGAGTTGCTTATAAAAGCCTAATTAAATAAAAAATTTGGCATTAAAATTTGGCTTAAAAACTCGTAAAAAAGGACCAGGAGCCCCCGTAATTGATATAAACGGTTGTACACTCTGACTATAATTTAGGTAGCACATCGACTATAGTAATCGACCAATAGAAATACTGGGTAGATTTTTCTGAAACTTCTTGGAGCGAGTATAGGCTGTTATTGGTTCTCGTCCATTTTGAACCTCTGATAGTTATGAAAATCGGAAAAGTACGTTTGGTAGAGAATTAAAAAAGAAAAAATTTTTACTCGGACGTAATTTTGAAAATTTTATTTTGAAAAACTAGGGTGTTCTTAAAAGTCGTGAGATTTGAACAGAAAAAAAAAATTTTTTCGTTCAGTATTCAAGAAGATATCACCCCTTAGCATAACAAATTTTTTTGATTTTCTGGGAAAATCACGTCATTTTGGCAAAAAATTTAAAAAAATAATTCCGGCAGTGCTGAATTATAATAAAACGTTAGCTATTTCAGAGGCACACAATTTTTATGTGAAATAAATCCGAAAAAAATGGGGGCAAAAAAAGTGAGGGCCAATACAAAAACAAAAAATTTCATTTTTTAAAGAAATATACGTAATTTCGGCAAAAAATATCTTTAAAATGTGGTGAATTACACTGAAAGCATAGCTTTTTCAGAGACGCACATATTGCTAAAAAAATAAAATAAAAAATACATTAGATCGGTATCAAATTATGAAAAAAAATTGGTCGTCACTTGATCTAAATAGAGCGAGCCACGATAATTGTTCTCTGTAAAATTTTGCTTATGCTTTTGAGTCGATGCGTTTTTTGAAATCGTGAAACTTCCTAAAATATTTGAGCATTTGAGGAGAGTTCAAAGAAAGTGAGGATAGGAAATTTAATTAAAACTGAAAGCTCTCCATTGAATACTTTGTTTTACTAATTTTAGTTTATGTTATTAAACTGTTCTAAATTTCGTATTATTACAGTTTTCCGACAGTTAAATTTCTTTCTTTGAACCAGCTTGACAATGCGAAACGTTACAGAAAATGAATAACTATTCGTTTTGTTTAAATTATGCCTCGGAAGGTTTTCTTATATTTTTTAAATAAGAAGATTACATCTGATTAAACTCGGTTATTCAGGGTCAAAAAGAATTTTTTCAAACTTTAAGTCGAAAAATAATAAATGAAAATCTAGTGATTAAAACGCCGAAAAATCAATTTTTCAATGTCGAAAAATTAATCCAGACCATAAATTTGAAATCATGGACGAAAATAATTTCAAATTCTTGTAAATATTTTTTTTCTATAAAAATGGGACACTTTTTTATCACTGATGGCTACTTCTATTTAAGGGGGTAGCGGTCGCAAAATTATACTTTTGTACTCCACTTTACCAGAATACTAAACTGCTTTGAAACTTTCGAGAATAAAAACATTTTCGGCTTAATTTTTCCACTAAATGTAGAACTTGTTTACGTTGGACAAGATGAAAGCATTTATATGTTATAGCAATCGGACAAAAATACTAAAGAAGTCGGTAGTTTTTTTTTGCCAAAAAATTTAGACTTTTCATTGAAAATTTTCCGTACTTTTTTCTGATTGGCCGAAAAAAATTGTCGTTCTTACTATTTTGACGATGAAATCAGATAGTTCGCAGAATTTCTAATTAAGGTTCATAATATCGAATTCGACAATTTTGCGCAAAAACATGTATTTTGGGTTTCAAATAATGGAAAAACGTTTATTTTGGAGAAAATCAGTTTCATGAGGCTCCAAAGGAGATTTTCGGCGGTTTTTTTATGACCTGAAGTTACTTGCTGTTTTTTCAAGAATTGGATAACATATTTTAAATGACCGAAACGTCAACTTTCAAATAAATAAAAATTATTCTACATATGTATTAAAATATGCGAAAAGATTAAGAAAGCGAAACTTTAATTCGATTGTAACTAATTTTTATATCGTTTTTGAAATTGTTTAGTTTTTTAAAGAACAGACTGAGAGTGAACTTATGCAGCCATATAATTTAATTCTCATTCGCAATGAACAAAAATAATCTAATAAAAAACAATTTTGGGATGTCAAGGGTTGTGTTCCATTATGAAAAAAGGGCACTTTTGAGTATTTGAAAGAGGGTTATATGGATCTCGACCCCGAATGCATATCTTTATTCGAGCAAGAACGAGCATTTTGAGTCAAATGCGGCGGATTGATCTGAATTAATTCGGCTTTTGAAACCGAGTCATCTTATTAAGTTTTCAGTAAACTCAAACTGAGCACAAATATCTAGTGAATAATAACATAAAAAATAATTGGTCCGAATCGAACCATTTATTTTTAATTTTTTAGAGATTACTAAAGTAGCTTATTAGCAGTTTTTGTTTAAAAATTGGTAACAATCGTCTTAATCGGACTTTTTTGTTAATTTATTTTTCTCTCAATATTTATGCTCAGTTAGAGCTCTCTAAAAACCTAATCAGATGAGTCGTTTTCAAAAGCCGAATACAATCGGATTTATTCGCCGCCTTCGACTCAAAATGCTCGTTCTTCCTCGATTAAAGCCCAATTCAAACATTGCATAATGCGTGACGATGATTGGACGAGGTGCACTTTCTTATGCGTCAGTATAAACGCTACAGTCAATAAGTCGAGTTCATCATTCAGATTTATTGGGGGTCGAGAGTTTGCTTCGTAGATTTTTATTTTTTTAAAATAATTGTTTTTTTCGGGAAATTATTATTTCGTCTTAGTAAAAATTCGACTAATAAGTCTTAACTTTTTGGTAATAAATATGCATATGGAAATATTGTTGGTAATTATTATAATTTGGTGAAAAATTCGGTGAAAATTATTAAATTTCTCAAAAATCGGTTATTCTCTGAAGTTTTGTTTAAGCTTTTATGGCCCATTAACGAATTTTGATGAAAAGGCATTTTTTGATAACTATTGCTCCATAATTTTAAGAGTTTTACATAGATTATTTTCAAACCATATTTTTATATGTGAATTAATTTGACCTATTTACAAATGTCTTTTAAAAAAATGTCAAGGCCGATACCACTTACCTAGAGTTTGAAATTTTTTCGGTTTCCATGATATTTTCATACATGTATATCCCAAAACAATGCAGTGAAATTTCAATTTAAATATAAAATTTCAATAATTCCAGAAAATTCAACCTTAAATAGCCTATTTAGCTGTCCTATTGATAATAGGACAACTAAATAGGGTGTTCAAGCTGTTTTTTTTAATTAATGAAATTTCAAAAATTTTATAAAAGGCTGTTATGAAGATTCAGAATCGAACCCCATAAAAGGGTGCGTGACTCTTGTTATTCAGGTTGCGTGAAATGGTTAAAACCATTAATTAAAAGCAATTCCGTGCGTATTAGAATTGACATAAAGGGCACGTTTTTCACCAGCCCTTAATAAAGTCGAATAACCTTCAATTTGTAGATTATTGACTTCTACTAAAATTGCTGGTAGAAGAAATGACGCGTTATTTAACTAATCCGATTATAACGGTAATCTGACGGTTTTTACACTTCTGTAAATTCGACTTATTAAATGTTTGACGATTAATAATCGTCGATTATCACAAGAAATTTATTTACATAATTATTAACAGTGATATTGTGAATAATAATTGCAACTAACTTCGTCGAGGATATCATTAAAATTTACTTTTTTTCAAAACCAGTAAGGGTCATTTGGCACAAAAATTTTCGAAACTTTCATTCTTCAAAAAAGTTCAAATTAATTTTTTTGATACTTATCAATATTTTGTATCAAACTTAATAATGTAAAATGTTCCTTATAAAAAGCTCTTTGAATTTATTTTCGGCACTTTGTTCTAAAGAAACTTAAAATGCAGCAAATTTAAAAAGTATCATCGAAAAAACATTAGTCATTTTCGAGGAGAGTTTGAGAAAGGTGAGGAAAGAAAATTCAAGGAAACCGGAGAGCAAACAATTCTTCATGTGAAACAATTTTATAGACAGTCTATAATAGACTACTGAATAACTTATAGTAATGTTTTTTCGTTTGTTTCAATAATGTCTGAGAGCGTTTTCCATGTTTTTCGAATGATACAATTTTATAAGCTGAACGTGGATAATTTTAAGGGGTTGGCAGTAAAACGGCAAAAAACAAAAACAGCAAAAAATCCCTATTTTGGCATTTTCGGCTCAGAAAACTCTTTTATTCGAAAAATTATTGTAGTCCTGTACTTCAGAGCACAATTTTTATCATTAAAGTATATTTTCAAATCGCAATACACATTTTGGTGAAGCTGATTAGGTGAAATAGGCCTTTTTTGATAAAAATCTTCTTTCGGTGAAATTTTCAGATTTCTATCCGTCCAGAAAAGTTTCATTTTCAAGTTTCTTTTAGAATCTATATCGCGCTCTGAAGTACAGGAATCCAATAATTTTTCGAATAAAGAGTTTCTACGCCGAATATGTCAAAAAAGTGATTTTTTGCCGTTTTCGTTTTTTGCCGTTTTACTGCCATTCCATTTTAAGAGCCAAAGAGAATTTTTTAACTTTTAGTTAAAAAAGAATAAATAAAAATATAGTTATTAAAAATGCCCGAAAATACATTTTTCAATGTCGAGAAATTAATCCAGACGATAAATTTGAAATCATGGACAAAAATTATTCTTAGATTCTTGTTAAGTATTGTTTTCTCGAAAAATTAGACACTTTAAAAATATTTTTTTGGTCAATTTTTCGTCATAAATGCAAAAATAACTTTTTTGAAAACCTCAGAACGTTTTTTTCAATAATTGACTGAGTCAATTTGACTCAAGCAGCTATTCGAATAGTTTTTCTAAAATCGAAATTAAATAGTTTTTCATGCATAAAAAATTTAAATATCTCCATCTTTTTGCGTACGAAAAAGGCCTATCGTTTGCTTAGAAAAGTTTGATAAAAACGTCTATCTTTTGCCTTCACTTATACCGTATAGCCTATACCGTAAAGGCTATACGGTATAGGCTATACGCCCGACTGGGAGAAATAATTTTAATTTTCAGATGCGTGGGTTTTTGAGGGGCTTTCGTAGGTTTTTGTGTGGATTTCACTCATATATGGCCTCACCTATACGCTGCTGCATTTAACTTTCAGAAAACTTACACAAAAAGTTACTTTCGTTTCTCGTTTCATCATTTTCACAAATTTTCGCCAGAATTTCAGAAAAAAGTGATCTGATTTGATCATAATTCATTGTTCGGTTTATAAATGCATAAATCTGTAAATTTTTATTTCAAAATAAAACTCATAGTTCCTTTTTTGGATTATTTGGGGGTTAACTTCTAGTTAAATGAGCTGTAACAATATATTTTCTTCGCACAATTAAGTTCTGAGTCCAAATTTACTTTCAAGGTCAAAACTTTGAAATAATGAAAATTAATTAAAACTCAAAAGAGCTTTAAATACTGGACAGATTATTTTGGACTTATCTCCTTAAATATTTGGAATTATATGAAATATTAATCAGAATAATATAAACGATAAAATAATAAAATAATAATTCAAATAAATATAATTATAATTCAAATTTAAATACTCTCAATTATAATGATTGTAAAAAATTAGTGATGACATTTAAAAAAAATTTGCGGAGATTTTCTGGCTTGTGTTTATAAAAGCAATTTTAAACGCTCATTCACGCAGCTTGAATCATTCGTTCAAATTTCTTATTATTTAACTCGTAGACTTAAGAAGTGAGTCTGTATCCAGACTTGATTTCTACCATCTAGCTGCCATTCTTAAAATTGACCCATATAAGCAAAGTTTCATCATTAACTTATATTTTTTATTGTCTCAAAATACAATTTGCTATACAATTGGAAAGACAATTTTTTTTGAAACGTAGAAAAAGGCATTTAATGGGGAGACGAAAAAAAAGGTCGAGAAAATGACCTCCAGTTACACACAAAAGTGCAATAATAAGATGAAATTAAACCTTCATTTTATTAGAAACTACCTCATATTTAACTTCAAATGATTTGCTATCGCTCTGTCTAAAAATAATTTTATTTTTTTACAAAATCCTTTGGTAAAATGGCTCTTAAATTGTTGTGGAATATTTTATTTCTCGTTCAAGGTCAAGGTCAATTTCAAGTTCATCGTATAAACTTGAAACTACCAGCAAAATAATCGGAAGGGTCGACTTTCTCATGAAACTATTAGCAACTATGGGTAAATAATGTACTTAAAGGTCACAAGAGGGCAAGAATGGTCAGATTTCACAAAGGGATTTTTGCTCTCTGGCGCCCTTTCAGTACATAATTGACCCATAATTGCTAATATTTCCATCAGAAAATTGACCCTTCCGATTATTTTGAGGGTACTTACAAGTCTCTAAGATGAATTTTGAAATTGACGGTAATTTGATTTACGATACACCATATACGGTAATTTAAAAAAAGTACTCAAATTACGTCAAAAAAATTTGTTGATGAACTTCGAACGTTTTTAAGATTTTATTCTGATCACACCAAAGTCGAAATGTAATCACGTGACGAAATAATACAAAAATAAGGTTTGAAATATATCATAAATAAATCCTTATTTCTTGAAAAATAAGATCACGTGACGTTTTTGGAAAATGCCGTTATGTTCAAAATTCTTAAATTATGTGTTTATTAGTCCTAAAAATTTTTCGGCGTTATTTGAGTACTATTTGTGTACTAAAACCAAAACCTTAATTCTTAATTTGAAAGTCACGTGATCGTTTTGGACTTAGTGTAATAAAAAAAAGTCTTAAAAACTTTTAAAGAACTTTTTCTCTGTTTTTACAAAGTGATCTAAGCAATTTTTGAAAAATAACAGTACCATTTTGGCCGACCTTATTTCTTGATTATACGGTCACGTGATCATTTTTGGGCTATGGTGTAATTAAAAAAAGTCTAAGAATTTTTTTTGATCACGATCAAAGGTTTTATTTATTGATTCCAAAAATTTTTGCAAAAAATAAGTACTGTAATAGAGTAAAAATTAAAAAAACGCACAAACGTCATTTAGTTTAAAAGTTTATTGATAAATTTATAATTGATCTTGTCATAAATGATTAAGCGTCGTAAAATGCGATTAAATGGTGAATGGCAGCTAGATGGCAGAAATCAAGTCAACGAGTTAAATTGAAAAATAAGGCTATTAAAGACTGGAAAAAAATTCGTTCTGGCGGATTTTGATATGATATTTTGCATGTACAAATGGTTTGGAACCAGAATTCTGAAGTTTTTTCAAACTTCGCTTACGCACTTGCTCAGTTCTTTTATTATTTTTTTAAATTTTTTCTGTTTTTCGACCTTAAAAAGATATTAAAAATTAAATATAATTTATTATTGATATCGGAAACATTAATTTGAATTAAAAACTCAAAATTTCAAAATTTTAATGGGTATCAATTTTGGAAGACTTCTGAGAATTAAGGCTGGACCATCGGGTTCTCTTCATAATCAAGTCAACTTATCTTTAATCGATTTTCACCCAAAAAAATTCAATATTTGTCTTTTTAGAAACATATGGTAAAATTGGTTTCTGGTGGAAATTAGGTCTGACGAACAAGCCGTTTTTTAATGAAAAAAGTTCGCCGTGGTATATTTTAATTTTGATTCTCATCTGCATTTAGGGTGAAGATCCATATTCAACCAATATTAAATCCATATTAACTCATTAATTTTATATAAAGTATTTTCCTCATCAAAAACCGAATTGCATTAATTCTCAATGAGTTCCATAGGGTAATCAGTTTCATTTTTTTTTGGGTATAAAACATTGAGTTTTTTTTCGTTTTTTAAGACTGAATTATTATATCCCTTATGACCTTTTGATTAATCTAAGAGATGTGGGCTGAAAAGAAGAGAAAGCGGCCTCATGAGTGGCTAGAAGAGGTCTTAGGAGTGTTAGGATTGGCTCCCTCAACTCACATCTCTTAGATTAATCAAAAGGTATATATCGTAAATCCGGGAAGAGGACCAATTTTTTCTTAATTCAGCCAAAAACTCAGTATCGATCCCGGATTTTGGATAAATATTGAGGGCCCTCAGTTGACATATCGTGACTATTTGAATGGTACAAATAATGCGGAATACTAGCACTCAATAACAGCCCTGGATTGCAGAATATACCGATTGAAAAGATGAGATTTGGACACATCAAATCAATCAAATGCTCGGATTCCGCATCCTTCAAATAGTCACGATCTGTCGGTTAAGGGCCCTTAATCCATTTCGAAAATCCTGCCTATGCAGACAATTTTATCACNGTTCGCCGTGGTATATTTTAATTTTGATTCTCATCTGAATTAGGGTGAAGATCCATATCAAACCAATATTTAATCCATATTAAATCATTAATTTGAGTATAAAGTATTTTCCTCATCACAACCGAATTGCATTAATTCTCAATGAGTTCCATAGGGTAATCAGTTTCAATCTTTTTGGGTATGAAATATTAAGTTTTTTTTTCGTTTTTTAAGACTGAATTATAATGTATCGTAAATCGGGAGAGGACCAATTTTTTCTTAATTCAGCCAAAAATTCAGTATCGATCCCGGATTTAAATAATATTGAGGGCCCTCAGTTGACATATCGTGACTATTTGAATGGTACAATAACGCGGGATACTAGCACTCAATAACAGCCCTGGATTGCAGAATATGCCGATTGAAAAGATGAGATTTGGACAAATCAATCAAATGCTCGGATTCCGCATTTCTTCAAATAGTCACGATCTGTCAGTTAAGGGCCCTTAATCCATTTCGAAAATCCTGCCTATGCAGACAATTTTATCACAACGTTACAAGAATAGATAGTGACCTATGAAATCACTAGATTCCGAGAAGTGACCAATGAAATTACTGGATTTAACTATTGAGATTTTCGTTGATAAAATATCTTAAGTCGTGAACAAGCGTTCACCATGGTCATTGTTTGCACAATCTGCACTGAAAGTCAAAATATGTGAAAAAGTTCGTCTCTTCCACCCCTGAAAGCGATAAAAATATTTTAAAATATACAGCCCGCGTTTTTTTATCCCACCCGCGTTTTTTTTTTATTCTTAGCCCCGCGTTTTTTTTTTATTCTATCCCCGCGTCTTTTCGGGGAACACTTTTTTCGCGGTAAAAAAGTTTGTTTACATACCGCGTTTTTTTTATTCAATGTTTTGCTGTCTAACCGACCGAATAAAAAAACGCGGTAAACGAGAAAGCTCAGGCTGTAGGTTTTAATGCCCGAGAAAAAATTCGGGCTATCAAATAGAAATAATATGAAATAATAAATTAATTAAGACCACAGTTGTAATTTAATCATTCACAGAATTTTTGGCTTTGACATAAGTCTAATAATACCTTGTCGCGACATGTCGTATGGAGAGAATAACATACATTTATGATTTTTGGAAATTAACAAGTGCTAATTGGCACTTGTTTGAGAACAGGGTGGAAAATAATTGCTAAGTACACCAACTCACTATTTATGGAAACCCTGATAATAGAAACCCATTACCATTTAATGAAAACTCATTACCATTTATGGAAACCATTTTTGAAAAACAAAGCATATTTGAGTAAAATAAACTCTGTTTTTGGTGCTTAATTTGCTCAAAACTCTTCTAAAAAGTTTGTTCATTCCGGCTGCCCTATAATTGATCCCTGAACATGTAATTCAAAAAAATAAAAATATCAAAATAATTTTTCAATTTTTTGGCTGAAAACAACTTTTCAAATTTTGCCCAAAATTACCATGTAATGGAAACTCATTACAATTTAATGGAAACCCATACCCATTTAATGGAAACCCCTTACCATTTATGGGAACCATTTTTTCGCGAAAGTTGGTTTCTATAAATGGTTATTATATAAATGGTTATTATATGGTATAATGGTTATTTTTTCTGACCTGAGACGACCGGTGACATGTCATGACATCCTAGTTGGTGTATACAAGTTAAATGAGTCAATTAGATTTACCTTTCTTATTGAGCGCCTCAAATTTCTTCTTATCGGTAATGGGGTCATTTTATTTCTCTTTTGAAAAATTTTCAAAAATGTTTTCTAGATCTCTGACTTTTTTTGTTATTCAGAAGTGAAATAACCTATTATGGCTTAAAATGAGCATAATTTAATCCGATGTTTATCACGATTGATTTATTTAATTTAACTGGTGTCTGAAATTGTTTCTATTTGTCAAATAATTAATTATAAAACGTTTTTTCCCTTTTTTCTGTGGTTAATGACGCTGGTTTACCCTTTAACTAAACACAATTACCTCTGATTGATCAGTATGCCAAAAGGTCACGAGGCTATTCATATAACATTAACGAAAAAAACATGGTTGGATTAAAAGTTCAATAATGGCAATTAAAAAATAAAAAATTATTTGAAAATCGAGATTAACTCCATCTCAAAAATGTTTACTATCTCTATAGAGCGTGTTCGAATCCCACTAATGTTGTCTTCCTTATTTTCTTGAGTATGATTTAAGGCAAGGGTTCTTGATATTGGGACCGCTCAATTTGATCGGTGTGTAATCACTAGCTTTTACCAACGGAATCCATCTCAAAAAAGTTTACTATCTCTATAGCGCGAGTTCGAATCCCACTTATGTTGTCTAAGTAATTGTCTTAGTGATTGCTTGAGTGATTACACACCGATCAAATTGAGCGGTCCAATATCAAGAACCCTTGCCTTAAATCATACTCAAGAAAATCAGGTAGACAATATAGTGGGATTCGAACACGCTCTATAGAGATAGTAAACGTTTTTGAGATGGAGTTAATCTTGATTTCAAATAATTTTTTTATTTTTTAATTGCCATTATTGAACTTTTAATCCAACCGTTTTTTTTCGTTTATGTATATGAATAGCCTCGTGACCTTTGGCATACTAGTCAATCAGAGGTAATTGTGTTTAGTTAAAGGGTAAACAGCGTCATTAACCACAGAAAAAAGGGAAAAAACGTTTTATAATTAATTATTTGACAAATAGAACAATTTCAGACACCAGTTAAATTAAAATAAATCAATCGTGATAAACATCGGATTAATTATGCTCATTTCAAGCCATAATAGGTTATTTCACTTCTGAATAACAAAAAAGTCAGAGATCTAGAATACATTTTTGAAAAATTTTTCAAAAGAGAAATAAATGACCCCATTACCGATAAGAAGAAATTTGAGGCGCTCAATAAGAAAGGTAAATCTAATTCCACTCATTTAACTTGTATACACCAACTAGGATGTCATGACATGTACCGGTCGTCTCAGTCAGAAAAAATAACCATTTATAGAAACCAACTTTCGCGAAAAATGGTTCCCATAAATGGTAAGGGGTTTCCATTAAATGGGTATGGTTTCCATTAAATTGTAATGAGTTTCCATATACATGGTAATTTGGGCAAATTTGAAAAGTTGTTTTCAGCCAAAAAATTGAAAAATTATTTTGATATTTTTATTTTTTTGAATTACATGTTCAGGGATCATTATAGGGCAGCCGGAATGAACAAACTTTAGAAGAGTTTTGAGCAAATTAAGCACAAAAACAGAGTTTATTTTACTCAAAAATGCTTTGTTTTTCCAAAATGGTTTTCCATAATGGTATGAGTTTTCATTAAATGGTAATGGGTTTCTATTATCGAGGTTTCCATAAAAGTGAGTGGGTGTACTTAGCAATTATTTACCACCCTGTTCTCAAACAAGTGCCAATTAGCACTTGTTAATTTCCAAAAATCATAAATGTATGTTCATTCTCTCTATACGACATGTCGCGACAAGGTATTTTAGACTTATGTCAAAGCCAAAAATTCTGTGAATGATTAAATTAAACTGTGGTCTTAATTAATTTATTATTTTCATATTATTTCTATTTGATAGCTCGAATTTTTTTCTCGGGCATTAAAACTACAGCCTGAGTTTCTCGTTTACCCGCTGTTTTATTATCGGTCGGTTAGACAGCAAAACATTGAATAAAAAAAACGCGGTATGTAAACAAACTTTTTACCGCGAAAAAAGTGTTCCCCGAAAAGACGCGGGGATAGAATAAAAAAAAAACGCGGGGCTAAGAATAAAAAAAAAACGCGGGTGGAATAAAAAAACGCGGGGCTGTATATTTTAAAATATTTTTATCGCTTTCAGGGTGGAAGAGACGAACTTTTTCACATATTTTGACTTTCAGTGCAGATTGTGCAAACAATGACCATGGTGAACGCTTGTTCACGACTTAAGAATTTTATCAACGAAAATCTTAATAGTTAAATCCAGTAATTTCATTGGTCACTTCTCGGAATCTAGTGATTTCATAGGTCACTATCTATTCGTAACGTTGTGATAAAATTGTCTGCATAGGCAGGATTTTCGAAATGGATTAAGGGCCCTTAACTGACAGATCGTGACTATTTTAAGAATGCGGAATCCGAGCATTTGATTGATTTGTCCAAATCTCATCTTTTCAATCGGCATATTCTGCAATCCAGGGCTGTTATTGAGTGCTAGTATCCCGCGTTATTGTACCATTCAAATAGTCACGATATGTCAACTGAGGGCCCTCAATATTATTTAAATCCGGGATCGATACTGAATTTTTGAGCTGAATTAAGAAAAAATTGGTCTCTTCCCGGATTTACGGTACATTTTAATTCAGTCTTAAAAAACGAAAAAAAAACTTAATATTTCATACCCAAAAAGATTGAAACTGATTACCCTATGGAACTCATTGAGAATTAATGCAATTCGGTTGTGATGAGGAAAATACTTTATATCAAATTAATGATTTAATATGGATATTAATATTGGTTTGATATGGATCTTCACCCTAATTCAGATGAGAATCAAAATTAAAATATACCACGGCGAATCTNTTGGGATTTGAAGTCGCGCTATAGAGATAGTTAACATTTTTGAGATGGATTTCCGTTGGTAAAAGGCTATGCGTCGAATTTTATCAGGCGTCATACCTTTGAGACACTGACAAATAAAATCACATGATTCTTGAATGAAGTCGACAATCGTGTGATGTGATTGGACATTGTCTCAAAGTTATGACGCTTGATAAAATTCGACGCATAGGGATCATTTTTGATATACAGTGGGTGAATTTCAACTTTTCAAATATAAGACAACTTTCGCTAAAACATTGGCCACCTTTTCAGCGTTGAATTTCATCAAATTTTCTGCAGGGATGGAGCCCGATATCGTCGGCCCAATATCGCCGAATTTGCGAAAAAAACTTAAGAAATTTCACGATTTTTAGCTAAAATATTTTTTGTGCCAATATCGCCGAATGTGCTAATATCGCCGAATTTTTTGAGATTTTATTTCACAAATTACTTCGTGGGCGCCATGAATGACGTCATTTTGAGGACTGACTTTCCCAAGTCTAGTCTTTTAAACTTTTATTTGATTATGTAAATCTATTATGAAACTTCTTATAAAATTAAAAAATCGACATATGATGTCATTTCTAATGCCTACACGTCTTTCATTTTCAGAACCAAAAGTTTTCATTTCTGTTCTCATATCTCCGAATGTGCCAATATCGCCGAATTTGCCCTCCCTGTATTTCATGTTTTATGTGGGGGATAAGTTAAGAGTGAAAAACTCACTTTTTAATGAAAAAGTTTTATTAAAGGCATAAATTCCAAGATGTAACTACTGTACTTATCTTGAATCCATCGCGTTGCGCTCATTTTTTTAGTTTTTTAAGGCACTCGGTCATCGTTTTTTTTCGTTTGGTATTGCATTTATTCACATGTCTATAGTCAGTAAAAGGTAAAAACAGAATTTTTTACCCACAGAAACGATATAATTTCACTTTACCCTTGCAATCACTAAGCGCCATTGTGCGGATTTTAATTTCAAAATAGGGGTTTATGTTCACTTATACCGTACTCCATTTGCCGTACTCCATGAATTTCCCGATACAGTTTGTGTAAAATACAAATGGGGAGCTGGGCGATTTGTGTAGGCAATCTTTTGAGAGTCCACGCGCTTTATTGGTCAACGCGATGAGATGATCAACAAGAGCATCCAAAAAAATTATCAACAGATTTTTTTGATACAATTTCATAGATTACCTGAAATCTTTATGGTTATTCAAATATCAAAAAGATTGAAAATTATGTTTTCTTTCGTTTTAAACATTATGCTTGTTCAAGACTATACACAAATTGTTTACAACCATCGCTGAAGGTCCATCAATTTTATACAATTATGGTGTGTACGTAACAAATTGTAACCAAAGTGAGCTTTTCTTTATTTAAGAATTCAAAAATGTGAAAAAAAAGACATTCTCAAATTTCATCTTTTTAAGATATTTAAAAACAAAAAATAATTCCATCAAATCAATGGATTGCTATAGAAGTCCGTTTTGAAATTTTGTTCTGCAATAATTTTGATATTATAACTTACATTTAAATTCTTAATGTGGTTTCAAAGCAGAATTTTAATCGGGTGAAATTTTGCAAGTAAAGTGCACGGCTTTTATCGGACATTTTTCAAATCAATACCGTTTTTCCAATCTTAGTGGATGTTAAAAATAAGCGCTATCTCTATAGCGCGTGTTCGAATCCCACTAATGTTGTCTCAGTGACTACCTTGAGTCTGAAAACAGGCAAAGGTGCTTGATATTGGGAGTTCTTAAGTTGATTGGTTCGTAATCACTCACGCAATCACTGACACAACAGCAGTGGGATTTGAACACGCGCTATAGAGATAACCCTCATTTTCATGATCCACTTAGGTTGGAAAGAGGATACATATGGATGTATAAATCAATTTTTTATTAAAGATTTCGGAATTGCATTAAATAAAGCGATTGAACGCTTATTAAGGAATACGCCTGAGTGATCAAATACCCTTAAGGGGGTTACATATCAATATGAATGGTTACTTGTCAATCTCGCGTCTCCTCAACTCTCAACATAAATAACACAAAATAAATCAGCTTTGGATTTTTTCGAAATCGTGCATAATCACTACTATTTATTTTCTGAAAATATCTGATGCAAATTTGAAACAAAGTATTCAATAGAGAAGATATGGGATAACATAAGCCAAGTATGATATTTTTCAAGAATGAATTTCTCTAGTAACATTTTGCCACTTTCGTATTTCTTTATAAAACTTTCTTATGTAAAACCTTCCCGCTTACTTCGTGTGATTTGAAGTTTTTCAAATACATATTTTTAAACTTTATCAGTTTAGTCTTGTAAAAAAACTCCAAAACGGTTCTAAAGATTGTAATTTTTTTATAAATTAGGTTGGGTTGCAGGCAGATGCGACCACCAAATTCAATTTATTTTCATTTTATTTATATACGTCCAAAATTATAAAAGTTCAAATTTCGAAAAAATAAAAAATCGGAAAAAACCAAAAAATACAATTTTCAGCATAAATTGAATTAAATAATTTTCATTTGGTGGTCTAGATGCGCTTGAAATGTGAGAACTCAGTGCAATAAGCTTTAAGTGGTTACTAATTTTGTGGTTGAGGTTATAAAAGAAATCGTATTCTGCCTGCAAAAATTATAGATCTGAGTATTAACCAGCGATCAATAAACGTCGGCATCGATTCAAAAGATAAATTAAGCATTCTCAATTTTTTTTCGGATTTTTAAACAATAAATGTGAAAATTTTTGAAATTATTTTCAAAATTTCCGATCAAAATCACTAAAAAAATGATATAATTTTCCAAAGTGCAAATATCTGGGCATTTATAAAAGAACATTTTTCTTCGTTTTCTAAATTGAAAACAATGAACTTTCAAATTCCTTATGCAAATAAAACTTCAAATGCCTTTAAGTTTCTGCAAACAAATTTTAATGTTTCTCTTGCAAAAGGGCCTTACAAAGTTATAAGAGTTGCTTACGTAAAGCTACACTAGAAATCTGAGAAGTTGCCTGTCCCTGAAAATTTCAAAAAATAATTACCTTCTATTAAGTTTTCAGCATGTGAACTAATCTTATTTCTTTATCAATCGATATAATATTATATATAATAATATGATATTCAAATAAAAAAATATATGCTTTGTCCAGGCGCTCGCGGATTGAAAATTGTGTTTTATTTTTGCTTTCCTTGCTCAAGTAAATCAAAAATGTTCTATCAAAGAAGATAAATTCACCGTTTTTGATGTGTTAATCTTAATTTTTTAATCAATCCCATCTCATGCTAACCCAAAACTGACAAATTTCAATTTGGAAAAGCGCGTTTTGACAGAGTAAAGCAACCGAGATTATTCTTGCTAATTGTTTATTCATTATCATTCTTCTGCGGAAATATTCGATAAACGGAAAAAGGTTTTGTTGGCGTGAGAGGTTTTGCGTCATGTTTTATGTTATAGTCTGTTATATCAAATAACTTATATGAGGCGTTGGAGTAGTGGTTAAGGCGACCCGATCATGATCTCGTGACCTGAGTTCGATTCCTGGATTTCTCAAACATATTTTATAGTAGATCCCCCCAACAGTATTTTTGAAAATGTTGTACAATTTTTTCGCAATTCTATTCAATTTTTATATCAGGTATCAAAAATATCATTCAAAAGACTCACAGTTATGACAAACTTTAACAGAATAAATAAGACCGATGAGCCGAATAAAAAGACCTTAACTGACCTGTATGAAAATAAACACCTGATCGGATCGAGGAGGTTGCTACTTCCATTTTCAGCAGACAATTCATTCATATTTTGAAATATAGTTTAAGGAGGTGGTCGACGCAAATCTGGAAAAAATGTCTAATGAGCTTATTTTTCCTAGAAAGTTAAAAACTGCATATTTTCTGCATTTGAAATCAATAAGTGGTATTTTAAGAGTCCTCACTACCCTCGAAAGTACTATTCTAGAAAATAGTCTTTTTTTGGGCAATTTAAATTTTCATCGCAGAAATATCAAAACTATATATTTTGAAACTGCATTGAATTTTGCGTCCGATAGGTTATGAAAATTTAATTTTGAATAAAAATTAAAAAAAAGTTTTCGACCAAAACTTAATTTTGACATGAATAACTAAGAGGTCAAATCGAAATTCTGTGAAATCAGTGCTGCGAACAAGTATTTGGCCTTTGTGATTATATTGATCCAAAAAAATAAATTTGAAAATTAAGGGCTACGTTAGAGTTTGAAAAACCGTGATTTTCAAGCCAAAATAACCGTTTTCTTTAGATTTCACGCGCTATGATTTTTTTCGAAAATTCCTTAACCCTTGGAAGCTCAAAATTGTTTTATTCGGCAGAGGCTCCTGCACCACTTAAGTGGGCGACTTTGAGCCCTGATTTACGGATAAACTACAATTTCATAAAAAGCCGTGAATTATCTTAATTTTGTGAAGATAGTTCAACTCAGCGAGCTAATCAATCAGATTTTTATTTTTTTTATTTATATCGGCCGAAACTTGGCAGCAAAGATTGGGCTTTGAACACTTACTTCTCATTGAAAACAGGAATATTTTCAAAGAACATTTCTCTCTCTATTCGCACTCATTAAGACCTTGGCTTTCACAGTTTTTTATTTTGAATCTATTTTCCCGTTTTCTCATAAAAAGATGATTAGCTACGCGATTGATAAAAAACGCGAAAAAAATTGGAGTTTGTATAAAATATGTTTTGAGAATGAACAAAATGAATCCGCTCATCACCGAAAAATCACATTTCAGAAAAAAATGTCTCCTTTTAGAACAAAAGACTCGAATTAAAATAATACTTAATCAGATTTAAAAAATTTTTACAAAAATCTTGGTTTAATCACTTACTTGCCATCGAAAACATAAAGATTAACATAATCATTTATTTCTTTATTCTCACTGTATATCACCTTGGCTTCTACATTTTTTTAGATTTGCATCTAACCTTTGTTTCTCAACCAAGACCGTTTCAGCGCGATTGATCAAAAACCGCAAACAGTTTGCGCTGTTAAAAAAATATTTTTGAGAATGAAAAATGTATCCTTAGTTAAAATAAAAATTCTAGCTCTTTAGCACAAGCTGGAATCCAAGGCAGTATCGCGCCGTTGGCCAGCTGATCGCTTTAGCTGGTATGAGAGACTAATTAGAGCATCTGTTTTGATTCTTTTTCGGCAAATTTCGTTTTTTAAATCTTATTTTCAGCAGCTAGAGGGCGTGGTTAAATGGTGTTATAAAAGATAGTTTTTTGCCGATTTTCATCATTCGCATTGACAAAAAATGCTTTTTTTTACAGAGAGGAACTTGACGATTTGAATTACTATTTCAAATTATTTCAAATTAAATAAGAAAGTATTTATGTCAAATAAGTTATAAAACCAAGTTTGTTAAAATTTAACCGCTAGAATTTAAATATTATCTCGACTAAGCCAACTTCTGATCAGTGTGTGCCCGTAGTTGCATTTGATCTATTTTCGAAAAAAATGCGAAGCATATTTTTCTTTTCGAATGTTCTTCTAATAATTAGAAAATTAATCACGAAAAATAAAAAAAGATTTCCGATGGTGGAAAACCTTTTAATTTAATTTTTTTGAAAGTACTCAAAACTTCCTAAAAACTCAGTTCCTCAGATTTTATCTATCGTTTTAACTGTTTGGCAGCACGCATTTGAGTTTTTAAGAAGAATTCGTCAAAAAAGTAAACTAAATACATTTTTGAACGACGACGTTTTAGAACAATTTCTTGACTGCCATTTTTGAGTTTTCCTCGCTGGCAAACTCTATGTTGGGTTGAGACACAAAAATTTCCAGGACTTTTCTTTCCATCCATTTCAGCGGATTCAAATTTTCAAGCACCCTTAAGTGGCTGCGGAGCTTCCCAAGGGTTCAAGATCAGCTGTGTGGACTATTGATAATTCTGCCATTTCTAAAAAATAAATCAAGTCCGTACCTCTTAAAACTCCGGCGCTGGTATACGATTTTCATTTTTTATAAGAAATTTTTCAACGTCATTTCATCCTNTTTGGACTTATCTCCTTAAATATTTGGAATTATATGAAATATTAATCAGAATAATATAAACGATAAAATAATAAAATAATAATTCAAATAAATATAATTATAATTCAAATTTAAATACTCTCAATTATAGTGATTGTAAAAAATTAATGATGACATTAAAAAAAATTTGCGGAGATTTTCTGGCTTGTGTTTATAAAAGCAATTTGAAACGCTCATTCACGCAGCTTGAATCATTCGTTCAATTTTTTTATTATTTAACTCGTAGACTTTAGAAGTGAGTCTGTACCCAGACTTGATTTCTACCATCTAGCTGCCATTCTTAAAATCGACCCATAAAAGCAAAGTTTCATCATTAACTTATATTTTTATTGTCTTAAAATACAATTTGCTATACAATTGGAAAGACACTTTTTTTTTGAAACGTAGAAAAAGGCATTTAATGGGGAGAAGAAAAAAAGTCGAGAGAATGACCTCCAGTTACACACAAAAGTGCAGTAATAAGATGAAATCAAACCTTCATTTATATTTGAAACTACCTCATATTTAACTTCAAATGATTTGCTATCGCTCTGTCAAAAATAATTATAATTTTTTTAACAAAATTCTCTAGTAAAATTGCTCTTAAATTGTTGTGGAATATTTTATTTCTCGTTCAAGGTCAAGGTCAATTTCAAGTTCATCGTATAAACTTGAAAGTACCAGCAAAATAATCGGAAGGGTCGACTTGCACATGAAAATTTTAGCAACTATGGGTTAATAATGTACTTAAAGGTCACTAGAGGGCAAGAATGGTCAGATTTCACAAAGGGATTTTTGCTCTCTGGCGCCCTTTCAGTATATAATTGACTTATAGTTCCTAATATTTCTATCAAAAAGTCGACCCTTCCGATTATTTTGAGGGTACTTACAAGTCTCTAAGATGAATTTTGGAATTGACGGTAATTTGATATACGATACACCATATACGATAATTTGAAAAAGTACTCAAATTACGTCAAAACATTTGTTGATGAACTTCAAACGTTTTTAAGACTTTATTCTCATCACATCAAAGTCGAAATAAAATCACGTGACGAAATAATCCAAAAATAAGGTTTGAAATATATCATAAAGAAATACTTATTTCTTGAAAAATAAGATCACGTGACATTTTTGTAAAATGTCGTTATGTTCAAAATTCTAAGATTATGGGTTTATTAGTCCTCAAAATTTTTCGGCGTGATTTGAGTACTATTTGTGTACTTAAACAAAAACCTTAATCCTTAATTTGAAGGTCACGTGATCGTTTTTGGATTTTGTGTAATAAAAAACCCTTAAAAACTTTTAAAGAACTTTTTCTCTGTTTTCACAAAGTGATCTTAACAATTTTTGAAAAAAAACAGTACCATTTTGGCCGACCTTATTTCTTGATTATACGGTCACGTGATCATCTTTGGGCTATGGAGTGATAAAAAAAACTTAGAATTTTCTGTGATCACGTTCAAAGGTTTTATTTATTGATTCCAAAAATTTTTGCAAAAAATAAGTACTATAATACAGTAAAAATTAAAAAAAAAACGCACAAACGTCATTAAGTTTAAAGGTTTATTGATAAATTTATAAGTGATCTTGTTATAAATGATTAAGCGTCGTAAAATGCGATTAAATGGTGAATGGCAGCTTGACGGCAGAAATCAAGTCTACGAGTTAAATTGAAAAATAAGGCTATTGAAGACTGGAAAAAAAATTCGTTCTGGCGTATTTTGATATGATATTTTGCATGTACAAATGGTTTGGAACCAAAATTCTGAAGTTTTTTCAAACTTCGCTTATGCACTTGCTCAGTTCTTTTATCATTTTTTAAATATTTTCTGTTTTTCGACCTTAAAAAGATATTAAAATATAATTTATTATTGATATCGGAAACATTAATTTGAATTAAAAACTAAAAATTTCAAAACAACATTTTCTGACCACAAGATGGCGGGAAATATTTTCCTAAAAAAAAAGTTTTTTGTTCGTTTGACCCCTGAATTCCATTAATTTTAATTGGTATCAATTTCGGAAGACTTCCGAGAATTAAGGCTGGACCATCGGGTGCTTTTCATAATCAAGCCAACTTATCTTTAATCGATTTTCACTCAAAAAAACTCAATATTTGTCTTTTTAGAAACATATGGTAAAATTGGTTTCTGGTGGAAATTGGGTCTGACGAACAAACCGTTTTTTAATGAAAAAAGTTCGCCGTGGTATATTTTAGTTTGATTCTCATCTGAATTTAGGGTGAAGATCCATATTAAACCAATATTAAATCAATATTAAATCATTAATTTGATATAAAGTATTTTCCTCATCAACAACCGAATTGCATTAATTCTCAATGAGTTCTATAGGGTAATCAGTTTCAATCTTTTTGGGTATGAAATATTGAGTTTTTTTTCGTTTTTTAAGACTGAATTATTATGTATCGTAAATCCGGGAAGAGGACCAATTTTTTCTTAATTCAGCCAAAAATTCAGTATCGATCCCGGATTTAAAATAAATATTGAGGGCCCTCAGTTAACATATCGTGACTATTTGAATGGTACAAATAACGCGGGATACTAGCACTCAATAACAGCCCTGGATTGCAGAATATGCCGATTGAAAAGATGAGATTTGGACAAATCAAATCAATCAAATGCTCGGATTCCGCATTCTTCAAATAGTCACGATCTGTCAGTTAAGGGCCCTTAATCCATTTCGAAAATCCTGCCTATGCAGACAATTTTATCACAACGTTACAAGAATAGATAGTGACCTATGAAATCACTAGATTCCCGAGAAGTGACCAATGAAATTACTGGATTTAACTATTTGTGACCAAGTGATAAAATTGTCTGCATAGGCAGGATTTTCGATATGTCGTATTTATAAAAAAAATATTTTTGAGATTTTCGTTGATAAAAAATTGTTAAGTCGTGGAACAAGCGTTCACCATGGTCATTGTTTGCACAATCTGCACTGAACAGTCAAAATATGTGAAAAAGTTCGTCTCTTCCACCCCCTGAAAGCGATAAAAATATTTAAAAATATACAGCCCCGCGGTTTTTTTATTCCCAACCCCGCGTTTTTTTTTATTTCTTAGCCCCGCGTTTTTTTTTTATTCTCTATCCCCGCGTTCTTTTCGGGGAACACTTTTTTCGCGGTAAAAAAGTTTGTTTACATACCGCGTTTTTTTTATTCAATGTTTTGCTGTCTAACCGACCGAATAAAAAAACGCGGTAAACGAGAAAGCTCAGGCTGTAGGTTTTAATGCCCGAGAAAAAATTCGGGCTATCAAATAGAAATAATATGAAATAATAAATTAATTAAGACCACAGTTGTAATTTAATCATTCACAGAATTTTTGGCTTTGACATAAGTCTAATAATACCTTGTCGCGACATGTCGTATGGAGAGAATAACATACATTTATGATTTTTGGAAATTAACAAGTGCTAATTGGCACTTGTTTGAGAACAGGGTGGAAAATAATTGCTAAGTACACCAACTCACTATTTATGGAAACCCTGATAATAGAAACCCATTACCATTTAATGAAAACTCATTACCATTTATGGAAACCATTTTTGAAAAACAAAGCATATTTGAGTAAAATAAACTCTGTTTTTGGTGCTTAATTTGCTCAAAACTCTTCTAAAAAGTTTGTTCATTCCGGCTGCCCTATAATTGATCCCTGAACATGTAATTCAAAAAAATAAAAATATCAAAATAATTTTTCAATTTTTTGGCTGAAAACAACTTTTCAAATTTTGCCCAAAATTACCATGTAATGGAAACTCATTACAATTTAATGGAAACCCATACCCATTTAATGGAAACCCCTTACCATTTATGGGAACCATTTTTTCGCGAAAGTTGGTTTCTATAAATGGTTATTATATAAATGGTTATTATATGGTATAATGGTTATTTTTTCTGACCTGAGACGACCGGTGACATGTCATGACATCCTAGTTGGTGTATACAAGTTAAATGAGTCAATTAGATTTACCTTTCTTATTGAGCGCCTCAAATTTCTTCTTATCGGTAATGGGGTCATTTTATTTCTCTTTTGAAAAATTTTCAAAAATGTTTTCTAGATCTCTGACTTTTTTTGTTATTCAGAAGTGAAATAACCTATTATGGCTTAAAATGAGCATAATTTAATCCGATGTTTATCACGATTGATTTATTTAATTTAACTGGTGTCTGAAATTGTTTCTATTTGTCAAATAATTAATTATAAAACGTTTTTTCCCTTTTTTCTGTGGTTAATGACGCTGGTTTACCCTTTAACTAAACACAATTACCTCTGATTGATCAGTATGCCAAAAGGTCACGAGGCTATTCATATAACATTAACGAAAAAAACATGGTTGGATTAAAAGTTCAATAATGGCAATTAAAAAATAAAAAATTATTTGAAAATCGAGATTAACTCCATCTCAAAAATGTTTACTATCTCTATAGAGCGTGTTCGAATCCCACTAATGTTGTCTTCCTTATTTTCTTGAGTATGATTTAAGGCAAGGGTTCTTGATATTGGGACCGCTCAATTTGATCGGTGTGTAATAGCAATCACGTAAGAATTACTTTAGACAAACACTAAGTGGGATTCGAACTCGCGCGTATTAGAGATAGTAAACATTTTTGCAGATGGGATTTCGTACGGGTAAAAGGCATGCGTCGAATTTTATCAGGCGTCATACCTTTGAGACACTGACAAATAAAATCACATGATTCTTGAATGAAGTCGACAATCGTGTGATGTGATTGGACATTGTCTCAAAGTTATGACGCTTGATAAAATTCGACGCATAGGGATCATTTTTGATATACAGTGGGTGAATTTCAACTTTTCAAATATAAGACAACTTTCGCTAAAACATTGGCCACCTTTTCAGCGTTGAATTTCATCAAATTTTCTGCAGGGATGGAGCCCGATATCGTCGGCCCAATATCGCCGAATTTGCGAAAAAAACTTAAGAAATTTCACGATTTTTAGCTAAA